>LR738715.1:856905464-856935442 GCA_902687465.1 Secale cereale | reverse complement strand
GTGGACCGCCTTTTCAGTTTAAAATAAAATAAAAGAAAATGTCCAAAAAATAAAAGAAAGTAAGTTTCTCATGTGATATGGGCTCTACTTGTTGGGAAAATTTACAAATATGAATTTCGACTTTATTTGCAAAATTTCTCTAGAATTTGTAAAATGGGCATAACTTTTGCATACGAACTCGGAATAAAAAGTTTTTTATATGAAAAATCATCTACTCGAAAAGTTACATCTGAATAAACATTTTCAAAATCCCTAAGAACCTAATAGAAAAAAGTTACGGACATGGGTGAGAGTAGCCAACCAAAAGCATTGTGCTCTAGCACCAGTGACAACGGTGTATGTCGATGTCGCGTCCAACCTGGGGGCATCGTCGTGGCCCTCTTACCGAGCGAGGGCTCCGGGTGAAAACCCTTGACTGTCTCATCGGTCTCGGTGATGGTCACGCGTTGCATTATTCCCCTCTTGACGGCATCATCGTGGAGCCTGGGTTTGTCTGGCTCATTGTGTCGTCATCGGCATACATTTTCAGATCTTGGCTAGGAGCTCCCACGGCTTTGGCATGGGCAGATTTACCTGCCTCCTATTCTTTTACACAGGTCCTCGTTGGTTCTGCTCACGGCCCTCGTTTTCTGCACGCGGGCTTGGCTCCATGATATAGAGCGGGAGGGCTAGGGGTCCTCTTCGGTGGCAACTTGGTGTGAGCGGCGAAACAAGGTTTGGCGATTTCCCTTAGTGTCGAATCACCTTCCTTGTCGGTAGTCTAGGTTGCTTTGTGCTAAGGTGTGGTCACTCATGTATTCATGTATTTTTCTTTGGTCAACTTTGTAAGAGGATCTCCTTATCACCATGCATCAGTTTGGTTGTGGTGCTTTATATATAAAGCGGGGTGAAAGCCTTTTTTTGTAATATATGAGAAATGATTTGTACATTACACCAAATCACCATATATGAATAAAATTACTCTGATCACCATACATAAAAAATGATATGTACATAAAAAAGTGATTCCCAGCCTATTTTCCTTGTGCTCTATGTAGATTATAGGTCTATCTCAGGTGCGCGATGTAAAATTTAATTGCTTCCAAGAACAGAAAGATAACAAATGAAAAAGGCAGCTGCTACCTGCATGACCCAGGTTTGCAACATACACCTTATAAGATACAAATCAGAAGATAATACATTAATATTTCATATTGCAGGGGTAACAAATATGAGGCACAAAATAGCTAGAGAGAAACACGTACCTGCAACACCCGTGTAGGATATAAGATTACCTGAACGAAAATCTTCCTCATAAGAAACATATTGATGCCGAATGCATATAAGAATATATGTTTTCACTATATGATTGCCCCCTCAGAAAAAAATGTAGTTCTGTTTTTATTAGAACAAATACTGTTGTAGGCCATAAATGAAGCACTATCCGTTTGAAATAGGAAGCAAAAGTGAAGATGTTTTGGTTTCATTAATGAATATCACAAATTGGACTATCCACATGGAGAAAAAAGTATCAAATGACTACTAAAGATATACATATATGCATACATTTGATTATTCTCATCTAAGGGATATGAAATGCAAGTAACCCTGTACATGGGCATTGTACTCAAGATGATTCTCTAATTTTGCCATATTACAGCATGTACACTTTAAAGAGAGGCACTAAAGACCACATTTTTTCCAACCATCATAGTAATTGTCTGTGCACGGTATAGATTTTGTCACTGTTTGTTACAAATACTATCACATCAGAGCTGCAGAACCCATTTCTCTCTTAGATCAATAACAAAGAGATCAAACTTTAAACCTTTGAGAGGTAGTTAGCAATTCCATGGAACATCAACTTAGCGATTCCATTCAGTCCGGTAAGTCACCAACAGATTTAGCTATGCAAAAGAGGGAGCTCGGACATAGATCAAGCACGAGTGTGGATGCACCTAACAGTTATCTTACTTGATGTTAGTCAATTATATGTAGAAAGAAAATTCCTAAGTATTAAATTGAATTACTCCCAGGATTAGAAGGTGAAAGAACTCAGTCATATGCTATATGTCCTGGCACTACATTAAAACCTAAGGATATCGATATCCAAAGCCATCGTTCCCTACTTGAAGTAGAATAGACAGTATAATCAACTCTACATCGAAGGCACCAACATACGGCTTGACGGTTAGACCCCCCCAATGAATAATCAAGCTAAGGGTCCCATAGCACATTCATTAGAAGTGAATTAGCAACTCTCTCCTCTCTGTTATTGTGCTGCCCAATTATAAGATTTCCTAGCAGTAAATTACATCAAGTTTCGATGCCGCAATTGGTTTATTGTCACAAGTTATGGGCTTGTTAATTCCTAGAAATGCATTGCACCGCCTAACTTTTTTTGTGGCATTCTTGACCAATGAGCTTCTAGCTAGATGAAAAAACCATGTATATATGTATGTATTAAATGACACAAAAGGTTATGTGAAGTTGCCGAAAAATGCAGATAAGGACATTAGTTTTTGGGGAAGAACCAAATAGATGTATGTAACAAATCACACAGTGACAAAATGTTCGGCTTAAAATAAATCAGAATTCACAATTCATAAATCTAGAGGATCAGTATTTGTTCAGTGAAGTGCCCAACAGATGACAAAAGCACAATGTTTAGAAATGTACCTCCAGTACTGGATCAGTCTTCCCTTAAGACTGGATTATAAATAATTTCTTTGCAAATAGACATGTACTAAGAGAGATCAGTGCAACCCACAAAATCAAATCAGAGAAGAAGATGGGTCTGGGTGCATGAGGTAAGAGTCGAGTTGCCACCACTACTGATGGGTTGCATCGGGATGACAGCCGCCGCGGCACACACTTGTGACGAAGAGGCCGTCAAGGAAGGTAGCAGCATGTGCAACCATGAGGGGCGTATAGGAGGCGTGATCGAAGAGAGCACGACATAGCCTACGGCATACTCAAGAAAATGGAGGCCCTGAAACGTGTTAGGAGAAAGAGAGTGTCAAAATTTGCTAGGCACACAGTATTCCTGGGTACAAATGATTTGCTAAAAATAAACCTTAATCACCTTCTGATTATTTTCTTGCATTTTTAATATGAATTCATATTTCCTATTTCTCAAAGGCATTGTCTAGAAAAAAGAAAAAGAAAAAGTAAAGGACAAGAGCAAGCTATCTCTTCAAGTATGTTGATTCGGTGACCAAGCACCACACACATATCACTACAACTAAATCGATGCTTCCATAAAAAAAACTTCAACATGGCCAGCATAAGTTAAGAACCGGTCTGAAGAAACTACAAGGTTATGAGACATTATGACAACAAATGAGAACCGAATAAATAGATCATATGTATAGATCAAGGATGAAGCGTACTAATTTATATGTTAGAATGGATGTACTCTAGAAAATTGTGAGGAATTAATCAGCATGTCAAAAGAGAATCAGAGGAGTAAATCACAAAGCCTGTTTCAGCAATTGGAGGAAGAAGTATGTTACCTATCATCAAAGAAGAATGTTCAACGCACGACCTGCGGTATGTATGCCTGGTGAGCATGTTGTAGATGTGCACCAACTGCTACCGGGACAACTCTGTGGCCTCCACCTCCTACATGATCTATAAGTGGCTCCAGTGCCCTGTATCCTTGAACGCCAACTTCTACAGCAGGTGCATCATGCCAGAGGACTCCGTCAACTCCTTGATCAAGCCCGACGCTGCGAACACCCCCACGAATGCCGAGGGACCTAGAAAGCCACCACAAGGAGCATTAGCGGAGAGCGACAACGCCGTAGCAGATGATGCTATGAACCTATCATCTGAAGGAGGGGGAGGTGAGGTAGTAACAGGACGCACTCGAAGGCACGAGCGCCATTGGGGTGCTTGGTATGCATGTGCGGAGGCGGAACAGATGGTCGAGGAGAGGTACAGCGGGAGGACGAGCCTGACAGGTGGCGCATGAGGTAGGCCGAGCAAGCGGTGGAGGCAACGCCCGTGACAAAGAAGTGATGTTAATTTCAAGATCAAGTGGAATACCCACGTCATCCTCCGTGCTCGATGAGGATTGCCTCGTTACCGAATCATAACTGTAGGGAAGCGTCCACATCACCGGCTGCTCGAGATGGTTCTCCATGATCTCCTTGCAGCCTCCAACAGATCAAACCCGACAAGGGAGTGTCATTTCAGCCAAAAAAACAAGCAGAGACAACAAATAGACAGTTCAATCGATTAGAGAGATACCTCTTGGTGCATCACTGCTCTTGCAGCGTCAACCAGCTCAAGAGGTCGTCAGAATTGAAGATGTGCGCCATGTACTTCTCAATCTACATACAACAGCATGATGAGGTCAAGTAATTGTCTAATGCAACATTTTGGTCAGTAACTGAACCACCGTGCGGAACAGACTATAGGGACTGAATTCAGACTGACCTTTTGCACGCGGAGGCATATGTAGGAGCAGAGCAGGAAGAGCATGCGGTCGAGCTCCATCTGGTACAACGAGACCACCGGATTGTCGATGCCGTTATCCGTGAAGTCATCGAACGTCTCCTCCTAGTTTCACCACACAGGTTGTGAAGAATCAGAAACATTCAGTATTGTGAAGAACGACAACAAGACGAATGGCCATAAGGTACATGAGACGAGGCCGGGTTTGAAGTGGAGGATCTCCGGCGCGGCCTTCTCAGTATTGTGAAGAACGACGACACGACCAATGGCCAAAACCACTTCAGCAGCTCCACGTTCGTGGTCGCCGCGGCCCGCCGACGGCAGAGTACTTGTCCTCGCACGAAGACATCGTCGCCACTCCCTTCCTCTCTCGCTAATTGGCTACACATGCGCTGGCGCCGGCGTGCCGCTCCTCGCTGCCCGCAACGCGACCGCACCCTGCCCTGCCATGGGGTCTCGCAAGGCGGCGGCGTCTTCCCACAAGTAGGGCGCCTCTAAGGTCGGTGGAGGAGGAAGACGGTCCGACGGCCCTCTCCTCTCGGACCTCGACGTCGGCGTATGTGGTCCCCCCGGAGGCGGTGGCGTATGGAACCCCTAGCCCAGGGTCGGGACTCGGGAGGAAGAGATGGAGGGGAAGGGGCACGGGTGGGTGGGGATGCGAGGGGGACTCGCTCCCGGTTCATCGATTTTTTTGTCCGAGGGACATCGCTACATTTTTCGTTCGCTTATTTTTTTTGTTCGAGGGGCCTTGCTATGTGGTCCTGGTCTGTTTTTTTTTTTGCATGCGGTAGGTGCAATGGCATCGCTACCTGGGAGGTGGACGAGGACGAGAAAACCCGATGAAGGTGGGACGAAAAAAACCCGGAACGGAGACTACCAACTGCTCCATTAGGAGTAGAGATTATTTATTTACTAATAAATGTGATTGAGCAATTTTTCTTAAAATCAATTATTTGTTTTCTAATTAATGTGATTGAGTGATTTAAGGTAAGGTTAATTAATTTAGATTTGATCTTTAGAGATTGTTAGTGATTGATTCTACATTACTAAATAATTTACGCCAGTATGGAAAGTTCTGATATGTTCAGATTTCTTTCATTGTGTGAGAGGGTGACGCAAAAATAAACCGAATTGAGGGAGGGGACGAAAAAAACCCAGCGAATATGGGAGGAGGGACAAAAAAAAAATCATGGTAGGTGGGACGAAAATTAACCGCGGAGACTACCAACTGAGACATTAGGAGTAGAGACTAGTGATGTGAGACTAAACTTTAGTAGTGTCCCTTACCTTGCATGAATGAGCTATGTCGGCCTATAGGATTTATTAGGAATTTCTAAAACTACTATTGGGCTGGTCCAAAATAGACAAATTTCAGCAATTTCCTCTTCAATAAAAGGCATCTCCATTGTCTCAAAAAAAAAAAAAAGGCATCTCCAATAAATTCAAGTCAGAGCGGTTAATGCCCAGAAAATCAAGATCCAGCGTACCCTACCTGACTGCCGGAGTCCCAAATCTTTCAATGAAATTCTTACGGAGGGTGTCCTCCATCTCCTCATGGGTATGAACGACCGAAACAGAAGTATATCAAACATGCGTCCCAGCGCTCAGTCATAGCCCCATACGTTACGGTACCCAACGATGGGTGTCAGAAACGTATATACACTAGCCAATGATTTCTCTTGCATAACAAAAGAAATTACTGAAATTTAACCTTGTAAATGGTCGTTGCAGGATATACCTACTACGTAAATAGATCTCAGCTGGTATGTACTACTACTACCTCCGTCTTGGTTTATAAGTCCCCTTTATGTTTTGTGCCAAATTTTGATTAGAGAATTAACTAATTAATATTAATGCATATCACCAAAAGTTATATAGTTGATTTTTATTTGAACCTAGTTTTCAATTATATTATTATTTATGACATGAAATTAACATTTTATCAGATAAATTTAAGGTGAAAATTTGACACAGAATACAAAGGGGACTAATAAACCAGGACAGAGGTACTATGTGACATCGTCAAACACTCGATTCAAATTTATAAAAAGGGCAATTGTGACCAGTACTACCCCTTGTGATGGCCACCCGCCCATCTTCCATTTACTTCATTACGACTTCTCGATACTCATTGTAGTGTTGATGAAATATTTTAACCTTCATTGAATGTCCACCAATCATGTATTCAGCGAGGTAATCATCCGTAAACTGCTTTTGCGAACCACTACGGAAAAAATCTGACATCTATTATATATAAAAAGTGCTTGACGGGCTCACCAGGAAAAGGAGAAATGTGCTACAAAATCCTACAAAAATCAGTAATAACTGACCATCGATTTATTTTAGTAAATCTCCACCAATAGATCTTTTAGTTATACCTTTAAAATTGGATTTAAAAAAATTACCCATCATGCCATTACGTAACACATCTCTCTTACCTAGAAACCTTTTCACTTGTACTCCCTCCGTCCGAAAATACTTGTCATCAAAATGAATAAAATGGGATGTATCTAGATGTATTTTAGTTCTACATACATCCTTTTTTGTCTATTTTGATGACAAGTATTTTCGGACGGAGGGAGTATGTGTTTAAAAAACGTTCACATATATATGTTGGTTCTCCCCCACCCAGCTCAGATCCTGCACAAACCAAAGCAAGAAAATTACTCACGGTGCCATTACTCTTATCTACTACAAACCTTTACATGTATATGGGTTATAAATCATTACTCTTATCTACTACAAAGCAAGAAAATTACTCACGGTGCCATTACTCTTATCTACTACAAACCATTACTCTTATCTGCGTGGAGAACATATGTACCTACAAGCAACAAGTCAATATTAGAAGCTAAAATGCAATTTTAGAATGGTGTAATATAATACTCCCTCCATTCCACAATGTGTTGCATATGAATATTTTGAGAAGTCAAACTGTACTAACTTGGACCTATAGTATATAGAGAAACACATACCCATCCACAATACCAAATACATTTCATTAGATACATCACAATATGTACTTGCACTACATTATCGAGCGGAGGGAGTATAAGGCAAGGGATGAAACTAATCTCAGTGGAAAACGTTGGCCACTCCCATTGTTGTCCTGTGTAAGTACATGGAAAGGCATGATAAGTACAATATGCTTAACATCAACCAAATATAGCCAAAACAATGTCATCTCCAAATGATGAGAAAATTCCTTATTTGGCCTTTGTTAAATTTTGCTTCTCTATTTGGCATCAAAATATTCCCTCTTCCCTATTTGACACTAAAAGTAAATTTTGTTCCTTATATAACATTTTCGTCCATTTTACTCACTAACGGTGTTATGTGAGACATGAAAATACAATTTTGCCCCTCATGTTGAAAAAACATTGAAAAATTGCTTTGGCCTATATAAATAGAAACTGAGTGAAAATATTACAGGAGAGATATTGCTTAGGTCTCGACTATCACTGCTTGTGCAAGTGTTGTATGGCAACCCTGTTCGGTGATGTTTTTGGCTCACATGCGAATACACGAGTAAAGACACGAAGCAGCGCACAAGTCTAGGTGGATGGATTTTTCAAAAGGCTGGCATACAACCTTACATATGTACTCGTCAAATGTGCTAATAACCGCCGGCTGGACTGATTGATCTTGAGTAGCACTACACTAATCATCACGCTAACCAACTTTACTACTAAAGCATCGTATACATCAGCTTAAATAAATATTATAAATACATCAGAGGACTGCACGTATACATGACTATCTTCATGAGGGGCAAAAGCATATTTTTATGTCTCACTTGACACTGTTAGTGGGCAGAACGGACAGAAGTGTCAGATAGGGAACAAAATGAAGATGTAGTATCTTAAAGGGAAGAAAAACTTATTTAGGGACAAATAGGGAAAGAGATTTTAAGAAAGGGCCAAATAAGGAATTCTCTTTGGTGGTAGCTTGAATGTGTTGGTTTAAGCATGCTATTAAAGCAAATAAAAATGGAATGGCGTGTTAAGTACAATAGGCTTAAGAGCGACAAAATATTGTAATTCAAACTGATATTACTGTAAATGAATAGAACGAATCCCATTCTTAAACATCACACATGATAAATGTGTAAGTAAAGGGCATGTGTTAACTACACCAGGCATAAAAGGAACCATTGTGAATATCTGAAATAAACGAGGCATATATGATCACTATAGCAATGAAATATAGCCATTGAAAACTGGACAAATGCTCACTGGAACTAACCTAACAACCAAATACAAAAAAGCAAGGCACCTGCTTGAAAACTGGCAAATGCTCACTACAACCAACCTAACAACAAAACACAGACAAATAAGGCATCTTCTCACTATAAACAACCAAATATAGGAATTCATGAAATTGAATTGGTCAATTCATACTTAAACATCATATATCCCTATTGAACATAACATAGTTGCATAAATGAAATAATTAAACACTTCATAGTTAAAACATCGCATGGCGAAAGCTACTACAACAATGTGTACAATTTGGCTAGCTTGAAGAATTAAGATTTGCTAATAGGATATTGCCTCACTTGTCATGGATGGACTCCTTCCACTTGGAAGAGCACAGACCCAGGATGTGCCCCTTTCATTGGCGTGAAGTAAATGATGCATCTAGGATTTTTCCACCAACCATTAATCTAGAGCCGCCACCCACGAGGATCTATAAATACATCTTGAAGGAACACAACTAAGGAGGGGTGGAGAAGAGAGGAAACATCACGCATACATCATCCACCTTTGCCACAAGGTTGAAAACGGATAGAAGACTGGATCTACAGGAGGCCACCCGATGCAGAGCTTGGGAGGAGGAGAAAACTTCCCAATACGATCGGCCTAGAGGGGCTCAGGCCGATTAGCCTAGGGCTCTCCGGCCCCCATTCATAGCCCTCTTTAGTCCAGCTGATCTTAGATTGTCCTTTACCCCCTTTTGCATCAAGATGTGTAATATTATGTGGTAAAGTCTATGTTTGTCCGTGGGGTTGTATGGGGATCTTGATTTGTAATCGCCGAACTTTTTGTCGAAGATCTATTTGTTATCATTCTCATATTGATGATGCTCTTTCATGTAATGGATGGCCCATGCTACTTTGAGTTGCTTTGTTGCTTACCGAGAACAATCATCATGTCATATTTCCATTGTCCAATAGTTGATTATCCTTGTCTAGTGACGGTATGCAAGTGGGAAAGTGTTGGGCATGGATCACATTCATTCATGATAGTACTTTGGTCTCTAGTTCATTTACTCTTGGCGATTGCATTTAGAAGCGTTCTTAGATCCTTAGGACAAGTCTTCCATCTACCTTGTTAACACCCTTTATTATTCTCTATCTGCCTTGATCTAGACGGTTTAGCTCTTTTGGTAGCATAGTCCTATTCAATACATAGACCTCCCAGTTACATTGATTAGTGCTTAGTTCCGTGTGCAAATCCCTACAAACTACTCAAGTATCAGTGAGATATATGGTTGAGATAATACTTTTCTGCAGGGTGTACATAAATCTTGAATTTTTTCCATGAAGTATGTGATGTTATAGGGATCCGAAAATGCCAGTACATGCCAAACCCTAGGCATAAAAAAATTAACTATTTTTTATACAAAATCAATTATATATGCCCATGCACCTATGCAGTAGCCCCCCTAAACACAAGGACGGATCAGATTCGCTAATACCTCTTCCAAAGAAAGGGCATGATGTTCATAGTTGATCAACTTTTCGCGTATACACTATATAGGGAGTAGTTTTTCTTAACCTTAAAAAATAGGTGTGTCTGAACCAGGATTTGAGCTCTAGACCTCTTGAATTATTTACACCCGCTATGACCAACAACTCACTTATTGCGCCTAAGTACTTCTTTTAGTCTTGAGAACAACTAGATATCAGACTAGTGATTCTTATCTTACCATCAGATTACTCCAACACCATTGGATTAGATGCCTCTCGATGGCAGGATGGTCCATTAAAAACACGATTTGCACTGACTACTAACAACACGCCTAAATTATGCAAGATAATAACCTGCGCAAGTTCTGATTTGTACGCCATGCATTTTGTTTCCATGGAAAGCGATTTGCCTCTATACAAAGGAAATATGCTTCCAACTATATATTTTGATTTTTGATTTTCTTCCATACAAAGAAAATATGATTCCAGCTGAATATATTGAATTTTTTATAGTATAGTATGTGTCTTTTCGTGTTTCCGATATGAAAACATTTTCTTCCAGCTGTTCAGAGTGCAACTTATCGTGCTTTCTATTTAGAAACATTGTTTTCAAACTCCTATTTACATTGCTTCCATGAGAAATCGTTTTGATCTAGTAAAAATAAAATCTATATCTAGTGTAAGGGTATCTCCAACGACGACCCACAAATTTCCTCCCGCATCCATCCGCAGACAGGGAGACCAGTCCGTCGACACGGATGCGGGAGGGCACCATCCAATATTGCCTGCATACATTTCAACAACTATTGGAAACAAACAGATGGAATTCATTCTAATCGGGCAGATTTCATTAAAGTTCGGATATAATTTACATAAATGAACCATATTTTGCCCGTTTTACTAAAATCTATAAAATACTAAATCCTATATCGAACGACCACCTCGTAAGCGTGACCGCCCTATCCTGCCTTACCGCCATCGACGTCCGGACCATCGTCAACGTCATCATCCCTCAGGCGGCTCAAGGATGCCAGAGGGTCGCGACCTCTGGACGCTCGCGGTGGAGTCGCTCCGACTCCTCTTGCGCGGTGCGAAGGGCGGCCTTGCCCACTACCGAATGTGCCGGCGGCATCCTATAGGCGCTAAGCGACCACTCCTTGTCGATCTTGGGGAGCTCGCCGACAAGATGGCTGCAGCGCCCAATGGCTGTCTCCGCGGTGGTGACGGAGCAGTAAAGTGCCCATGCCTTGTTGCGGACCCATTCTGACGCCACGTCCGTCTTGGCGAACGTGGAGCGGCGACCGTCATTGCTCCGGTCGTACCTCACTTGCTGCCACGCCGCGTGCCCGGTATGGATACCATGGCGCGAGAGCCGGAGGCACTGTCATAACCGCCTCCTCCTATGTAGTGGAGTTTGCACCGGCGATCGCCCGCGGCAGCTCCTCCTTTATCGGGTGGCGGTGGCATCATGGTGGTAAGGAGGGGACATTGATCCGTGCATAGCTGCTGTGTGGCGGGGGCGACGCGGGCTCATCCTTCACATGGCAGAGGCGCTAGCGGGCTGTCGGCTCTTTCTTCACGCGGTCGCCGATGTGGAGTCTGCAGTTGTGTGGCAGGGACGTTTGCTCGTCCATAACCCGCCGAAGTGGGGATGCTGACTCCCGCTTAACATGGACACATGGCAGGGATGGTGACTCCTCCTTCACGTTCGTCGGCGATGGTGACGCCGGGCACATGTGATGGAACGAACACTCTGTCATGATCACCATCTGACAAACGAATTCTTTGCCCATCAAAGCCACCTCCGAGAGGAGACGGGGTTGCTGCGGCAGCTAGTCCTCCTCGTCGCCGGAGGGGATTACTTCATCACCTCCTTATCAAAGGAGCGCACCGCCGTGGATGCAGGAGGGCCCAGAGAGCGAGGGCAGTGGCACCACGATTCGTCTGAAGAGGAACCAGGACTTCGGCATTGCCACTGGGCTCGTAGAGTAGGATGGGGTCAACGAGGTGATGACGAGGGAGGGAGGAAGGTGAGGTGCTCGCATAGGGGAGTGTGGATCTGTGCGTCGCCAATGTACGGATTGAATAGCCACGACCAGGACAGGCGGAGGGTTAGTTAGCCAGCCTAAATGCGGCGTGGTTGCAGGACTTGGTTTCTCGGGACGCGACGTCCGCATTGAAGCATGGACGCGTGAGAGGTCACGTACATCTGCGCCACATCCCCATCCAGTCATATCGCGAGCAGCAATGACAGCCGTTACATGCTCTGGGCCGGCATGAATGTGGCGCGACAAGTGATGCGATGCGTGGGATGAAAAAACGTGGAAGGCACAGGTGGGCGGATTGGGTCGGCCAAGGCAGTCAGACGCGGGCTTGGAAGCGTTCCAGACGCCCGCAAAGGCCCCCACATTTGTCTCCGGTTTGCGGGAGAAAGTGTGCCCGGACTGCTCCGTGGGCTGATACAGGCCCGCGTTAGATGTCACAACACGTCCGAAATGCATGTTGTGGACGTCTGCGGGTGATTTGAGGGTCGACATTGGAGGCGTCCTAATGTTGTATAGTTTGCAACATAAAAAAATGTGGTTCAAGCGGCTACATGATTGTTTCAAGCATAGCATTAATTGGACTGTATCCAATCAAGGGAAATATACATTTGTTTCCATCAAACATTGCTTCCAAAAATATTCTACTTTGCTTCTAATGAATATACAATTTCCTGGTGTGTTGTCTTGAAAATTTGACGAGGCGGTTCACGTCAATAACATGGATGGCATAGGTGTTGGGGAACGTAGTATTTTAAAATTTTCCTACGATCACGCAAGATCTATCTACCAGATGCATAGCAACGAGAGGGAAGAGTGTGTCTACGTACCCTCGTAGACCGGGAGCGGAAGCGTCAAGTGACGCGGTTGATGTAGTCGAACTTCTTCACGATTCAACCGATCAAGCACCGAACGTACGACACCTCCGCGTTCAGCACACGTTCAGCTTGATGACGTCCCACGAGCTCTTGATCCAGTTGAGCTTCACGGGAGAGTTTCGTCAGCACGACGGCGTGGTGACGGATATGATGTATTCACCGGCGCAGGGCTTCGCCTAAGCACCGCGACGGTATGACCGAGGTGTGTTTCCGTGGAGGGGGGCACCGCACACGGCTGGAACAATTCAACTTGTGTGTCTTTGGGTGCCCCCCTGCCCCCGTATATAAAGGAGCAAGGGGGGAGGCCAGCCGGCCCTCCTATGGTGCGGCTAGGGGTGCAATCCTACTAGGAATAGGATTGCAATCCTATTCCTAGTAGGAACCACCAAAGAAGGAAGAGAGGGAATAGGAAAAGAAGAAGAGGTGGCGCCCCCCAACTCCTAGTCCAACTAGGAACCCTAGGTGGGGCGCCGGCCAGCCCTATGGGCTGCCTCTCTCTTTTCCATAAGGCCCACTATGGACCATCCCCCTTCGTAGGGGGTTCCGGTAACCCCCTCCGGCAATCCCGTTAAATCCGAAACTTTTCCGGTATACTTCCGGTGTCCGAATATAGTCGTCCAATATATCAATCTTTATGTCTCGGACATTCCGAGACTCCTCGTCATGTCCGTGATCTCATCCGGGACTCCGAACTACCTTCGGTACATCAATGCTCATAAACTCATAATACCGATCGTCATCAAACGTTAAGCGTGCGGACCCTACGGGTTCGAGAACTATGTAGACATGACCGAGACTCATCTCCGGTCAATAACCAATAGCGGAACCTGGATGTTCATATTGGCTCCTACATATTCTACGAAGATCTTTTATCGGTCAGAACCGCATAACAACATACGTTGTTCCTTTTGTCAACGGTGTGTTACTTGCCCGAGATTCGATCGTCGGTATCTCTATACCTAGTTCAATCTCGTTACCGGCAAGTCTCTTTACTCGTTCCGTAACACATCATCTCATGACTAACTCATTAGTCTTTTGCTTGCAAGGCTTATTGTGATGTGTGTTGCCGAAAGGGCCCAAAGATACCTCTCCGACACTCAGAGTGACAAATCCTAATCTTGATCTATGCCAACACCACGAATACTTTCGGAGACACCTGTAGAGCATCTTTATGATCACCCAGTTACGTTGTGACGTTTGATAGCACACAAGGTGTTCCTACGGTATTCGGGAGTTGCATAACCTCATAGTCATAGGAACATGTATAAGTCATGAAGAAAGCAATAGCAGAAAAAACTAAACGATCATAGTGCTATGCTAACGGATGGGTCTTGTCCATCACATCATTCTCCTAATGATGTGATCCCGTTGATCAAATGACAACTCATGTCTATGGTTAGGAAACATAACCATCTTTGATCAATGAGCTAGTCTAGTAGAGGCATACTAGGGACACTCTGTTTTGTCTATGTATTCACGCATGTACTAAGTTTCCGGTTAATACAATTCTAGCATGAATAATAAACATTTATCATGATATAAGGAAATATATATAACAACTTTATTATTGCCTCTAGGGCATATTTCCTTCAGTCTCCCACTTGCACTAGAGTCAATAATCTAGCTCACATCGCCATGTGATTTAATACCGATAGTTCACATCGTTATGTGAATAACACCCATAGTTCACATCACCATGTGACCAACACCCAAAGGGTTTACTAGAGTCAATAATCTAGTTCACATCGCTATGTGATTAATACCCAAGAGTAATAAGGTGTGATCATGTTTTGCTTGTGAGAGAAGTTTAGTCAACGGGTCTGTCACATTCAGATCCGTATGTATTTCGCAAATTTCTATGTCTACAATGCTCTGCATGGAGCTACTCTAGCTAATTGCTCCCACTTTCAATACGCATCCAGATTGATACTTAGAGTCATCTGGATTTAGTGTCAAAGCTTGCATCGGCGTAACCCTTTACGACGAACTCTTTATCACCTCCATAATCGAGAAATATTTCCTTAGTCATCCAATTACTAAGGATAATTTTGACCGTTGTACAGTGATCTACTCCTGGATCACTATTGTACCTCCCTGTCAAACTCATGGCAAGGTACACAATGTGTTTTGTACATAGCATGGCATACTTTATAGAACCTATGGCTGAGGCATAGGGAATGACTTTCATTCTCTCTATATTTTTCTGCCGTGGTCTGGCTTTGAGTCTTACTCAACTTCACACCTTACATGTCAGGCAAGAACTCCTTCTTTGACTGATCCATTTTGAACTACTTCAAAATCTTATCAAGGTATGTACTCATCGAAAGTCTTATCAAGCGTCTTGATCTATCTCTATAGATCTTGATGCCCAATATGTAAGTAGCTTCACCAAGGTGTTTTGAAAAACTCCTTACAAACACTCCTTTATGCTTTCCAGAAAATTCTACATCATTTCCGATCGACAATATGTCATTCACATATACTTATCAGAAAGGTTGTAATGCTCCCACTCACTTCTTGTAAATACAGGCTTCACCGCATGTCTGTATAAATCTATATGCTTTGATCAACTTATCAAAGCGTATATTCCAACTCCGAGATGCTTGCACCAGTCCATAGATGGATCGCTGGAGCTTGCACATTTTGTTAGCACCTTTAGGATTGACAAAACCTTCTGGTTGCATCATATACAAGTCTTCTTTAATAAATCCATTAAAGAATGAAGTTTTGTTATCCATTTGCCAGATTTCATAAAATGCGGCAATGGCTAACATGATTCGGACAAACTTAAGCATCGTACAGGTGAGAAAGTCTCATCGTAGTCAACTCCTTGAACTTGTCGAAACCCTTTCGCAACGAGTCGAGCTTTGTAAACAGTAACATTACCGTCTGCGTCGGTCTTCCTCTTAAAGATCCATTTATTTTCGATGGCTTGTCGATCATCGGGCAAGTCAACCAAAGTCCAAACTTTGTTCTCATACATGGATCCCATCTTAGATTTTATGGCCTCAAGCCATTTTGCGGAATCTGGGCTCATCATCGGTTCCTCATAGTTCGTAGGTTCATCATGGTCTAGTAACATGATTTCCAGAACTGGGTTGCCGTACCACTCTGGTGCGGAACGTACTCTGGTTGATCTACGACGTTCGGCAGAAATTTGATCTGTAGTTTCATGATCATCATCATTAGCTTCCTCACTAATTGGTGTAGGAATCACTGGAACTAGTTTCTGTGATGTTCCACTTTCCAATTCGGGAGAAGGTACAATTACCTCATCAAGTTCTACTTTCCTCCCACTCACTTCTTTCGAGAGAAACTCCTTCTCTAGAAAGGATCCACTTTTAGCAACAAAGACCTTGCCTTAGGATCTGTGATAGAAGGTGTACCCAACAGTTTCTGTTTTGGGTATCCTATGAAGATTTACTTCTCCGAGTTGGGTTCGAGCATATCATGTTGAAACTTTTTCACATAAGCAACGCAGTCCCAAACTTAAAGAAATGACAGCTTAGGTTTCTCGTCAAACCACAGTTCATACGGTGTCATCTCCACGGATTTAGATGGTGCCCTATTTAACGTGAATGTAGCTGTCTCTAATGCATAACCCCAAAAGCGATAGTGGTAGATCGGTAAGAGACATCATCGATCGCACCATATCTAATAAAGTACGGTTATGACGTTCGGACACACCATTACACTGTGGTGTTCCAGGTGGCGTGAGTTGTGAAACTATTCCACATTGTTTCAAATGAAGACCAAACTCGTAACTCAAATATTCTCCTCCACGATCAGATCGTAGAAACTTTATTTTCTTGTTACGATGATTCTCTACTTCACTCTGAAATTCTTTGAACTTTTCAAATGTTTCAGACTTGTGCTTCATTAAGTAGATATACCCATATCTTCTCAAATCATCAGTGAAGGTCAGAAAATAACGATACCCGCCGTGAGCTTCAATACTCATTGGCCCACATACATCAGTATGTATGATTTCCAACAAATCTGTTGCTCGCTCCATAGTTCCGGAGAACGGAGTTTTAGTCATCTTGCCCATGAGGCATGGTTCGCAAGCACCAAGTGATTCATAATCAAGTGATTCAAAAAGTCCATCACTATGGAGTTTCTTCATGCGCTTTACACCAATATGACCTAAACGGCAGTGCCACAAATAAGTTGCACTATCATTATTAACCTTGCATCTTTTGGCTTCAATATTATGAATATGTGTATCACACGATCGAGATCCAACAAACCATTTTCATTGGGTGTATGACCATAGAAGGTTTTTTTCATGTAAACAGAACAACAATTATTCTCTAACTTACATGAATAACCGTATTGCAATAAACATGATCAAATCATATTCATGCTCAACACAAACACCAAATAACACTTATTTAGGTTCAATACTAATCCCGAAAGTATAGGGAGTGTGCGATGATGATCATATCAATCTTGGAACTACTTCCAATACACATCGTCACTTCATCCTTTAACTAGTTTCTGTTCATTATGCAACTCCCATTTCGAGTTACTACTCTTTAGCAACTGAACCAATATCAAATACCGAGGGGTTGCTATGAACACTAGTAAAATACGCATCAATAATCTGTATATCAAATATACCTTTGTTCACTTTTCCATCCTTCTTATCCGCCAAATTTCTATGGCAGTTCCACTTCTAGTGACCATTTCCTTTGCAGTAGAAGCACTTAGTTTCAGGCATGAGTTTAGCTTTGGGTTTCTTCACGGGAGTGACAACTTGCTTGTCATTCTTCTTGAAGTTCCCCTTCTATCCCTTTGCCCTTTAATTGAAACAAGTGGTCTGGTTAACCATCAACACTTGATGCTCTTTCTTTATTTCTACCTTCGCCGATTTCAGCATCGTGAAGAGCTCGGGAATTACTTTCGTCATCCCTTGCATATTATAGTTCATCACGAAGTTCTACTAACTTGGTGATAGTGTCTAGAGAACTTTGTCAATTACTATCTTATCTGGAAGATTAACTCCCACTTGATTCAAGCAATTGTACTACCCAGACAATCTGAGCACATGCTCACTGGTTGAGCTATTCTCCTCCATCTTGTAGGCAAAGTACTGTCAGAGGTCTTATACCTCTCGACACGGGCATGAGTATGAAATACTAATTTCAACTCTTGGAACATCGCATATGCTCTGTGGCATTTCAAAACGTTTTTGAAGTCCCAGTTATAAGCCGTAAAGTATGGTGCACTAAACTATCAAGTAGTCATCATATCGAGCTTTTGTCAAAACGTTCATAACGTCTACATCTGCTCCTGCAATAGGTCTGTCACCTAGCGGTGCATCAAGGACATAATTCTTCTGTGCAGCAATGAGGATAATCCTCAGATCACGAAACAATTCCGCATCATCGCTACTAACATCTTTCAACTTGGTTTTCTCTAGGAACATATAAAAAATAAACGTGGAGCAACATCGCGAGCTATTGATCTACATCATAGATATGCTAATACTACCAGGACTAAGTTCATGATAAATTAAAGTTCAATTAATCATATTACTTAAGAACTCCCACTTAGATAGACATCCCTCCGGTCATCTAAATGATCACGTGATCCAAATCAACTAAACCATGTCCGATCATCACGTGAGATGGAGTAGTTTCAATGGTGAACATCTTATGTTGATCATATCTACTATATGATTCACGCTCGACCTTTCGGTCTCCAGTGTTCCGAGGCCATATCTACATATGCCAGGCTCGTCGAGTTTAACCCGAGTATTCTGCGTGTGCAAAACTGGCTTACACCCGTTGTATTTGAACGTAGAGCTTATCACACCCGATCATCACGTGGTGTCTCGGCACGACGAACTTTCGCAACGGTGCATACTTAGGGAGAACACTTATACCTTGAAATTTAGTAAGGGATCATCTTATAATGCTACCGTCGTTCTAAGAAAAATAAGAAGCATAATAAGATAAACATCACATGCAATCAAAATATGTGACATGATATGGCCATCATCATCTTGTGCTTTTGATCTCCATCTCCAAAGCACCGTCATGATCACCTTCGTCACCGGCGCGACACCTTGATCTCCATCGTAGCATCGTTGTCGTCTCGCCAACTATTGCTTCTACGACTATCGCTACAGCTTAGTGATAAAGTAAAGCAATTACATGGCGATTGCATTTCATACAATAAAGCGACAACCATATGGCTCCTGCCAGTTGCCGATAACATTACAAAACATGATCATCTCATACAAAAACCGTATAACTCATCATGTCTTGACCATATCACATCACAACATGCCCTGCAAAAACAAGTTAGACGTCCTCTACTTTGTTGTTGCAAGTTTTACGTGGCTGCTACGGGCTTAGCAAGAACCGTTCTTACCTACGCATACAAAACCACAACGATGTTTCGTCAAGTATGTGTTGTTTTAACCTTCACAAGGACCGGGCGTAGCCACACTTGATTCAGCTAAAGTGAGAGAGACAGACACCCGCCAGTCACCTTTAAGCAACGAGTGCTCGTAACGGTGAAACCAGTCTCGCGTAAGCGTACGCGTAATGTCGGTCCGGGCCGCTTCATCTCACAATACCGCCGAAGCAAAGTATGACATGCTGGTAAGCAGTATGACTAGTATCGCCCACAACTCATTGTGTTCTCCTCGTGCATATCATCTACGCATAGACCTGGCTCATGAAGCCACTGTTGGGGAACGTAGTATTTTAAAATTTTCCTACGATCACGCAAGATCTATCTACCAGATGCATAGCAACGAGAGGGAAGAGTGTGTCTACGTACCCTCGTAGACCGGGAGCGAAAGCGTCAAGTGACGCGGTTGATGTAGTCGAACTTCTTCACGATTCAACCGATCAAGCACCGAACGTACGGCACCTCCGCGTTCAGCACACGTTCAGCTTGATGTCGTCCCACGAGCTCTTGATCCAGTTGAGCTTCACGGGAGAGTTTCGTCAGCACGACGGCGTGGTGACGGATATGATGTATTCACCGGCGCAGGGCTTCGCCTAAGCACCGCGACGGTATGACCGAGGTGTGTTTCTGTGGAGGGGGGCACCGCACACGGCTGGAACAATTCAACTTGTGTGTCTTTGGGTGCCCCCTGCCCCCGTATATAAAGGAGCAAGGGGGGGAGGCCAGCCGGCCCTCCAATGGTGCGGCTAGGGGTGCAATCCTACTAGGAATAGGATTGCAATCCTATTCCTAGTAGGAACCACCAAAGAAGGAAGAGAGGGAATAGGAAAAGAAGAAGAGGTGGCGCCCCCCAACTCCTAGTCCAACTAGGAACCCTAGGTGGGGCGCCGGCCAGCCCTATGGGCTGCCTCTCTCTTTTCCATAAGGCCCACTATGGACCATCCCCCTTCGTAGGGGGTTCCGGTAACCCCCTCCGGCAATCCCGTTAAATCCGAAACTTTTCCGGTATACTTCCGGTGTCCGAATATAGTCGTCCAATATATCAATCTTTATGTCTCGGACATTCCGAGACTCCTCGTCATGTCCGTGATCTCATCCGGGACTCTGAACTACCTTCGGTACATCAATACTCATAAACTCATAATACCGATCGTCATCAAACGTTAAGCGTGCGGACCCTACGGGTTCGAGAACTATGTAGACATGACCGAGACTCATCTTCGGTCAATAACCAATAGCGGAACCTGGATGTTCATATTGGCTCCTACATATTCTACGAAGATCTTTTATCGGTCAGAACCGCATAACAACATACGTTGTTCCTTTTGTCAACGGTGTGTTACTTGCCCGAGATTCGATCGTCGGTATCTCTATACCTAGTTCAATCTCGTTACCGGCAAGTCTCTTTACTCGTTCTGTAAAACATCATCTCGTGACTAACTCATTAGTCTTTTGCTTGCAAGGCTTATTGTGATGTGTGTTACCGAGAGGGCCCAGAGATACCTCTCCGACACTCGGAGTGACAAATCCTAATCTTGATCTATGCCAACACCACGAATACTTTCGGAGACACCTGTAGAGCATCTTTATGATCACCCAGTTACGTTGTGACGTTTGATAGCACACAAGGTGTTCCTACGGTATTCGGGAGTTGCATAATCTCATAGTCATAGGAACATGTATAAGTCATGAAGAAAGCAATAGCAGAAAAAACTAAACGATCATAGTGCTATGCTAACGGATGGGTCTTGTCCATCACATCATTCTCCTAATGATGTGATCCCGTTGATCAAATGACAACTCATGTCGATGGTTAGGAAACATAACCATCTTTGATCAATGAGCTAGTCTAGTAGAGGCATACTAGGGACACTCTGTTTTGTCTATGTATAAACACATGTACTAAGTTTCCGGTTAATACAATTCTAGCATGAATAATAAACATTTATCATGATATAAGGAAATATAAATAACAACTTTATTATTGCCTCTAGGGCATATTTCCTTCAATAGGTGCATTATTATTGCTTAAAAAACTTTACTGTATGCTTCCCAGTTGTATCAGTATTGCTTCTAAGGTGGAAGCCGGGGCTAGTGAATCTGTCGGTGTGGAACCCGGAGGCAAGGAGCAGAGGTATCGCGTTGTTCTGGCGAAGGGGGGTCGAAGTTACTCTTAGATCCTATGGGAGGAGACATGTGGATGTAGATGTTAAGGAGGGAGACACCCTATTTGGAGGCTCACAGGCGTGTATGGAGAATCTGCTACGGAGAGGAAGAAGGAAACATGGAGAACCATGAAGATACTCAAACAGCAACATCAGCCAAGGAGGCCCTGGCTCTGTGTTGGTGATTTCAATGAGATTTTGTCGGGGGTTGAGAAGGTGGGTGGTGCCCCTAGGGCGCAACACATGATGAACGGGTTCAGGGAGGCATTGGAGGTTTGTGAGATGGCTGACTTGGGGTTTGAGGGGGATGTTTTCACTTGGAGGAATCATAGCAAGGATATGAATACATATATATGTGAGAGACTCGACAGGGCAGTAGGGAATGAGGAGTGGAGAACACAGTTCCCAAATCACACGATGGTTAATGGTATACCTCGGCATTTAGACCACAGGCCCATCATCGTCCACACAGAAGGGGAGGACAGGAGGTGGATGAGAGGAGACAGAGGTTTTCGGTTTGAGGCGCGATGGCTACAAGAGGAGGGTTGTGAGGAGATTATTCGGGAGGCCCGGGAGAGGAGCTGGACCAATAGATCGGGGAGTGTGGCAGCAGCGTTGAGATCGGTGACGGAGACGATGAGGGAGTGGGATAAGAATGTGGTTGGCGAGCTGGAGGGCAGGTTACGGAGAGCAAAACAAGACCTTGAGAGGTGCATGAGAGCTCAGGTGACCCATGGAAAAATCCTTGAAGAGGCAAGGTTGAGGTGTTTGGTAGAGGAGCTTGAGGGGAAGAAGAATACGATGTGGAAACAGCGGGCACATGTATGGTGGTTGGTTGATGGGGGTCGAAATACTCGCTATTTTCATTTAGTGGCGTCTAGGAGGAAGAAGGCGAATAGGATGAAGGAGCTCAGGAGGGAGGATGGGTCTGTAGTAGAGGAGGAAGATTTTACTAATTATGTCTGCTCATTCTTTCAGGAACTCTTCACTTCCATCGCGGGTGATCATGTTAACGAGCTAATTGATAAGGTCAACCCTCGTGTCACCAATGCCATGCATGACGTTTTGGATGCAAGCTATACGAGAGAAGAGGTGAAAGCATCCCTAGACCATATCGGTGATCTCAAAGCTCCAGGACCGGATGGTATGCCATCTATTGTCTTCAAGCGTCACTGGCACTTCAAGGGTGACTATGTGGTGGATGAGGTTCTCAAAGTACTAAACGGTGCTGACATGCCAGAGGGGTGGAACGACACCTTGGTGGTTCTCATTCCCAAGGTGAAGGATCCAAACAGAATAAAAGATTTGAGGCCCATCAGTCTTTCCAACGTGGTGTACAAACTCGTTTCAAAAGTACTTGCTAATCGGCTGAAAATTGTGCTCCTAGACATCATATCTGAAAATCAAAGCGCCTTTGTCCCAGGTCGGCTCATAACAGATAATGTGTTGATAGCATATGAGATTTCACATTTTATTCGGAATAAGAGGAATGGAAGAGAGGGGGTGGCTGCAGTCAAGGCGGACATGAGCAAAGCATATGATAGGGTTGAGTGGAATTTCCTTGAAGCCATGTTGCGCAAGCTAGGCTTTAGGACCAGATGGGCCAACCTCGTCATGAAGTGTGTAGGCACAGTCAGATATCAGATTAAAGTGAACGGGGTGCTCACTGACCAGTTTTGCCCAACCCGGGGCTTGCGGCAAGGGGATCCGCTATCGCCATATCTCTTTGTCATATGTGCGGAAGGATTGTCGACACTATTGCATGAGGCGGAAAGGGAAGGAACTATCACTCGGGTCCGAGTATGCCATTCAGCACCGGCTGTCTCACACCTTTTTTTTGTTGACGACTCAATGATCTTACTCAAAGCAAACCAGGAGGAGGCAAGGGCTCCGCGGGAGGCATTGGACCTTTATGAGAACTGCTCGGGGCAGTGCATTAATCTTGAAAAGTCTGCGATCATGTTCTCCCAAAACACTCCAGTGCAGGTCAACGACGAGATGAAGACAGAGCTAGGCATTAACAGTGAAAACTGGAATGATAGATACCTGGGCTTACCCGTGCATGTGGGCAGATCAAGGCGCAAAGTGTTCGGCTACATCAAGAAAAATTTGTGTGGAAGAATGCATGAATGGCAGGAGAGGCTGTTGGCCAAAACCAGCAAGGAAACGTTGATTAAAGCGGTCGGGCAAGCGATTCCAACATTTGCCATGTCCTGCTTTGATCTAACTAAGGGTTTCTGCAAGGAACTAGACACACTTATGAGCAAGTTCTGGTGGAGCCAGCAAGATAAAGAGACGACCATGCATTGGATCAGTTGGGAAACCCTCAGTAAACCAAAAGCTTTGGGAGGGCAGGGCTTTAGGAACATGCATGACTTCAATATTGCAATGCTCTCCAGACAGGGGTGGCGCCATTTGCAAAACCCGTACAGCCTATGTGCTCACATTCTCAAGGCACGCTACTTTCCTCAGTGCTCCGTGTTGGAAGCAGAACCTCGGGATGGCATATCTTACTCGTGGAGAAGTATCTTGCATGGGCTTGAGCTAGTCAAACAAGGATACATATGGCGCATCGGACACGGCACACAAGTAAACATCTGGTCGGATCCGTGGATCCCCAGGGCATGGTCGCGCCAAGTTATCACCCCACGGGGACAGAACATCCTAACTAATGTCAGTGAACTCATTTGTCCGATTACTGGCTCATGGGATACTCAGCTAGTCAATGACACCTTTTGGCCGGATGATGCTAGACATATCCTGCAAATCCCTCTTCGGGAGGGATTAAGTGACTTTATCGCCTGGCACTATGACAGCAAAGGGCAGCACTCTGTTCGTAATGCATACAAGTTACAGGTTCAGCTCGGTAGGAATGGCAGTCCGCGGAATATAGGGAGCAGTAACACAATAGCTGGCAATCTAAATGAGTGTGCAGACCCGTCTTGGAAGCGAATCTGGAAACTCCCATGTCCCCGTAAGATCCAGATGTTTACATGGCGCCTGAAGCATGAATCCCTAGCCTTCCGCACAAACCTTGTGAGAAGGGGCATGAAGCTAGAAAGTACAAAATGTTTGTTCTGCGGCTGCGCTGACGAGGATGGGGCGCACTTGTTTATCAAATGCAAGTCAGCAAAAGCGGTTTGGCGAGCGCTTGGACTGGAGAAGGAGAGGCATGCCCTAGAAGACATAACATATGTGCATGTCATGCTTGATTACTTGTGGGGGTTAGATGAGAACAAGCGGGTTCGGATACTTACCATGTGGTGGCATTGGTGGAATAACCGGAACAGGGTGCGAGAAGGAGAATTGGTTGTAGCCTGTGACGAGCTTACACGGCGTGTAATGTCCAATACCTTGGAGCACATACAGATCTTCAGCAGCAAGGAGAGGGAAAAGGAGCAGCTCAAATTGAGTCCACCAAGCGCTGGCACTCTCAAGGTGAATTTGGACGGTGGTTTCAGACCAGGCGAGGGTTCGGCAACCTGGGGCGTGGTGGTCCGCGATGAGGCTGGTGACGTGATCTCGGCTCGTGCGGGCAAAACCGAGCAGGTGGCTGATCCCTTCGGTGCTGAAGTCATAGCATTCACCCAAGCCATCAGTACGGCTGCTGAACTTGGCGCTCTACGGGTGGTGTTTGAAACGGACTCCAAGCTCCTTCAAGAAGCACTGGACCTTGGCAGGGTGGATTCTTCCCCGTTTGCGGCCATGATCGAAGACTCTAAATTCCAGCTGAAGATGTGGTTCTCAAGACATCAGGTGCTCCTATGTCGTCGCGAAGCTAACTCTGTAGCGCATGAACTTGCTCAGGTTGGGCGAGATTGCCTACCAAATGAGTGTATGATGTGGGTCTCTGATGTACCGCCCCGAGTGGCGCTTTGTGTCTTGGGCGATTTGCCTGAGCACCGTTAAGTTATAAAGCTTTGCTTTCTCTCAAAAAAAAGTTTTGCTTCAAAATTTGGAGTAGCGCGTGAGTGTGAAGGATAAGAAGAATAAGTTTACCGAAGCAAGCCTCGTCATTCAAAAGCAGTATATAAAGTATAGTCCATATATATTTACGAGGATAATATAATTTGTTCAGGCCCGGCCCTGAGGGGGGGGCAGGGGGGCGGCCGCCCCGGGCCCCCGGAATTAGGGGGCCCCCATTTTATGTTTGTGTGTCATGTATACTAGTCGATTCAGCCCAGGAAACAGCCCAAACGGGAGGTGGGCAGGTGGCATGAGACACAGACCTCTGATGACGCATATATTAGATCGTGCCCGACGTTTGATCTCCTAAAATCGTGGCGGCAGTCGCCCATCGCCGGCCACGCCGACAAGCCGAGCCGCGAGGGCTGGTTCTAAGATTTTTGCCGGCGTCAACAGACAACAGGCCCAACGATTGTTCTGGGAGTACGTCGGCCACGCAGCCGCCGACAGATCGCTCGTCCCCGCACGTTGCCTTGCCTTCATCCTTCTTCAGTACATATGGTAATGCATCTCTCTTATTTCCCCTTTCTGAAACAAGGAAACCATCTCCTTGGTACTTCTCGAGACTGCTGTTTCTTGTAGTAGCGATCTAGTTGGATGGTACATTGAAACGACAAAGGAGGATTTCTCAAGTATTGTGATTGTTAGGGTTCAGTTTTGTCACTGATTGTGTGTAACTGCTCACAACTTTGGGGATACGATTGCGTTACTTTACATTCTACAGACATTGACAAGGATCTCTTGATTCTGAATAATGCCCACAAACAGATGAACTATATGCATATGATTTATGAGTCTCCCAATTAGGACAGAAATTTTCACATTGTGTTCTGCAATGACCACGTTCGTGGGCCACTATATAGGAGATTTACGTCAATTGGATTTTGAGAGGCCCAAGTGTATTACTAATTGATTTGAACTTCTATGTATATGCCTACTATTTTATGGATGTGACACCGCGTCATTGGAAGTTTTAGAGGCCCATGTGCATTGCTAATTGATTTGAACTTCTATGTATATACATATTATTTTAGTAGCCAAGAATTAGCTTATATGAATCTTCCTTCTTGTAATCAAGCTCATGGCTGTGACACCATGCATTTTCAGGCATTTCAAGCGCATGCAATTCCAATCTGTGCACTCATGTGGGGGAAAAAATTAGTTTACCCTCTCTATATGGATCTTACTTTTCACTTTCGATTTTTTTCAGGATAGGTTATTGGTGGATAGATCAACTCTTGCCCACCTAATACATGGATTTTTACTTGTGTCTGGCTTCACAAGAGGTGTGTGAAAATTTATCTTTCATCTCATATGGAACATCACTGCTACATATTCCTTGCTGTGAGTAACTTAAGTTTCTCGACAAATTAATTATCATATACTACATAGTCTTTTTAATCTTATACATAGTTGTTAAATGCAATTTCAGCAAGCTTATTATTATTTTGATGTCGTACAAACACGCCATTTCAAAAAAGGGGCCCCTGGTTTTAGTTTCTCGCCGGGCCCCCGAAATCTCAGGACCGGCCCTGAATTTGTTTACAACAACCAACAACATAAATTATTATTATGCTTGGTTAATAATAAAAGTCGTTTGCTTAACTTGGAATATTTGATCTTTATACACCGTAAGGTCTGCTCGTCTCATCATAAAAGGAGTAATGCATATAATAAATAGTGTGCTTGGTTAATTAAATTGGCAATGCCAAACTTAAGGGTGGCAATGGGTCGGGTTTGGATCGGGTTGAACAATATCAAATCCATTTTCATATCCCCGAAGATAGTCTTTGCCTGCCCATGAAAAAATCCACGGGTGAAAAATTGTGTCCATGTCCAAAGCCGATGGATATCCATACCCACTGGATATCCGTTGGGTCCTCTCAAGACATATAAGTAATACATAAGCTCTTCCATTCCTTCAATACAGGAATCAGCTAATTTGTCGTCAGCCCGACGGCAATGAACCAGGCCGTCGATGGAAAACTGCTTTGCCTTCTGCCACGGACGGCATGCACTTCAAGCACATAAAGTCACGGTAATAACCTTCTTTGCTGTCTGCATAAAGAGAGCGGCAGGGTAGGCTTCACTTATGGTAAACATCAACTTGTGTTAAATCAATGTCCACTAACAACCTAATATCATTTAGTATTTTTCTAAACGTTAAGAATGTCAAGTCATTTAACGAGGAGATAAAAATAAGGGAAGGGGCGCGTGAGTATATTGCGGTACGGATTGAATATCAACTAATAAAAGTTACATCGATGTTTGTGCAATTTCATTTTCATGTTCTAGATAACAAAGTGCAAAATTGCACTGGGACATGTGACTGTGGGGTAGGGATAGCAGTTTTTTGCCCATTAAATCATACTATCGAGTCAGGTTTGGATATACCCACGGTACAAGATTATATCCATAATCTACCCATGAGCAATCGTGTCGGGTTTGGGCTATCCATTTGGGTCGGATATCCATGAGTATGCATGTCATGTGTAAAATTTCCATTCTTAGCCAAACTTGAGCCGTTGTAGAATGAAAGAAAGCATGTGGTTTTATCGAACTCTCAACTGACATTACATAGCTACAGCTTGCGCATGTATGGATTTAAACTGGCTAAACTAGACCGTTGGAGCAAACTACGGGCTCTACCACGGCTACCCTGTACGCGCAGAACTATCATCACAATGGCATTCCTTCTAGCCAACGAGCTCAGTCGCTTGCTTACACCAGGTCCGTCTTGCACTATGGTGGCAGCCCAACGGCATAGTGGCACTTCTGGACCTTGAGGGAATATGTATGTGCAACCTGCGAAAAAACTGTCGACGGCAGCCGGAAGCACTGGTGTGCTCAACCCTAGGTGTCTGAGGCGTACATTGCAGGTTTGATGATGGAACGACACCGGATCTTCTTTCACTTCTGTATATCCCGGTGACTCCTAATACTAAGCCAACACAGCACATTTCTCTCATGCATGAATAAATAAATTGCTCAGATTTAACCTTGCAATCGATGCAGGTAAATACATATATATAGGTCGGCAGATTTGTGATACCATGAAGCACTCGATTTTATAAACAGGGCTACAGTGAGTTGGTGACCTGCACTAGACATTCAGCAACCAAAAATACTCTAACGTGACTACACAAACCACGAACAAGGACACTAGTGCTCACATGCTTACTGTATCAATGTTTGCATAACCTTGTGAACATGATAAGGTCCTCAAGATTTATTTATATCGCTTTAATGGGATTATAAATGTATCGATTCTCCTAACGCCGGGCGTTCCAATTTACCAAGCCAGCAATTAAAACAAATTTAGTAAATTTCACTCTCATGTGAAAGTTTGCCACCAAATATACCGTCTTCATGGAGCCGATTTCATTGCCTGTGAAATCTGAAACTTCATGCCCAGCCTAGTCATGCATATGGGTTATTTGTTTCCTGTCCTCCCATTAGGATATGTCATAGTACTTATAAAACAGGAGATAGTATAACTGCATGATGAGTTGTTTATTTAATACATGAGCCAAATTGGAATGAATAGGTACACTGGAACACTGAAACGGCAAACCATTTTTTTTCACTTCAAGCTTTCTAGTAGGATGTCATGATTCTGGAAAAGTTTAGCAGAGTCCGTAGCTGAAGATTCACGTACGTACAAGGATCATCATCATTGGAGCTATTTGTTACTTCCATAATTTCAAAACAGTTTATGCATATACCCCTATAAATGTTTATGTTGTGCAAAAGACATACACAAATCTTGATATGTTCAGATAACCATTTTGTTGAATTGCTTTTCCGATTATCTCCCCGTGTTAATTTTGGCAGCAATCATCCACTCAATATCGCATGGAATACATAGTAGGCCAAATTTGTGAGTACTATTCATTTGCGCAACCACTTGATGGTCTCTTTTTGTAAGGATTCTGTATATATGTACTCAACAAACTTGATTTTGTTGCTGAGCTAACTATATATGGTGCAGGTTACAATTTTCCTCATGAAAATTACGAGGAGGTAGGAATACTTCGCAGTATGACATAGACAAACTCTATGTACTGAGACGAGAGAGTTGAGCTGTGCAATTCTCTCACTGTATATTAATCTGCCTTGAGGGCTTTAAGTATAGGTTACACGAGGAGAATTAGAGGGGAGTCAAGTGAGAGTACAACGCTGCAGGCTGGACCGGAAGTTGTTGAAGATGATCGTCGGAAGACCCTTGGTGAAGATGTCTGCAAAGAATGTGTATCTTGCCAAGTGTGAAGTGGAGATCGATCTCGATGTGCTTCTTGCAATGATGTTGCACCGGGATGCTCGACATGTACATGGCAATGACGTAGACTACCGTAGCCTGCGTGGGGGG
>LR738715.1:856892854-856905417 GCA_902687465.1 Secale cereale | reverse complement strand
CACCGAGAGTTGGCGTAGCCAGACGGACTCGGCGATGGCGTCGGCGACCGCCCTGTACTCCGCCTTGGCGCTGGACCTAGAGACAGTGTTTTGTCACTTCGACGACCACATGAGAAGGTTACCACCGAGGAAGATGCAGTAGATGGAGGTGGACCTGCGTGTGTCGGGGCAGCCGGCCCAGTCGGCATCGGAGTAAGCAATGTAGAATATATATGGCTTCAATCATCCACTAAATATTACTACCTCCGTCCCAAAATAAGTGACTCAAACATGACTTAACTTTGTACTAACTATAGTACAAAGTTAAGTCACTTTCGAGTCACTTATTTTAGGACGGAGGGAGTACATGGGATACATGGTAGAATGTATAGTAGACCAAAATTGTAAGTACTATTCATTTGTTCAACCACTTGATGGTCTCCTTTTGTCAGAATTCTCTATGTATGTACTCAACAAACTTGATTTTGTTGGTGCATGACTATAGATGGGATTGCTTCGTAATATCACATACTCAAACTCTATGTACTGAGACGGGAGAGGCAACTAAGGGAAGACTACTCTATGTATTGAAACGAGAGTGGAAATTAAGGAAAACACCAATACTTTACCTAAATGCAAGATGGTGCACGTGCACTTTTCACTTCACGGAGAGACACGTCTCTTCGCACCAACACAAATGAGATGGCAGCTTTCAAACCATGCCGCCAAATAGAAATCCGCATGTGCTTTCTGCAGGTGTTCTCAACTGCTACTGACAACCAGACGCCCTGGTAGAGGACCCACCGTCACGCTGGGCAAGGAAGGAGGTGCTTGAGGTCATCTCCTTCTCCACGGTATTCCGGGGAATGGCGAGTGAACCGTTACGCAGGTGCTCTGGCGATGGGTCGGGCGACCCGGCGGGCGATGCAGGCCGGCAGTCCCTGGAGTGGCAAGAGGTTCGGCGTGGCTCCTCGCGCTCGCCTGCGGGTCTGGCGGCGCCAAACCTGCGGGTGGAGCCGGTGGTGTGCGGCGGCAGGTTCTGTGCTCTCGCCGCGGACTCGGAGAGCGAGAGTGAGGAGGAGTCGCCGACGAGGTGCGTCATCTCGGCGTCGGCTGGCCCCAAGGTAAGTGACTTTGTTGCTTTTGCGGTCGAACCTCTGTCTGGAGGTGGGCGGCGACGGCGGTTTGCTCCGGGCGGGGCAGGTCCTTGCGCCCGGATCTGGCGCCCGCCGTCTTCTTCGCCTGTGAGTGGCAACGCGGCGGGGGCGGCAGCTGGAGTGATTCGAGCGCGTGCTGCAGCTGCGCTTGCGGGTCCTAGTGCCCTTGGGGGGGCCGAGGACGAGTGGCCGGCGCTGGTGGCCCATCCAATCGCCGGCTCTCGGGCGGAGGCGGCGGAGGCCTCGTCGGAGGCGATACGGACGATGGGATCGGGATCCCAGGTGTCTAGGGTTCCTGCGGCGGGGGCTGGGCCTGGGCCGTCGTCGGGCAATGGGCTGTGGCCGTGCCCGATTGGGCCGCGGGCCGCGGTGGTCCCTGGACCTGCCTCGATGGTGGCCCAGCTGTCCGTTTCGCGCGGGGCAAGGGACTCGGGACCCAGTGGGCCGAGGGTGGCTCGGGAGCCCAAAATGCGTCGCGGCTATATATGGCTGCGCAAGGGCTGCGCTGACCCATCTTTAGGGTTTTTCGCATCAGCCAGCAAAGTGCGGCGGCTCTCCCACTCTGCCCGTCTCCTCCACATCCTTCCCCCTCCTCCTCCCCTTTCCCTCTGCTTTGCGGAGGCGGTGATGGGAGACAGGCGGGCTGACAAACGTCCGATGGTGGCGAACGAGCAGGAGGCGGAGTCGCGTCGGGAGCGGGCCGGTCGGGAGAAGTCCAAGCTCAGTCTGGGCGGGCGGCAAGGAGGCCGCAACGGTCGCGAGGAGCGTGAGATGCGTGGCTCCTTGGCTGCTCAAGGAGGAGTGCACGAGGGGGATTGGGGTTCTCCTCCCCCTTGGTGGATCCAGCAACAGGAAAGGAAAAGGCTGAAGAAGGAGGGGAAGCGCCGCAGAGAGCTCGAGCGGAAGCCCTTGCTGCTCCCTTCCTACGGCGCGGGTCATGGGGATCCGCTGGCCAAAAAGCCTCGGGGCCGCGCGGAGCCGCTCACGGTGGCCTTCCCGGCGGCCTCCAAAGGCACGGCCGATGCGCCCATCCCGGTGGAGGAAATCCCGGATGTGGAATGCTTCAAGTGTGGTCGTGCGGGCCACTATCAATCAAAATGGAAGTACCAGCCCCTGTGTGTGTTGTGTAAGGAAGAAGGCCATGTCTCGGCGGCCTGTCCGTCCCGCGGTAAGGCTCTAAACCTCCAGATCATGGGCAGTGCAGTCGCGGGAGAGGGTTTCTTTTGCCTTCAGTTCGAGGAGGAAGAGGCGTCGGATGGTGGGGCAGACATGAAGATCGACAATGCGGCCATAATCTCCGCGGACCCCGGCCATCTCTCCCTCCGCATCCTCAAGCAAGAGCTCAAGCACATGGTGGCTGGAGATTGGGATTGGCAAGTGGCGCAGGTGGGTGACAATGATTTCTCTGTCATTTTCCCCTCTGCCGATCTTCTGCACATGGCGAAATGCAGCGGGAAGCTTTTTATGTCAATCAATGATATCACCGCGAGGGTTAGGGAATCCCTGTATGAAGATGTGTCTCCGATGGCCATGCCGGAGGTTTGGGTCCGTCTTCATGGCATCCCCCGGAAGTATCGCCGGGTGGACCGTCTGATGGAAGGACTTAAGATGCTGGGACGGCCCATCGTGGTGGACGAGCTTTCTCTGATCTGGTTGGGGCCGGTGAGAATGAAACTGGCATGTAAGTCTCCGGAGAAGCTCAACGGCTTTGTGGAGGTGTGGTTCAACGACGAAGGGTACCAATTCAAGGTGGAGCTCGAACGCCTGCCGAAGAGGACCGGTGAGGGAGGACCCATGGGTGCTGGACCGTCGGCTCCCCAACCTCCCCCCGCCCCGCCTGCGTCGGGAAAGGATGGTGGCCCACAGGGAGGGCCTAAGCCTGCTGCAGGGGGGCCGGGTGGATCTGCTCTGGCCTCGGCTAAGTCAGGGAGCTCGGCTGGGCCGGTGCAGCCTAAGATCGTGTCGATGGGTGGCCAAGAAGATGAGGTGGATGAAAGCATGCTCGATACCTCCATTGATACGGAGACCTGGGACAAGCTTGGGACACTGGAGGGTGGTGCCAGGGCCGTGGCGACCCAGGACACTGCTGTGAGCATTCCTCCGCTGGCTCGGCCCCTGCCCTCCTACCCAGCTGCTTCCCCCCGGCCTCTCTGTCGCTGGGACTCTCTTCTGGTGGTTTGGCGACCGAAATCCCTAGCTCCCCGCTGGCTCCGGCTTCGGCGCTAGTGGGCACGGGGAGTCTTTCTGCTGACATGTCTCCTTCCCCTGCCCCTGGCCGTGGGTCGGGTGGATCTAGCAGGCCTCCCAAGAAGACCGCGGGACGGAAGCCGACGGCCAAGGAGGGTGCGATGGTGTCTTCGGAAACATTCCAAGGAGACCTGGGGGCGGCGTTGGCCTCTGCGGGAGCGGGCGCCAAGGCCAAGCGTTCCAAGGCAATCCCGGCGCCGCAGCGTGCTCCTAGCGCCAGGGCAAAGGCCAAGCTAGGAGACCTTTCTTCTCTGGAGAGTGCCAAGCTCTGCATGGCGGACAAGAATTTGGAAGTGTCAGGTAACGCCCTTCCCTCTTACCGTATTCTGAATGCTTTTTCCGATGCACATCTAGCTTGTATTCTAGACGACAGTGGCGTTATCTCCTCTCAGATCCCGGGGAGTTGGTTTCGTTAGTTCGCGCATGGGAAGAGTCCCTGGCGGCACTGGCAGAAGCTGCGGCTCGATGCCAGCCTGTGGCAGAACCCCGTGAGGCACTGACAGGGGTTGGTGCCTCCCCCAGTCTCGATGAGGAAACAAAAGCAAGGGATGCTTCTCAGTTTCCTTCTTCCAGCCGCCCCACGGCTCGGAAGCGCGTGGCTAAAGCGGTGACCTCGCGTGGGGTTCGCCTTCGTAACCGTATTATCTGAACATGCGCTATCTTTTTTGGAATATCCACGGGTACGGACACGAGGGCCGCCGTACCCAGCTTAGAGAGTTCATGGCCAAAGAACGTATCGATATAGTGGCGCTCCAGGAAACTATTAAGGCCGATTTTTCTCACCGAGACCTGCTGTCACTTGACCCTTTAAACCGTTTCGATTGGCACTGGCTAGCCGCATCAGGGCACTCGGGTGGCATCCTCATGGGTTGCAACCGTGACATTTGCGAGGTTCTTGCGTGGGAGCAAGGGACCTTTTTTGTCGCTGCCACAATCAGACACAACATCTCTAGACTGAGCTGGGTGGTGGTGTGTGTCTATGGCCCGGCGGATCACTCGCGTTCGCAGGCCTTCCTGACAGAAGTTACTGCCCTGGTCGGGACCAAGCGTGCGGCTAATCTGGCAGTGATTGTTGGGGGTGATTTCAATCTGATCCGCTCGAGTGCGGACAAAAGTAACAACCGGGTGGACTGGGCAAGGGTGTCTATGTTCAATAACGCCATCGCGGCGGCGGCCCTGCGGGAAGCGGCGCACACGGGGGCCAGATTCACGTGGACCAACAAGCAGCTCGCCCCAGTGCGTAGTGTGCTTGATAGGGTTTTCTTTACGCCGGAATGGGAAGTTCTTTTTTCCCTGTGCTCCCTGCTGGCCGAAACTCGTATCGGCTATGACCACGTCCCCCTGATTTTCTCGTGAGGCGAAGATAGAGCCAAGCGGAGTAAAAGATTTTTCTTTGAATCTGCTTGGTTTGAGGCAGAGGGCTTCATCCTTGTGGTGAATAATCGATGGGACTCGATTATTGCCCAATTAAGACCTCAAAGGGGCCCAGTGGAATGCTGGGCGGCTGCTGCAGCGTCCCTCTGTGCATTTCTGCGAGGGTGGGGTGCTAACCTAGGCAGCGAGTCTAAGCGAGAACGTGGCAGGCTGACGGCTGAGATTGCTCTCCTAGATGCCCAGGCCGACGTTCGTACGTTCTCCGAAGCCGAGTGGGCCCTCCGTTATGACCTTGAGCGCAAGGTTCTAGCTATCCTTAGGGCCGAAGAGGAATACTGGTGCCGTAGGGGCGGTATCAAGTGGGTTACTAAGGGAGACGCAAACACGGGCTACTTTCACGTGTATGCTAATGGTAGAAAGCGTAAGAGCGATATCCTCCGGCTACAGTCTGAGCAGGGCCTACTGCTATCGCTGGAGGACATCTCCCGCCACATATACGACTATTTCATAGGCCCGCTAGGCTCGACTGAGGAGAAGAGACTTAGCCTCCATGAGGATTTGTGGGATCCTCAGGACAAAGTTTCCCCCCAGGAGAACGAGAGTTTGGCTCTCTCATTCCTCCCTGAAGAAGTGGACAAGGCTATCTGGTGTATGAAGAAAGGCACGGCTCCAGGACCTGACGGCTGGACTGTCGAATTCTTTTGTAAATTCTGGCCCAGGCTTCGCCCCCTTTTCCTTGGTATTGTCAATGGGTTTGCCCTGGGAACGGTTGATATTGCCCGCCTCAACTACGACGTTATCAGCCTCATACCTAAAGTAAATGGCGCCGACAATATCAAGAAATTTAGACCCATCACCCTCATTAATGTCCCTTTCAAAATTTGCGCCAAGGCCTACGCTAGCCGGCTGGCTCCGATGGCTCAGAGGACTATCCTTAAAAGCCAAACCGCCTTCCTTAAAGGTCGTAACATTCTTGAGGGGCATATTGCTCTCCACAAGATAGTCCACGAGCTTAAGATCAAAAAGCAGGCAGGGGTCCTGCTTAAACTTGATTTCGAAAAAGCCTATGACCGGGTAAACTGGGAGTTTGTTCGGGAAGTTTTCCTCAAAAAGGGTTTTGAGGCGGGCTTTGTTCACCGTATTATGAGTTTGGTCAACTCTGGACATACGGCTATTTCCATCAAGGGGGAGATAGGAAGATTCTTCTGTAACAAAAAGGGTTTAAGGCAAGGGGATCCCATCTCCCGGCTTGTCTTTAACTTTGTTGTGGGCGCCCTGTCCGCCATCATTGCCAAGGCTCGCTCGGCTGGGCACATCAAGGGGCTGGTCCCGCACCTAATTCTAGGAGGGGTCACTCACTTGCAATACGCGGACAACACGATGTTGCTCTTTGAGCCCGATGACAATATTATTGCCTCGATCAAGCTACTTCTTCTGGCCTTTGAATTACTTTCTGGGCTCAAAATCAACTTCCTAAAAAGCGAGGTCATAACCATGGGGATGGATAGACAGGATAGTAGACGAGTGGCAAATCTTCTCAATTGTAAGCTAGGGAGCTTGCCTACCAAATATCTAGGCCTGCCTATCTCACATAGTAGGTTATCCATTAAGGAATGGGAACCTCTCTACGGGAAGGTAGCGGGGAGAGTGAGCCCCTGGCGAGGGAGGTTCATGTCTTCGGCGGCGAGACTTATCCTTACAAACTCGAGCCTCTCCTCTCTCCCGATGTTCACCATGGGTATGTTCCTGCTGGCGGATGGGGTGCATATGAAACCTGACACTCCATGCTACCGCTTCTTCTGGGAAGGAGCGGGTCCAAAGCGGAAATACCACCTAGTCAAATGGGCTGCGGTATGCCGGCCGAAGAAGTTCGGCGGACTTGGAATTCTTAACTCCAAACTCATGAACGTTGCTCTTTTGTCCCGTTGGTGGTGGAGGCTCGCCCAAAACGAATCTGGCTTATGGGCTGATCTCCTCAAAGCTAAATATTTCCCCAACGGTAACGTCTTCTCCGCTAGTTCACAAGGATCCACTTTCTGGAATGGGATCCAGGCTGTGCGACCTGCCTTTACTTTAGGAGTGCAGTTTCATGTTGGGGATGGCCAGTCAACCCGCTTCTGGCTTGACCAATAGATTGGAGATTCCCCCCTTTGGCAAAGCCACCCGGCCGTATTCCGTGTCGCTTCAAACACCCAACTGACAGTGAGTGACGCTCTTGGTTCCACTCCTCCCGCGGTTTCATTTCTACGAACGTTACTTCCCCATGAGGAGCAGGATTGGAACGAGGTGTTGCTACTGATTGACCGACATCTTCCTCGCTTGGGTGCGGACGAGATTTCATGGAAGCTAACTTCCTCTGGAGTCTTCTCTGTCAAGTCACTCTACAGCAAGTTGACCGAAGGTGCCATGCTAGACGTAGCTAGGGGGCTATGGAAAGCAGGCATACCACTGAATATAAAAATCTTTATGTGACAGATGTTCCAGAACCGACTCCCAACGGCGGATAACGTGGCGACTCGCAATGGCCCCTCAGATGGGGCTTTCTCTTTGTGTGGTAGCATAGAGGATGCCAACCACGCTTTTTTCCAATGCCACCTAGCGAGATTTTCTTGGAGTGCTGTTAGAGAGGCTTTCCAACAGAATTGGAACCCCACTTCGAGTGCTGGGCTTCTCCACATCCTTCGGCTACAAAAAGGAGCCAGTGCTAGGATTACTTGGCGTTGCGTAGGCGCGCTGCTATGGGCATTGTGGACTACTCGCAATAAAATGACTATTGAAAAGAAATACCCCTCTCACCCGGCTGACATTCTATTCAAATGCCACCTTTTCTTGCAGAGCTGGATGCCTTTGGGGAAACAGCGTGATGAGGCGCTCATGACGGAGACGATGGCTAAGATCCGTACAATCCACTCGGAGACGCGACGTGCTTCGGCCCAATGATCCTATCTTAGCTATTTTATATTTTGGCTGCTTATCTTCCTTGCCAGCCTGCGTGCTAAAGAGTTTCTCCTGCATATGTGCAGCGGTGTTATCAGTTTGTTACTCTTCGCACAGCTGTTCCGCAGTATTGATACTTTTTTTTGACTGCTATGATTGCCGTGAGGCTTTATTAATTTAAAGCCGGGCGTGGCGTCTTGGTTCCAAAAAAATAGAAATCCACATTCACCATTGTGCTCCTTGCCACCAGATCTTCGGAACTCGGTTTCATATGAGCACTTCCAACGAATATCTTTGGAAATAAACTTTCTTCCACAAAAAGAAAGTTTCTCCTATCAACATGCTTTTCTTGCACATATTAATAATTTGAGAATTACTTTGAGTAAAACTAAATCCCAAATGACATTTATTGCATGTTATCATTAGGTTGTGGCAACGCACGAGCACTCAACTAGTCTATACTTATAATAATTTGTGACTCTCTAGAAATTCCCACATTAATTAGAAATTAGGAGCCATTTATCTGGTGGGACCAGATTATAACGGTGTAGATCATCCGATTTTTTTTTTCTGGCCGGTAAAAAAAAATCCTGTGAAATTATCTCATGTTCAAGGAAAATATGAAAAGGAGTAGATTAGAGGTGTGCCCAGATTATAAGGCCGTAGATCTTCAAAATTTGTTTTGGATCAGTAAAAAAAAAGAGACATATGAGATTAGTTCATGTACGAGGAAAACATGTAAAGGAGTAGATTAGATTAGGTATATGGCGATGGAAAAAGTAAATAAAAAAATAGCTCATGTATGTGGAACACGTGAAAAAGGTGGAATGGTGGGAAGCAAACTGACTCACGTACGTGCACCAACTTTAAAAAAAAATCACGGACATGCGAAAGAGGAAAAGGATGAGATTGCCTCAGGTACGTGCACCAAGTTAAAAGAACTCACGTACTTGCAAGACAAGAAAAATAATGAGATTAACTCACGTATGTTGTCCTTTGGCTCTAGCCCATTGGAAGAATTATCGTACATCTACCGGCCACTTTGTTTCCTTCTCAATTGTCTTCCATTGCTTCTTCACCAAAGATAATCGCTCGTGTTTCCTCAGTATACCCTTATAGCTAGGGTCCGCGTGCCCTGATATCTCTTATCTCTACGCTCGCAAATTTTATGCATGCCCCTCTATCAGTACCACACCTAATCCATCAATATCACTTTCCGAGATGGGATGATCCAGCATTTTTTTCGTTTCGGGTGATACATGGATGAACTCCATCAATGATAATTCCAGATGAACTCCATCAATGGTGATTCTGGTCGAACGGCTACGTTAACTTATGTCGAATTCGTGATGCCTTGGTGGCCTCACCATTACATGTCACCAGGGGCATGCCGCTGCTGCCACCATGACCCAGTGTCGATCTCACGATGTAGCTATCAGGTAGTAGCATCATCGCCACCATGACCCATCGTGCTACATCTGCAGGTCCACAAACCTAAGGCCCACTGTTTGAGACTACCATGCGTGTCGGCGGTTGCACGATGCCTCACAAGATGTTACAACACTGTTTGAGAGTACCATGCGTGTCGGCGGTTGCACGATGCCTCACAAGATGTTACAACGCTAAATAAAGCATGACCAGTACAGAGCCAAAGTGGCACCACCCAAATGTCTAGATACATAATTCCTTGGAATGTTCCCACGCGGTCAGGATCTGAATTCAATTGAATGTATGTACCTTAATAAATTTTTAGTACAACATTAATCCCTTTGTCATAACGCAGGTTGTCAGATCATGTTTATGACATCGTTGTATATTTAATTAAGGTATAAATATGTTTTAGCATACTTATTATATAGCAGTATTTATCTTGATGCAACTATGACTGAAATAGTGCAAGCAGATGTTCTATCTTATGCGAAAAGAGTAGGAGAGTATCCAAATATATTAATATAGTAAAAACGACAGTATTACAAAAGATATTTAAATTGGTAGGAACTAATGGAAAACAGAAGAAACCAATTAAGCTATAAGTTGTGTTGTATCCATGCTTTGAACTAGGCTTTGAATAGATTCAGGTGTTTCTTCTTGACTTTGCATGGGAGAGATCATATTTAATTACTTGCTTCCACTTTATCAAAGACCTTTTATCCTTCAAGATATTGACATTCATATTATACACGATATATTTGATGTTGTTACAACAATGACACATGGGGAAAGGGTTCACATGACAGTGACTATTAAAACACTGTTGTAATTAGCTTCTTAGCTTCAGATATTAGGGCAAACTCATTTTTACTTGAAATCACATGGTTCGTGCCCATTAAGATATTTTATTTAAACCACGTCAAGAAGTCTGACTATTTCATAAGTACTTAGCATAGCATGATTCTTATACCGAATTTTAACTAATACTAGCCCGTGCAAGTGCACGGGTTTACGACTAGTATTAATAATTTGAGAACTATTTTGAGTAAAACTAAATCCCAAATGACATTTTTTGCATTTTTTTTACGTTTCTCTCCATGAGACTTTTAAATCTGGAGCCCAGATGCACATGCTCCAATGGAAATTCTGGCAAAATAACTTATCATGATGAAAGGCAAGTCTTTGGTATAATCATGTAAGATCTCAAATAGCGAACACCTTGTCCGCAAGAAAAGAAAAGGCTAGGTTTCCTCTGTCTCCCACCGGCTCGTCTCCGGTGGCCTTAGGGCCATGGCGGCGCGGTGGATCCCGGCCTTTACCGGCGGGAGGGCTCCGTCTTTATATGTCCCTTCAAGTTTTGTTAGGGTTTGTGTAATTCTCGGGAAGACAAGACAGAGGCGATTTTCTGAAGATATGGAATAAGGTTCTCCCTGTATAGTCCCTGTTTCGGTGGTGCTTCAAGCATCGTCAGTGGGTGTGTGGAGGTGTGTCTCTGGTGGAACTATCATTGGTGAATTTCCTCGGATCTTGTCATAGTTCGTCTACGTTCATGCATCTTCAGGTTGGATCCTTCCGATCTATGCTAGTGCGATGGTCCTATGGGGTCTTAGCACGATGACTTCTCGACTGTTTGCTACAACAAGGTTTACCCGGCTCCAGCTAGGAAGGGGCGATAACCGCAGTGCGCCTTCGGCTCGCTTCAGTGCTTGTAGTCGGTGCTAGGTGGTCTACGGATCTGGATGTCATTTTTATTATTTATAGTGTTCATTGTACAACCATGATTGAAGATAAATAGATTAGAAGTTTTACGCAAAAAATGTAAGATCTCTGATCGACAGTCTTCGATGGACATTCTTGCAAAGCAACTTACTGGGATGAAAATAAAGTATATAGTATAAGCAAGGTTAACTCTCACAAACCGGTAGATGGTTTGACAAAGTGTTATGAATTGTATGCGTGAAAAGGAAGTTAAAAGTATACAAGGTAATTGCTGCAGCCGGGGCATACATACTCCCGAAGTTTAACTCTAATCATGTTGAATATACCTTTTGAAACCTTAAAGAAGGCATTAAGCAACATTGTTGGCGCTTTTTCGGTTAAATCGCTCTTCTTTTATTTGTTCTTACACTCACTTCTCTCCCCCCCCCCCCACTCAATCCGTTAGGAAATAATAGTTACTATCGCCGTCCGGGTTTATTAGGCCCAAAGATCACTTTTCTTGGATCAAGGCACGCAATAATTTTCTCACGTTAATTCTTCCATTCCACTCCCAATGCACTCTGTCACATGCCAGCTCACAAATGCAACCAATGAAAAAGCACGCATGGAGATTACTAATTCACCAGCCATGGCTCTCTAAGTGCAACCAATGAAGTGGTTGCATGCATGCACCTTTCCAAAGCAAGGCCTTATAAAAATGGACATGCTTGTGATGCTATGAGGCCTAATAAATCCGGACGGGGAGAATATCTCTCAGAGTGAGGAGACATCGTTGTGTGAGTCGTCGTAGCACTTTATCAATGTCCAAGGATACTATTATCGGTGCCAACAAATTTGAACATTTCCCTGAAGCCCAATATCCCCTAATAGGAAAGGTTCAAGCAAAACTAATGACAACAGAACAGATGCGGTGATTTGTCATGTAATACAGACTGGACTACCAGGCTAGAAAAAACCCTGCTTGTTCAAAACATATAAGTACCTTTTTGGTAACGTTCTTAGCTTGTTTGTTGCCTTGAAATGCATCTATCTATATCTATCTATCTATACTTACTTCAACTAATTACAGACTCCCAAAGAATTATCACGTTAATTAGAAATTAGCAGCCGCTCATCTAGGGTAGAACCGAATTATTGCGGTGTAGATTAACCAGCATTAAACAAAAAAAAAACAAGATTGAAAAGGTCCACGTGCTTTCGCGTGTAGTTGGGAAAATAGAGCCAAAAGGAAAATAACAAGAAGCCAAAAGTGATACGATTAGTTTTCCTTCTTCTAAAACAAACCAAAAGAGATTAATCTCCATCTAATATTTTATCACGATTGTAAATACAAGTTAAAATAAATTACAAAGGTTGCGAAGGCCCACATGCTTTCACGTACTGGAGGAGGGCAATAGAAGTCAAAAGGAAAGCAGATAAAAAGCAAAAGAGATACATTAGCTTTCTTTCTCTTACACGCAAGCAGTCAATATGCATCTAATCCGAAAGTGCCCTTCTACACCCAAGCTCAACTGAGCTCTGTAAAGAAATATAAAAGCGTTTAGATTACTACAATCGTCATCTAAATGCTTTTATATTTCTTTACAGAATGAGTTGACGAGCGCGTCGTCCGGCTGTGACTCCGGCGCCGACGCGAACGGTGGCACGTCCTCCGTCCCCACAGTTCCACGCCCAACACTCCGCGGGCCAGCAGCTGACGCCCATCCCTCCCTCACGGAG
>LR738715.1:856874680-856892746 GCA_902687465.1 Secale cereale | reverse complement strand
CCCCCCCCCCCCATACACAGACATACACATAGCTCCCCATAGACGACGTTCACCGCGCATGGTTGCGAGAAGGATGTTGTGGCAGGCAGACAATTTGTCGTTGCAATTCTGTCTTTTTGTCAACAATACCATAAAAGTCATCTTGCCCCAAAACTTTAAACGTGAGTATTATGTTAGACCATGTTTGTTGCAAAAAGGTTTCACATTTTTTATTTTTTTGTGAATGTTGAAACTTATTTTGGCTTAATCCACTAGTAGAAAAAGGGTCAAACGTGAAGCACATTAGTGCCGGTTTGAATATGAGCCGGCACTAATGTGTACACTAGTGCCGGTTCCAATGGCTAGCCGGGCCGCTCTCATTAGTACCGGTTCGTGGCGAACCTTTAGCACCGGTTTGTGCCACGAACCGGTACTAATGAGAGTGGTGGCAGGATATTGTCGGTCTGGGCCCCTCCAGCACCTTTAGTACCGGTTCTTGCCACGAACCGGTGCTAAAGGTACTCGTACATAAACCCTTCGTCCCCCCGAGCTCGCTCTGTTCTTCCCCTTTTCCCTCTCCCTCTCTATTCTTCCCCTCTTCCTCTCGAGCTCATCACACATTTTGCCCAAAATTTGTCAAGATTTGAAGGCCCCCATCCATTCAAATGATCACAAAGGTTAGCAACTTTGTCCTTTCATCTCTCATTGCTAGATTAGCTCTTGCAATGCTTCATATAGTGATTAATTTGTGAGTTTAGTAATTTGGGAGGAAATATATGTGCTAGTATTTGATTTATATGCAATTTGAGGTCCAAAATATGAAGGAAATATGCCCTAGAGGCAATAATAAAGATGTTATTTGTATTTCCTTATATCATGATAAATGTCTTTTATTCATGCTAGAATTGTATTAACCGGAAACTTGGTACATGTGTGAATACATAGACAAAACAGTATGTCCCTAGTATGCCTCTACTAGACTAGCTCATTGATCAAAGATGGTTATGTTTCCTAGCCATAGACATGAGTTGTCATTTGATCAACAGGATCACATCATTAGGAGAATGATGTGATGGACAAGACCCATCCGTTAGCATAGCACTATGATCGTTTAGTTTAACTGCTATTGCTTTCTTCATGACTTATACATGTTCCTATGACTATGAGATTATGCAACTCCCGAATACCGTAGGAACACCTTGTGTGCTATCAAACGTCACAACGTAACTGGGTGATCATAAAGATGCTTTACAGGTGTCTCCGAAAGTATTCGTGGTGTTGGCATAGATCAAGATTAGGATTTGTCACTCCGAGTGTCGGAGAGGTATCTCTGGGCCCTCTCGGTAACACACATCACAATAAGCCTTGCAAGCAAAATACTAATAAGTTAGTCACGAGATGATGTGTTACGGAACGAGTAAAGAGACTTGCCGATAACGAGATTGAACTAGGTATAAAGATACCGACGATCGAATCTCGGGCAAGTAACATACCGTTTGACAAAAGGAACAACGTATGTTGTTATGCGGTTCTGACCGATAAAAGATCTTCGTAGAATATGTAGGAGCCAATATGAACATCCAGGTTCCGCTATTGGTTATTGACCGGAGATGAGTCTCAGTCATGTCTACATAGTTCTCGAACCCGTAGGGTCCGCACGCTTAACGTTTGATGACGATCGGTATTATGAGTTTAAGAGTATTGATGTACCGAAGGTAGTTCGGAGACCCGGATGAGATCACGGACATGACGAGGAGTCTCGGAATATCCGAGACATAAAGATTGATATATTGGACGACTATATTCGGACACCGGAAGTGTTCCGGAAAAGTTTCGGATTTATCGGGAATGCCGGAGGGGGTTACCGGACCCCCCTACGAGAGGGGATGGTCCATAGTGGGCCTAAAGGGAAAGAGAGAGGCAGCCCATAGGGCTGGCCGGCGCCCCCACATAGGGTTCCTAGTTGGACTAGGATTGGGGGGGGGGGGCGCCACCTCTCCTATTCCTTTCCCCCTTCTTCCTTTTGGTGAATCCTACTAGGAATAGGATTGCAATCCTATTCCTAGTAGGACTCCTTCCCTAGCCGCACCAGGAAGGGCCGGCCGGCCTCCCTCCCTTGCTCCTTTATATACGGGGGCAGGGGGGCACCCAAAGACACACAAGTTGAATTGTTTTAGCCGTGTGCGGTGCCCCACTCCACAGAATCACACCCCGGTCATACCGTCGCGGAGCTTAGGCGGAGCCCTGCGCCGGTGAACACATCATATCCGTCACCACGCCGTCGTGCTGACGAAACTCTCCCGTGAAGCTCAACTGGATCAAGAGCTCGTGGGACGTCATCAAGCTGAACGTGTGCTGAACGCGAAGGTGCCGTACGTTCGGTGCTTGATCGGTTGGATCGCGAAGAAGTTCGACAACATCAACCACGTCACTTAACGCTTCCGCTCCCGGTCTACGAGGGTACGTAGACACACTCTTCCCACTCGTTGCTATGCATCTGGTAGATAGATCTTGCGTGATCGTTGGAAATTTTTAAAATACTACGTTCCCCAACAGTGGCATCATGAGCCAGGTCTATGCGTAGATGATATGCACGAGTAGAACACAATGAGTTGTGGGCGATACTAGTCATACTGCTTACCAGCATGTCATACTTTGCTTCGGCGGTATTGTGAGATGAAGCGGCCCGGACCGACATTACGCGTACGCTTACGCGAGACTGGTTTCACCGTTACGAGCACTCGTTGCTTAAAGGTGACTGGCGGGTGTCTGTCTCTCTCACTTTAGCTGAATCAAGTGTGGCTACGCCCGGTCCTTGTGAAGGTTAAAACAGCACATACTTGACGAAACATCGTTGTGGTTTTGTATGCGTAGGTAAGAACGGTTCTTGCTAAGCCCGTAGCAGCCACGTAAAACTTGCAACAACAAAATAGAGGACGTCTAACTTGTTTTTGCAGGGCATGTTGTGATGTGATATGGTCAAGACATGATGAGTTATACATTTTTGTATGAGATGATCATGTTTTGTAAAGTTATCGGCAACTGGCAGGAGCCATATAGTTGTCGCTTTATTGTATGAAATGCAATCGCCATGTAATTGCTTTACTTTATCACTAAGCGGTAGCGATAGTCGTAGAAGCAATAGTTGGCGAGACGACAACGATGCTACGATGAAGATCAAGGTGTCATGCCGGTGACGAAGGTGATCATGACGGTGCTTTGAAGATGGAGATCAAAAGCACAAGATGATGATGGCCATATCATGTCACATATTTTGATTGCATGTGATGTTTATCTTATTATGCTTCTTATTTTGCTTAGAACGACGGTAGCATTATAAGATGATCCCTTACTAAATTTCAAGGTATAAGTGTTCTCCCTGAGTATGCACCGTTGCGAAAGTTCGTCGTGCCGAGACACCACGTGATGATCGGGTGTGATAAGCTCTACGTTCAAATACAACGGGTGTAAGCCAGTTTTGCACACGCAGAATACTCGGGTTAAACTTGACAAGCCTAGCATATACAGATATGGCCTTGGAACACTGGAGACCGAAAGGTCGAGCGTGAATCATATAGTAGATATGATCAACATAAGATGTTCACCATTGAAACTACTCCATCTCACGTGATGATCGGACATGGTTTAGTTGATTTGGATCACGTGATCATTTAGATGACCAGAGGGATGTCTATTTAAGTGGGAGTTCTTTAAATTAATATGATTAAATTGAACTTTAATTTATCATGAACTTAGTCCTGATAGTTTTGCATATCTATGTCGTTGTAGATCAATGGCCCGTGCTACCGTTCCTTTGAATTTTAATGCATTCCTAGAGAAAGCTAAGTTGAAAGATGATGGTAGCAATTACACGGACTGGGTCCGTAACCTGAGGATTATCCTCATTGCTGCACAGAAGAATTATGTCCTTGAAGCACCGCTAGGTGACAAGCCCCCTTCCGCTGATATAGACGCTTTGAACGTCTGGCAGTCGCGGTCTGATGACTACATGATAGTTCAGTGTGCCATGCTTTACGGCTTAGAACCGGGACTTCAACGACGTTTTGAACGTCATGGACCATATGAGATGTTCCAGGAGTTGAAGTTAATATTTCAAGCAAATGCCCGAATTGAGAAATATGAGATTTCCAATAAGTTCTACAGCTGCAAAATGGAGGAGAATAGTTCTATCAGTGAACACTTGCTCAGAATGTCTGGGTACTACAATCATATGACTCAACTTGGTTGCAAAGTTGACGAGGATAGTGTCATTGATAGAGTTCTTCAATCACTGCCACCAAGCTATAAAGGCTTCATGATGAACTATAACATGCAAGGGATGCAAAAGACAATTCCCGAGCTCTTCGCTATGCTCAAAGCTGCGGAGGTAGAAATCAAATAGGAGCATCAAGTGTTGATGGTTAACAAGACCACTAGTTTCAAGAAAAAGGGTAAGGGAAAGAAAGGGAACTTCAAAAAGAATAGCAAGTCAGTTGCTACTTCCACGAAGAAACCCAAATCTGGAGCCAAGCCTGAAACTGAGTGCTTCTACTGCAAGGGGACTGGACACTGGAAGCGGAACTGCCCCAAGTATTTGGCGGATAAGAAGGATGGCAAGATGAACAAAGGTATATGTGATATACATGTTATTGATGTGTACCTTAGTAATGCTCGTAGTAGTACCTGGGTATTTGATACCGGTTCGGTTGCTAATATTTGTAACTCGAAACAGGGACTACGGATTAAACGAAGATTAGCTAAGGACGAGGTGACGATGCGCGTGGGAAACGGTTCCAAAGTCGATGTGATCGCCGTCGGCACGCTACCTCTACATCTACCTTCGGGATTAGTTTAGACCTAAATAATTGTTATTTGGTGCCAGCGTTGAGCATGAACATTATATCTGGATCTTGTTTATTGCGAGACAGTTATTCATTCAAATCAGAGAATAATGGTTGTTCTATTTTTATGAATAATATCTTTTATGGTCATGCACCCTTGAAGAGTGGTCTATTCTTATTGGATCTCGATTGTAGTGATACACATATTCATAATATTGAAACCAAAAGATGCAAGGTTAATAATGATAGTGCAACTTATTTGTGGCACTGCCGTTTAGGTCATATTGGTGTAAAACGCATGAAGAAACTCCATAATGATGGACTTTTGGAATCACTTGATTATGAATCACTTGGTGCTTGCGAACCGTGCCTCATGGGCAAGATGACTAAAACTCCGTTCTCCGGAACTATGGAACGAGCAACAGATTTGTTGGAAATCATACATACTGATGTATGTGGACCAATGAGTGTTGATGCTCGCGGCGGGTATCGTTATTTTCTGACCTTCATTGTTGATTTTAGCAGATATGGGTATATCTACTTAATGAAACACAAGTCTGAAACATTTGAAAAGTTCAAAGAATTTCAGAGTGAAGTAGAGAATCATCGTAACAAGAAAATAAAGTTTCTACGATCTGATCGTGGAGGAGAATATTTGAGTTACGAGTTTGGTCTTCATTTGAAACAATGTGGAATAGTTTCACAACTCACGCCACCTGGAACACCACAGCGTAATGGTGTGTCCGAACGTCGTAATCGTACTTTATTAGATATGGTACGATCTATGATGTCTCTTACCGATTTACCACTATCGTTTTGGGGTTATGCTTTAGAGACAGCTACATTCACGTTAAATAGGGCACCATCTAAATCCATTGATACGACACCTTATGAACTTTGGTTTAGCAAGAAACCAAAGTTGTCGTTTCTTAAAGTTTGGGGCTGCGATGCTTATGTGAAAACACTTCAACCTGATAAGCTCGAACCCAAGTCGGAAAAATGTGTCTTCATAGGATACCCAAAAGAGACTGTTGGGTACACCTTCTATCACAGATCCGAAGGCAAAATATTCGTTGCTAAGAACGGATCCTTTCTAGAAAAAGAGTTTCTCTCGAAAGAAGTGAGTGGGAGGAAAGTAGAACTTGATGAGGTAATTGTACCTTCTCCCGGATTGGAAAGTAGTACATCACAGGAAATTGTTCCAGTGATTCCTACACCAATTAGTGAGGAAGTTAATGATAATGATCATGAAACTTCGGATCAAGTTTCTGCTGAACGTCGTAGATCAACCAGAGTACGTTCCGCACCAGAGTGGTACGGCAACCCAGTTCTGGAAATCATGTTACTAGACCATGATGAACCTACGAACTATGAGGAAGCGATGATGAGCCCAGATTCCGTAAAATGGCTTGAAGCCATGAAATCTGAGATGGGATCCATGTATGAGAACAAAGTGTGGACTTTGGTTGACTTGCCCGATGATCGGCAAGCCATCGAAATTAAATGGATCTTCAAGAGGAAGACCGACGCAGACGGTAATATTACTGTTTACAAAGCTCGACTTGTTGCGAAAGGTTTTCGACAAGTTCAAGGAGTTGACTACGATGAGACTTTCTCACCTGTAGCGATGCTTAAGTCTGTCCGAATCATGTTAGCAATTGCCGCATTTTATGATTATGAAATCTGGCAAATGGATGTCAAAACTGCATTCCTAAATGGATATCTCAAAGAAGAGTTGTATATGATGCAACCAGAAGGTTTTGTCGATCCAAAAGGTGCTAACAAAGTATGCAAGCTCCAGCGATCCATCTATGGACTGGTGCAAGCATCTCGGAGTTGGAATATACGCTTTGATGAGGTGATCAAAGCATATGGTTTTATACAGACTTTTGGAGAAGCCTGTATTTACAAGAAAGTGAGTGGGAGCTCTGTAGCATTTCTAATATTATATGTAGATGACATATTGTTGATTGGAAATGATGTAGAATTTCTGGATAGCATAAAAGGATACTTGAATAAAAGTTTTTCGATGAAAGACCTCGGAGAAGCTGCTTACATATTAGGCATCAAAATCTATAGAGATAGATCAAGACGCTTAATTGGACTTTCACAAAGCACATACCTTGATAAGATTTTGAAGAAGTTCAAAATGGATCAGTCAAAGAAAGGTTTCTTGCCTGTTTTACAAGGTATGAAGTTGAGTAAGACTCAATGCCCGACCACTGCAGAAGATAGAGAGAAAATGAAAGTCATTCCCTATGCCTCAGCCATAGGATCTATCATGTATGCAATGCTGTGTAGCAGGCCTGATGTGTGCCTTGCTATAAGTCTAGCAGGGAGGTACCAAAGTAATCCAGGAGTGGATCACTGGACAGCGATCAAAAACATCCTAAAGTATCTGAAAAGAACAAAGGATATGTTTCTCGTGTATGGAGGTGACAAAGAGCTCGTCGTAAACGGTTACGTCGATTCTAGCTTTGACACTGATCCGGATGACTCAAAGTCCCAAACCGGATATGTATTTTTATTGAACGGTGGAGCTGTCAGTTGGTGCAGTTCCAAGCAGAGCGTCGTGGCGGGATCTACGTGTGAAGCGGAATACATAGCTGCTTCGGAAGCAGCAAATGAAGGAGTCTGGATGAAGGAGTTCATATCCGATCTAGGTGTAATACCTAGTGCATCGGGTCCAATGAAAATCTTTTGTGACAACACTGGAGCCATAGCCTTGGCGAAGGAATCCAGGTTTCACAAGAGAACAAAGCACATCAAAAGACGCTTCAATTCCATCCGCGATCTAGTCAAGGAGGGAGACATAGAGATTTGCAAAATACATACGGATCTGAATGTTGCAGACCCGTTGACTAAGCCTCTTCCACGGGCAAAACATGATCAGCACCAAGACTCCATGGGTGTGAGAATCATCACTTTGTAATCTAGATTATTGACTCTAGTTCAAGTGGGAGACTGAAGGAAATATGCCCTAGAGGCAATAATAAAGATGTTATTTGTATTTCCTTATATCATGATAAATGTCTTTTATTCATGCTAGAATTGTATTAACCGGAAACTTGGTACATGTGTGAATACATAGACAAAACAGTATGTCCCTAGTATGCCTCTACTAGACTAGCTCATTGATCAAAGATGGTTATGTTTCCTAGCCATAGACATGAGTTGTCATTTGATCAACAGGATCACATCATTAGGAGAATGATGTGATGGACAAGACCCATCCGTTAGCATAGCACTATAATCGTTTAGTTTAACTGCTATTGCTTTCTTCATGACTTATACATGTTCCTATGACTATGAGATTATGCAACTCCCGAATACCGTAGGAACACCTTGTGTGCTATCAAACGTCACAACGTAACTGGGTGATCATAAAGATGCTCTACAGGTGTCTCCGAAAGTATTCGTGGTGTTGGCATAGATCAAGATTAGGATTTGTCACTCCGAGTGTCGGAGAGGTATCTCTGGGCCCTCTCGGTAACACACATCACAATAAGCCTTGCAAGCAAAAGACTAATAAGTTAGTCACGAGATGATGTGTTACGGAACGAGTAAAGAGACTTGCCGATAACGAGATTGAACTAGGTATAAAGATACCGACGATCGAATCTCGGGCAAGTAACATACCGTTTGACAAAAGGAACAACGTATGTTGTTATGCGGTTCTGACCGATAAAAGATCTTCGTAGAATATGTAGGAGCCAATATGAACATCCAGGTTCCGCTATTGGTTATTGACCGGAGATGAGTCTCAGTCATGTCTACATAGTTCTCGAACCCGTAGGGTCCGCACGCTTAACGTTCGATGACGATCGGTATTATGAGTTTAAGAGTATTGATGTACCGAAGGTAGTTCGGAGTCCCTGATGAGATCCCGGACATGACGAGGAGTCTCGGAATGTCCGAGACATAAAGATTGATATATTGGACGACTATATTCGGACATCGGAAGTGTTCCGGAAAAGTTTCGGATTTATCGGGAATGCCGGAGGGGGTTACCGGAACCCCCTACGAGAGGGGATGGTCCATAGTGGGCCTAAAGGGAAAGAGAGAGGCAGACCATAGGGCTGGCCGGCGCCCCCACCTAGGGTTCCTAGTTGGACTAGGATTGGGGGGGGGGCACCTCTCCTATTCCTTTCCCCCTTCTTCCTTTTGGTGAATCCTACTAGGAATAGGATTGCAATCCTATTCCTAGTAGGACTCCTTCCCTAGCCGCACCAGGAAGGGCCGGCCGGCCTCCCTCCCTTGCTCCTTTATATACGGGGGCAGGGGGCACCCAAAGACACACAAGTTGAATTGTTTTAGCCGTGTGCGGTGCCCCCCTCCATAGAATCACACCCCGGTCATACCGTCGCGGAGCTTAGGCGAAGCCCTGCGCCGGTGAACACATCATATCCGTCACCACGCCATCGTGCTGACGAAACTCTCCCGTGAAGCTCAACTGGATCAAGAGCTCGTGGGACGTCATCAAGCTGAACGTGTGCTGAACGCAGAGGTGTCGTACGTTCGGTGCTTGATCGGTTGGATCGCGAAGAAGTTCGACAACATCAACCGCGTCACTTGACGCTTCCGCTCCCGGTCTACGAGGGTACGTAGACACACTCTTCCCACTCGTTGCTATGCATCTGGTAGATAGATCTTGCGTGATCGTAGGAAAATTTTAAAATACTACGTACCCCAACAAAATAACACTTAGTTTGCATATCTACGAGAGGTTAAATTTAGTTGAAAGAGAAAACGAGTACTTGAAAGAAAAATTGAAAAAAATTGAGGACGAGAAGATGGAATTGGAGTTGCATCTTGCCGATGTCGTCGATGATCACAAGATCAAGATGGAGAAAATGCGCTTGAAGATTAGAAAGATTAGAAAATATGCCATCGATAGTGAGGCTTGGTATCATTATGCTGTTGGATCAATTGTTACCTTAGTTGCGATCTTGATCGCATTTGTTGTTGCATTTAAATGCTTTAGCTAGAGAGTTATTTGTTTGTTGCATTTAAGTGTTGTATGAACTTTATGTATGAACTTGTATTAAGTTGGTGTTTTTGGTGTTGTGTATTGAAGATGAGCCGACAATGGATGTACGATGACCGATGCTCTCCGGAGTTCATTAATGGCGTGCAAACTTTTCTGCTTGCGGCCGAGGCAAACAAGCAGGCGGATGGTTTTATGCCTTGTCCATGTGCTGTCTGTAAGAATGGTCCAAATTATTCTAAGTCAAGAACCATTCACGTCCACCTGTTTAAGTCCGGTTTCGTGCCCCACTATAATGTTTGGACCGAGCACGGAGAAAGAGGGGTTATGATGGAAGACAATGAAGAAGAAGAGGACGACGACAGCTATCCTAGCCATGGGTTCCCTGAATACGATGATACAACAATGGGGGAAGAAGCTGAGCCGCCAATGCGGGAAGAAGCTGAAGAAGAGGCATCAGATGAGCCCGTTGATGATCTAGGTCGGGCCATTGCCGATGCAAAGCGAAACTGCGCAAGTGATTTGGAGAAGAAGAAGTTGCAGCGCATGTTAAAGGATCACAAAAAAATGTTGTACCCGAATTGCGTAGGTGACAAGAAAAAGCTAGGCACCACACTGGAATTGCTGCAATGGAAGGCAGAGAATGGTGTATCTGACAAGAGATTTGGAAAGTTGCTGGTAATGATAAAGGATATGCTTCCAAAGGACAACGAATTGACCGAGAGTACGTATGAAGCAAAGAAGGCTATCTGCCCTCTAGGGTTAGAGGTGCAGAAGATACATGCATGCCCTAATGATTGCATCCTCTACCGCGGTGAGTATGAGGATTTGAACGCTTGCCCGGTATGTGGTGCATTGCGCTATAAGATCAGCCGCGATGACCCTGGTGATGTCGAGGGCGAGCGCCCCAGGAAGAAGATTCCTGCCAAGGTGATGTGGTATGCTCCTATAATACCACGGTTCAAACGTTTGTTCCAAAACAAAGAGCATGCCAAGGCGATGCGATGGCACAGAGAAGACCGTAAGAAAGACGGAAAGTTGAGAGTACCCGCTGACGGGTCGCAGTGGAGAAAAATCGAAAGAAAGTACGGGAAGGAGTTTGCAGATGACGCAAGGAGCATATGGTTTGGTCTAAGCGCAGATGGCATTAATCCTTCTGGGGAGCAGAACAGCAACCATAGCACCTAACCTGTGACTCTATATTTGTATAACCTTCCTCCTTGGTTGTGCATGAAGCGGAAGTTCATTATGATGCCAGTGCTCATCCAAGGCCCTAAGCAACCCAACAACGACATTGATGTGTACCTAAGGCCATTAGTTGAAGAACTCTTACAACTGTGGAATGGAACAGGTGTACGTGCGTGGGATGAGCACATGGGGGAAGAATTTGACCTAAAGGCGTTGCTGTTCGTGACCATCAATGATTGGCCTGCTCTCAGTAACCTTTCAGGACAGACAAACAAGGGATACCGCGCATGCCCGCACTGTTTGGACGATACCGACAGTATATATTAGGCTAATTGTAAGAAGAATGTGTACCTGGGATACCGTCGATTTCTTCCGAGCAGGCATCCCGTAAGAAAGAAAAGCAAGCATTTCAAAGGTGAGGCGGATCACCGGACGAAGCCTCGCCACCCTACTGGTGCTGATGTACATGATATGGTCTAGGATTTGAAGGTGGTCTTTGGAAAGGGTGCTGGTGGACAACCTGTTCCAAATGACGCTGACGGACGCGCACCCATGTGGAATAAGAAATATATATTTTGGGACCTGCCCTATTGGAAAGACATAGAGATCCGCTCCGCAATCGACGTGATGCACGTGACGAAGAATCTTTGTGTGACCCTGCTTGGCTTCTTGGGCGTGTATGGGAAGACAAAAGATACACCTAAGGCACAGGAGGAGCAGCAACGTATGCACAGAAAAGACGGCATACACGAGGGTCATGCAAGCTACGCTCTTACCAAAGAAGAGACGGAAATCTTCTTTGAATGCCTACTCAGTATTAAGGTACCGTCTGGCTTCTCGTCGAATATAAAGGGAATAATAAACATGGCAGAGAAAAAGTTCCATAACCTTAAGTCTCATGACTGCCACGTGATTATGACGCAACTGCTTCCGGTTGCATTGAGGGGGCTTCTACCGAAAAACGTTCGATTAGCCATTGTGAAGCTATGTGCATTTCTCAATGCAATCTCTCAGAAGGTAATAAATCCAGAAATCATACCAAGGTTAGAGAATGATTTGGTGCAATGTCTTGTCAGTTTCGAGTTGGTGTTCCCACCATCCTTCTTCAACATCATGACGCACGTCCTAGTTCACCTATGAGAAGAGATTAACGTTTTGGGTCCTGTATTTCTACACCATATGTTCCCCTTTGAGAGGTTCATGGGAGTCTTAAAGAAATATGTTAATAACCGTGCTAGGCCAGAAGGAAGCATCTCCAAGGGCCATGAGAATGAGGAGGTCATTGAGTTTTGCATTGACTTTATTCCTGACCTTAAGCCGATTGGTGTTCCTGAATCGCGGCATAAGGGCAGACTGGATGGAAAAGGCACGCTAGGAGGGAAACAAATAATATGTATGGACGGACATTCTCTCACTGAAACACACTACACAGTTCTACAGAATTCCGCCTTGGTGGCTCCGTATATGGATGAACACAAGAATTTGCTACGCTACAAACACCCGGAGCGGTCTGATGACTGGATTACACGTGAACAAATCAGGAGTTTCGCCAGCTGGTTGCACACACGTTCCATGCATGACACCTTTATTGAAGATGACATGTATTTGCTATCCCAGTTACCATCTTCGAATATAATGACTTTCAAAGGGTACGAGATAAATGGTAATACATTTTATACGATCGCCCAAGATAAGAAGAGAACCAACCAAAACAGTGGTGTCCGCTTTGATGCAGAAACCAAGACGGGAAAGGAAACATATTATGGTTATATACATGACATATGGGAACTTGACTATCGACGTGGTTTGAAGGTCGCTTTGTTTCGGTGCAAATGGGTCAATATGACACGAGGCGGGGTAACGGAAGACCCACAGTACGGAATGACAACAGTGGATCTCAACAATCTTGCGTATGCAGACGAACCATTCGTCCTAGCCAATGATGTGGTACAGGTTTTCTATGTGAAGGACATGTCTACCAAGCCAAGAAAAAGTAAAGATAAGGAAGCGAATGCATCGTACGATGAGCCAAAGCGGCACATAGTTCTTTCTGGAAAGAGAAACATCGTGGGAGTGGAAGACAAGACAGCCAAGTCAGAAGATTATGAAAAGTTTGATGAAATTGCTCCATTCGGTGTGAATATTGACTCGAGCATCCCGTTAAATGATGAAAAATTTCCATGGTTACGACGCAAAGGGACACACGCGAAGAAAAAGTTTCACACCCAAAGATCTGGGATGTGATCGGCTTCACTATCATCACTTTCTTCTGTGTTTCACACCCAGAAGGGAATCTCTGTAATAGTTAGGGTAGTTATGTGTTTTGGCATTTGAAACGCGAAGAAATTTTATGTGCAAGCAAATTCTTTCATGCATTTACTGTTTTTTCAACTGAACTGAAAAACACTTCAAATAAACTCCGAAAAGGTTGAAAGTTGGCATGGTATCCTAATTTCACTGTAACGGACGAAAACTCATCTGTTACAAAGGCATTTCATTTTTTAAATAACCTAAGCATTACCAAATTGAATATAATTATAAAACACACTAATATTAAACATAATAAAAAATAATCACTGAAAAATGAATTTTTAAAGTTAAGTTATTCACAAACTAGTGATTCACACAAATTTCAAATAATTCAAAATTTAAACTATTCACACAAATGCAGAAAAGCAAACTAGTGACTCACACAAATTTCAAATAATTCAAAATTTAAACTATTCACACAAATGCAGAAAAGGAAAAAAAAAGCCCGCCTACCGGGCCACAGCGGCCTGCATACGACTAGAAACCCAACCTGTTGTTGGGCCAGGATGCAGGCCCGCAAGCCCAATAGGCCCCACATGGCAGAGTAGCAGAGGTAGGCCCAGCAGGCCTGTATTTGAGAGGAGCTCAATGCAGTGCCCGCGCCGGGGCTTATAAGCATGTGCGAGCCCCCCTCGGCTAGCGAGGTGGGACTAAACTTCTGCGCCCCTTGCCTCGCAGCGCACCCCCTTTAGTACCGGTTGGTGGCTCCAACCGGTACTAAAGGGGTGTCTTTAGTACCGGTTGGAGCCACCAACCGGTACTAAAGGGGGTACGCTTCCCGCCGCTTGGCCTGTCCAAAACAGGCCTTTAGTACCGGTTGGAGCCACCAACCGGTACTAAAGGTCTGTTCTATATAAAAGAACACTTCAAAAATTTCAGTTTCTCATCTGCTTCTTCTCCTCTGCACCCTCGTGGCTGCCCTGTCGTCGCCGCGTCCGCGTCGCCGCCCCGTCGTCACCACCCCGTCGCCGCGCCCGTCGTCGCCGCCCCGTACGTCCCCGTCGTCGTCGCCACGCCCGTCGCCGTCCCCGTCACCGTGCCCGTCGCCGTCCCCGTCGCCGCCCCGTCCCCGTCGTCGCCGCCCCGTACGTCTCCGTCGTCGTCGCCGCGCCCGTCGCCGTCCCCGTCGCCGCGCCCGTCGCTGCCCTCTCCGCCTCTCCCCTCGCCGGTGAGCGCACACACACATGCATTTTTTTATTTTAGTTATAGAAATATATAGTTAGTTATATAGAAATAGTTAGTTATATAGCATTGTTAGAAATGTTATAGAAATGTTAGAATTGTTAGAAAGTTTTTTGTTTTTTAGTTATAGAAATAGTTATAAAAAAGTTAGAATTGTTAGTATGAAAATTTAGGTATATGAGATTATTTGAACTAGTTGAATTAATATAACTATTTTATTTTTAGTAAATGCGGAGTTGAACTAGTTGAATTAGTACAACTAGTTTATTTTTAGTATGAAAATTTAGGTATATGAGATTATTTGAACTAGTTGAATTAATATAACTAGTTTATTTTTAGTAAATGCGGAGTTGAACTAGTTGAATTAGTACAACTACTTTATTTTTAGGTATATGATATTTGATGATCTAATTAAAATATTACTATATATAGCTACTTTATATATTTTAGTAAGAAAATTAATAGAACTAGTTTATTTTTAGTAAATTCTTAGTGGAATTAGTTGAATTAATAGAACTAGTTTATTTTTAGTAAGAAAATTTAGATATCTGAGATTTGATAATCTAATTAATAGGAAATGTCATCTAACGACGAAAATGATTTCATTACGTGCGAATACTATGAAGACCAGCGCAGCCTGTGCGATAGAAATTTCCTTGTTGATGATAGGCGCTTCAGCATAAAGCTGGATGAGATCTTCGAAGTGGATACAGTAAGTCACAACGACAAGTCTTTTTTCGTAATTAAGCATGACTTATATATGCTTCATTTGCTTTAACTTATAATTTTAAATTTTCACTATTCTACTAGTGCATACCCTGCCATGCAAGAATTTTTGTATTGGATAAGATAGGTTTCAGTTCTATGGAAACTATGGAGGTAAAGAGAGTTTACCTGAAGACCGAGCATGGTTATACTTTCAACGTCAAATTATACAATGCAGACACGTACATCTATTTTGAATGCAAAACTTGACAAGCACTATGCAAGGCTTATGCATTTGAGCCTGATATGGTTATCACCTTTGATATTCGTCCGGAAGATGATATTGAAGGTAATACAGACATCTGGGTTGATGTGCAGACGCCTCCAGTTCTACCATTATGTGAGTTTCTCAACCATATTTATGTCTTTGATATTGTTTATTCAAAAATAGTTGACAACTAATTTCTATTGACAGCTTATTTCCATTCAAGCAAAAAACATGTCCGGCGATTGGTAGACAGGACCTACTTCTGTCCCGGAGCTGAACTAAACTGCGAGCAGATAAGTCATTATGTTTCATGGCTTGAGGATCTTCATACTGTCAAGACAAATTATCCTCCTGCACTTAGAAATGTTAGTACTCAAAACGTGTGACCAATAGTGATCGTATTGAACTACGGTCACATCTATTTACGAAAAATGGTAAGATTTTTACTATTTGTCCTCTGTGCATATTTTGCATACATTATTTTTTTCTTAAATTTCATTGCTAAGTATATTAATTACTATACGATGTTCTTCAATAGGGACTCCCGATGACAGTTGTGCCTCAGTGGATCGAGACTAAAGGTCACATGTCAATGGTTAGCTTACGGCCAAGATATCCTACATTGCACATGAGTGCATTCAGGATTTCTAAAAGCGATGAATGCTTAATAGTGAAAGATTGGAGCAAAATTCTTAACGATCCCAGAGAAGTACTAGGGGGCAGCAAGGAGTAGCGCAGCCACGATTAGGAGACAGGTTCACCTGCATGCTCCAGTATGATGAATCAGGAGAGCTATACATGTTCTATGCTATTTTACCCGAGAGAGAGCAGCAGGAGTGATTTAGCTAGTTCATGCTCTTAGTACTTGTGCTCTCATGTCCGTGTTCTTCGTCCTGAACTTAATATCAAAGGATGATTTGCTTTTGTGGTGTTATGAACACTTGTAATATCATGACCATGTTGAACTCGATGATATCCTTGCTTCTGGTACAAGTGAATGATTTTTCTTTAAACTAGTGTTGGTGGTGATTAGATAGCGGTAATGACTATGATGATTAAACAGTGGTAATTATATTATATATATATGCATAACGTGTGCAATGTGTAGTATCGTAAAATACCAGCAAACGAAAAAGAACTAAATGGAAAACACAAAATTAAATGAAAAAGAAATCACAAAACCAAAACCCCCCAAACCTTGTAGTATCGGTTGGTTTTACCAACCGGTACTAAAGGGCTCCCGGCCCCCGGAGCTGGCTCGTGCCACGTGGTTGCCCTTTAGCACCGGTTCGTGCTGAACCGGTACTAAAGGGGGGGGGGGGATTTAGTGACCACACTTTAGTGTCGGTTATGAAACCGGCACTAAAGGGCCTTACGAACCGGTGCTATTTCCCGGTTCTGCACTAGTGATCAGGTGCACCTACATCCAGGTTCCAAAAATCCACACCGTATGAACAACTTCTACTAAAAAAAGACACTTGCTCTAAAAAAATCAAAAAAATATCACTGCGTGCTTGTATGGTAGGAAAAACAATTTATAGTTATCTAGCAATGCTGCAATAGCATATGTATCCAAAGCATCTCACATGAAATAGGGAGTAATCAGCTTCGCTTAATGTTGGCAATTGTTTTTTCAAGAACATACCATGTATATAATATAGAGTTACTTTTTCAAAAAAACAATATCCACATGGGTGCGCCTAGACCCATTCCATTGGGTATTTTCGCTATAATCCTCATATAAATTTATGTAAATTAATTCATTGACATGGAACATTCAAGCCATCACTCAACGAGCCATTGATGTATGAAAAGTTAAGCATCCTTCTAAAAGTAGGGAATATAGCACTCTAATTACATATGGGAAATGCCCATCCTCTCTAGACATATTATGTCTCAAAATCATTGCCTATTTGCTTATCTTGAGATAAAGATTGCATTGTCATAACTTTAAATTGACAAATACTTTGCAGCGAATTCAGCAATATGCTTGTCTGAGCTTCCACCTTCTTGCATTGCCTCTTTAGCCTTCTGCATCAACTTCGTTGCATTCCTTTTATACTTGTTCTTCCTCTCCCCATCCATGACCTCCCTAATACACCTCCCGACCTCCCCACTCCTTAACAATCCATTTTCACTCTTCCGCACTCGCACACCGATATCCCATGCGCTCTCCACATACTTTGTGATGGTGGGTTGGTCCGCCCAGTGCGGAATTCCCACAAGAGGTACACCGCAAACAACGGCCTCGAGTGTCGAGTTCCAGCCACAATGAGTAACAAAACAACCTACATATACATATATGTTTACAAAGACAAAATAGAAATGTTATTACGAGTTTATGTGTTTATTAATTTTTTAATTCATTTTCATACAAGGAGGAAACAAATATGGTCTTGTGATATCATACCGATGGCCTTATGTGCTAGAACCACAAGTTGGGGGCACCAAGAAACAATCAATCCATTCTTCTGACATTTTGCCTTGAGTTCTTCGGATAACTTGTGTGCCTCGTTGGACCTAACAACCCATAGAAAAGGTTTGCCTGAGCTCAGGGACGGATGCAGGGGGGGACGAGGGGGGGCTAGACCCCCCCCCCCCCCCCC
>LR738715.1:856820345-856865889 GCA_902687465.1 Secale cereale | reverse complement strand
GTCCCGGTTGGTGCCACCAACCGGGACCAAAGATCCCTTTTCAGCAGCCCAAAGGGCGGGAAGAATGGACCTTTGGTCCCGGTTGGTGGCACCAACCGAGACTAAAGGGGGGCATTGGTCCCGTTTGGTGCCACGAACCGGGACTAATACCCCCCTTTTAGCCCCGGTTGGTGCCACCAACCGGGACCAAAGCCCTTGTCCTGCCCCGCGGCGCAAATATTTAGTCCCACCTCGCTAGTTGACAGGGGCTCGGAGTGGTTTATAAACCCCACTACTGTGGCTGTATTGAGCTCCTCTCAATTGCAGGCTTCTGGGCCTAACTCTGCGCGCTGCCCTGTGAGCTTGCTGGGCCTTATAGTCCAGATGCATCCTGGGCTGTAGGCCTTGCAGGCTCACTGGACAGCGGCCAATTTTTTTTTCCTTTTTTGCTTTATTTATTTCTAAGTTGTTTGTTGCTGTATTTAGAGTTTCTTTGTGAATATTATTGCTTTAGGTAAAACAAATTACAAACTTTCTGTTAGTGCAAGTAGTATTCAAATTTGAATACTTTAAATTTGAAATTATTTGTTTTCTTTGTTGCTTTATTTATTTTATTTTGTTTCTACTTACACCAAAATACTTATTGTTGCTATTTTTATTTTTTTGCAAGTTTTTTTGTTTTGTTTTCTGCATTATTTATTTTCTTTTGTTTTTTGCTTTATTTTTTAATTATTTCTGGTAAACCAATTACAAACTTTCTGTTAGTGCAAGTAGTATTCAAATTTGAATAGTTTAAATTTGAAATTATTTGTTTTCTTTGTTGCTTTATTTATTTTATTTTGTTTCTACTTACAACGAAATACTTATTGTTGCTATTTTTATTTTTTTTCAAGTTTTTTGTTTTGTTTTCTGCATTATTTATTTTCTTTTGTTTTTTGCTTTATTTTTTAATTCTTTCTGGTAAAACCAATTACAGACTTTCTGTTAGTGCAAGTGGTATTGAAATTTGAATAGTACAAATGGACAATGGTATCATACTCGTCTGTTACAAAGTTGGCATGGTATCATCATAATAGTTGCGGAAAAAAGTCTTCACTTTTTCTTCGCTTGTGTCATATGCTTATTGCGCCATAACCATGGATAATCTTCATCGTTTATCAGGATGCTTGGGTCAGCCTTGACTTTGAAGGGAGGAATTTCATGAAACTTTTCATAATCTTCGGATATGTCTGTCTTGCCCTCCACTCCCAGGATGTCCCTTTTTCCTGAAAGAACTATGTGGCGCTTTGGCTCATCGTATGATGTATTCGCTTTCTTATCTTTTCTTTTTCTCGGTCTGGTAGACATGTCCTTCACATAGATAACCTGTGCCACATCATTGGCTAGGACGAATGGTTCGTCGGTGTATCCAAGATTTTTCAGATCCACTGTTGTCATTCCGTACTGTGGGTCTACCTTTACCCCGCCTCCTGACAGATTGACCCATTTGCACTTAAACAAAGGGACCTTAAAATCATGTCCGTAGTCAAGTTCCCATATGTCCACTATGTAACCATAATATGTGTACTTTCCCCTCTCGGTTGTTGCATCAAAGCGGACACCGCTGTTTTGGTTGGTGCTCTTTTGATCTTGGACAATCGTGTAAAATGTATTCCCATTTATCTCGTATCCTTTGTAAATCAATACAGTCGAAGATGGTCCCCTGGACAACAAGTACAACTCATCACAAATAGTGATGTCACCTCTGAGACGTGTTTCCAACCAACTGCTGAAAGTCCTGATGTGTTCACATGTAATCCAGTCGTCGCACTGCTCCGGGTGTTTGGAGCGCAGACTGTTCTTGTGTTCATCGACATACGGGATCACCAATGTAGAGTTCTGTAGAACTGTGTAGTGTGCTTGAGACCAAGAATATCCGTCCCTGCATATTATTGAGTCCCTTCCAAGCATGCCTTTTCCAGTCAGTCTCCCCTCGTACCGCGATTTAGGGAGACCTATCTTATTAAGGCCAGGAATGAAGTCAACACAAACCCGATGACATCCTCTGTTTGATGGCCCATGGAGATGCTTCCTTCTGGCCTAGCGCGGTTACGGACATATTTCTTTAGGACTCCCATGAACCTCTCAAAGGGGAACATATTGTGTAGAAATACGGGCCCCAGAATGACAATCTCATCGACTAGATGAACTAGGACGTGTGTCATGATATTGAAGAAGGATGGTGGGAACACCAGCTCGAAACTGACAAGACATTGCGCCACATCACTCCTTAGCCTTGGTACGATTTCTGGATCAATCACCTTCTGAGAGATTGCATTGAGGAATGCACATAGCTTCACAATGGCTAATCTGACGTTTTCCGGTAGAAGCCCCCTCAATGCAACCGGAAGCAGCTGCGTCATAATCATGTGGCAGTCATGAGACTTTAGGTTCTGGAACTTTTTCTCTGGCATATTTATTATTCCCTTTATATTCGACGAGAAGCCAGTCGGGACCTTCATACTGAGCAGGCATTCAAAGAAGATTTCTTTCTCTTCTTTCGTAAGAGCATAGCTGGCAGGACCTTCATACTGCTTTGGAGGGATGCCGTCTTTTTCGTGCAAACGTTGCAGGTCCTCCCGTGCCTCAGCTGTATCTTTTGTCTTTCCATACACGCCCAAGAAGCCTAGCAGGTTCACGCAAAGGTTCTTCGTCACGTGCATCACGCTGATTGAAGAGAGGACCTCTAGGTCTTTCCAGTAGGGTAGGTCCCAAAATATAGAATTCTTCTTCCACATGGGTTTGTGTCCCTCAGCGTCATTCGGAACAGCTAGTGGGCCAGGGCCCTTTCCAAATATTACGTGTAAATCATTGACCATAGCAAGTACGTGATCACCGGTACGCATGGCGGGCTTCTTCCGGTGATCTGCCTCGCCTTTGAAATGCTTGACTTTCTTTCGACATTGATGGTTGGTCGGATGAAATCGACGATGGCCCAGGTACACATTCTTCCTGCATTTGTCCAGGTATATACTTTCAGTGTCATCTAAACAGTGCGTGCATGCGTGGTATCCTTTGTTTGTCTGTCCTGAAAGGTTACTGAGAGCGGGCCAATCGTTGATGGTCACAAACAGCAACGCCTTTAGGTCAAATTCCTCTTGTCTATGCTCATCCCACGCACGTACACCGTTTCCATTCCACATCTGTAAAAGTTCTTCAACTAATGGCCTTAGGTACACATCAATGTCGTTGCCGGGTTGCTTAGGGCCTTGGATGAGAACTGGCATCATAATGAACTTCCGCTTCATGCACATCCAAGGAGGAAGGTTATACATATATAGAGTCACGGGCCAGGTGCTGTGATTGCTGCTCTGCTCCCCGAAAGGATTAATGCCATCCGCGCTTAAAGCAAACCATACGTTCCTTGGGTCCTTTGCAAACTCCTTCCAGTACTTTCTCTCGATTTTTCTCCACTGCGACCCGTCAACGGGTGCTCTCAACTTCCCGTCTTTCTTACGGTCCTCACTGTGCCATCGCATCAACTTGACATGCTCTCTGTTTCTGAACAAACGTTTCAACTGTGGTATTATAGGAGCATACCACATCACCTTCGCAGGAACCCTCTTCCTGGCGGGCTCGCCGTCAACATCACCAGGGTCATCTCGTCTCATCTTATACCGCAATGCACCGCATACCGGGCATGCGTTCAGATCCTTGTATGCACCGCGGTAGAGGATGCAGTCATTAGGGCATGCATGTATCTTCTGCACCTCCAATCCTAGAGGGCATACGACCTTCTTTGCTGCGTATGTACTGTCGGGCAATTCGTTATCCTTCGGAAGCTTCTTCTTCAATATTTTCAGTAGCTTCTCAAATCTTTTGTCAGCCACAGCATTCTCTGCCTTCCACTGCAGCAATTCCAGTACGGTACCGAGCTTTGTGTTGCCATCTTCGCAATTGGGGTACAACCCTTTTTTGTGATCCTCTAACATGCGATCGAACTTCAGCTTTTCCTTTTGACTTTCGCATTGTGTCCTTGCATCGACAATGACCCGGCGGAGATCATCATTTGGTTCCTCTTGATCTTCAGCAGCTTCACCCGTTGCAGCATCATTGGGCACATCGTCTGGTTCCTCTTGATCTTCACCAGCTCCCCCCATTGCAGCATCACCGTATTCAGGGGGCACATAGTTGTCATCGTACTCTTCTTCTTCGCCGTCTTCCATCATAACCCCTATTTCTCCGTGCCTCGTCCAAACATTATAGTGTGGCATGAAACCCTTGTAAAGCAGGTGGGAGTGAAGGATTTTCCGGTTAGAGTAAGACATCGTATTCCCACATTTAGTGCATGGACAACACATAAAACCATTCTGCTTGTTTGCCTCAGCCGCATTTAGAAACTCATGCACGCCCTTAATGTACTCGGAGGTGTGTCTGTCACCGTACATCCATTGCCGGTTCATCTGCGTGCATTATATATAATTAAGTGTGTCAAAAACCATTACAGAACATCATAAATAGATAATTAAGTGACCAAATTAATAGAAGTTCATCATCACATTAAAACCAAAGTACATACATATATAGTTCTCATCTAACAACATATAGCTCTCAATACACATCGAAACTATGTAAAACATTTCAATGCGAAAACAAATGCGATCATAATCGCAACCAAGGTAACAATTGATCCAACGGCATAATGATACCAAGCCTCGGTATGAATGGCTTATTTTCTAATCTTTCTAATCTTCAACCGCATTGCATCCATCTTGATCTTGTAATCATCGACGACATCCGCGACATGCAACTCCAATATCATCTTCTCGTCCTCATTTTTTTTTATTTTTTCCTTCAAGAATTTGTTTTCTTATTCAACTAAATTTAACCTCTCGACAATAGGGTCCATCTTGATCTTGTGATCATCGACGACTTCCGCAACATGCAACTCCAATTCCATCTTCTCCTCCTCCATTTTTTCCAATTTTTTCTTTAAGGAAATGTTTTCCTCTTCAACTAAATTTAACCTGTCCACAAGAGGGTCGGTTGGAATTTCCGGTTCAACTACCTCCTAGACATAATAAAGCATCTATGCATGTCAGGTTGGTCGGCATAACTATCATAAACACTAAAACAAATAGTTATAAATTAAAGATAATATACCACATCCGAATCATAGACAGGACGAGGGCCCACGTGGGCGGATATCAAAACCATCGCACTATATAATAACAAGCAATAATAAGCGTAAGAAAATTAGACAAATATCTATCTAAAGCAATAATACCAAGCAATAATAAAAGTAAGAAAAGCATGGACATAACAAGAGGCTCACCACGGTGGTGCCGGTGACGAGATCGGCGGGGGCGATCGACGGCGGCGAAGACGGGGACGGGACGTGACGGACCGCTAAACCTAGACAAATCTCGGAGAAAATAAAGCTTCGAGAGGAGAAAAGCTTAACTACTGTGGCTCGGGCATTCCATCGAACACGTTGTGTGCATAGGAGGTGAGCTAGAGCACCACTAACCCCTCTCCCCCTCGGCCAGAAAAAAAAACAGAGCAGTGTGCTCTGCTCTTGCGCGAGGGGGTATATATAGGCACCTCATTGGTCCCGGTTGGTTCTACGAACTGGGCCTAAAGGGGTGCCTTTGGTCCCGGTTCATATCACGAACCGGGACCAATGATGGTGGGCCAGGAGCAAGACCCATTGGTCCCGGTTTGTCGCTCTAACCGGGACCAGAAGGTCCAGACGAACCGGGACCAATGGCCCACGTGGCCCGGCCGACCCCCTGGGCTCACGAACCGGGTCCAGTGCCCCCATTGGACCCGGTTCTTGATTGAACCGGGGCTAATGGGCTGGACAGGCCAGGACCGAAGCCCTGTTTTCTACTAGTGCATTAGTATCTAATGTAATCTTCCCATGACAGAAACAGAGTAATACAGTATAATCTATCATGTCTAAACAAACACAAGGGAGATATTGAAACATTTGTATTTTATTCGCCACTAGCAAAAGAGCCTGTGCCAGGAAAAAATATCACACTTCCCTAACACAATAACCATGATCTCAAGACCCTAATAGGTCCACGTCCATTATTTAACACATGTCATTCCATCTGTGTTGCCAGTCCCACCTTAGCCGACCATGGCCTCGGTGCTTACACAATCACAACGTGTTTGAATGTTGTCAATTCTAAAATGTTTCTTGCTTGGCATAAGATGAGAAATCACTTTTTTTTCCTGTGCGGTTTGGTCGAGGCTTGCATATGCGGTTACAGATGATTTCTTTCGTCTCCAACCATGTGTTCATCCGGATTGGCAATAAATATCAATTCCATCATAACCCTCTCTATCCCTTCTTACACTGTCAAGCCAAACCAGTTTATGAGCATCTCCAACAGACGCGTGCTAAAATACTTTTACAGCGCCGAAATAGCGATTCCGCGTGCGGGACGGGTTGGTTGCTTTTTTAGGGGCTGTAAATTTTAGCGCGCAGCTGTAGCGCTTCACCAGGCACGATAAAATACAACACGCCCCACCAGCCAACGTTTGGACAAAAAGTTAAGACACATACGAAACAACAAATTGTTCAAATTCATACTAAACATGACATAAATTTAAGTCCAACAAGCCACACCACAGGCTAGTTCATATGATCTTCATACGATGCGAGTAAAACTAGATAAAAAATAATACTCCTCATCCTCCTCGATGGTGTAGTTTGTGACGTAAACACGTCGGTCCACCAAGGATCGTCATCGTCACAGGTCGACGCAGGTCCCAGGTCGCATTGGGCTTCCGCCAGCTCGTTCCGCTCACACTTGTCGGCCCGACGCGCGACTCGCTCTGTCCTCCTCTGCACCCAGAAATCGTTCTTGGCAACGACATCTTGCAGGAAGCGCTCGCACCACACCGCCACTGGATGCGGCGATCCTCCTCGATGATTAGCCGTGGGGGAGGCGCGAGTTCCTGCGCCTGCTTGCATGTCCACCCGTTTGAGAAGTTCATCTGTGCCTGTGGCCTCCCAAGGCGCCACACCGCCACATCGTACGTGTTGGCGGCCTTGTGGGCAGTCTCGAACGTCCCAACACTACAAAAAAATTCACTTCCGTGATGATACGTGTTTGTCACAGTAGGTCACGTTTTCTGTCATGCATGTACATCCATGACGATTTTATGACAGAATCAAGATAGTCATATATGTGCTGTCGTAGAAGTGTTCCTTGACATTACCAAAATTATCATCACGGAAGTGTCCACTTCCATGACGATAAATCGCGCGTAACAGAAGTGCTTTCGTCAAGGGTGACCGACACGTGGCATCCACCGTAACGGAATGCCGTTAAGCTATTGGGTCGGTTTTTGATCCAATAACCCGTTAACAGCCCCGACCAATGGGGATTTTCCATGTGTAAAATCATCATTTGCTGGAGGGAACACGTGTCGGCTCGCCGTTGGAACAGATGTCATCCACTCATTGGACCCATAGCGCCTATGATACATCGACACGTGGCACGGCCCAACAGAGGCCCATTCCTGTGAAAAGGCCGGCCCGTTTGACTTGGTCGAAAGATGGCGGGCTGGCCCACGGCAAACCTGTTAATGGCATGTTCGCATATAGCCCATTTACAGCCTGCTAACCCAGGGCCTGTTTACGGCCTATCCGAATTCGGCCCAGTAGCGTCATCTACTCATTGGACCCAAAGCGCCTATGATACGTCGACACGTGACACGGTCCAACAGAGGCCCATTCCTGTGAAAAGGCCGTCCCGTTTGACTTAGTCAAAATGTGGCGGGCCGGGCCACGGCAAGCCTGTTAACGGCCTGTTCGCGTATAGCCATTTTACAGTCCGTTAAACCAGGGCCCGTTTACTGCCTATCCGAATTAGGCCCAGTAAGGTCATCTGGGCCGTCCAATATAATTCCAGTCCGTTTTAACTTCCGGCCCATGTATGGCCTGTAATAACCCAGATTTTTAGGGTTATTATTTTATGTACTTTGAGTTAAGATGAAAAGTTAAATGTTTGTTTCCTGTTTAAACAAATAATGTAAATAATATATGCTAGTCTTTTCTTTCAATGTAGTATAAGAAAAAGGAAAATTTAGCATGCAAGAAAATTAGAGGAGAGTAACCACATACACTAAGTAATAGCATGTAGTAGTTTGCCTATATAGAATGCTTCTAATCTAAGTAAGCATGGGAGTGTATGTGTTGGAGTTTTGTCATGCATGCAAATATTTTATGAGAACTAGATACATGTATGTAATCATGAGAATGCACACGTGTGTAGGGATCCTTCCAAGCTAAGTAAAACATCTGTGTACGTGGATGTTGTGTTGGCATATGCTACTAACTTGGACATTCTAGTCCTATACGTGTACTCTTCCCATGGTGCCCAGGTTGATTTGGCCTGTAGGGCAGTAGCCAAATCATTTTTTTACCGTCTCCAAGGGTCAGCTCCGAAGAGCCACCGCAGCTTAGATATTTTAGCTAGCAACCAACGGTTAGCACCTATAAATAGGACACTCCTGCCGCTGCTCTCACAACACCGAGAGAAAGAAATAAGTGAGAAGAAGAGAGACCAGAAGAGAGAAGAGGTGCGCCAGTGGGGATGTTGATATGCATCCATGCAAGGAAATAAGAGCAACGATGCTGCCCTTGATGCGGTCAAGAACCAAGCAGAATATGTAGATTATACAACATCGTTGTACCACGTTTATTCGAGGGCAAGCTTTGGTCAGTGGGGATAATATTGATAGAAAGGTTCTATTGAGGCAAGTAGCTTCTTCGCTGATCCCTACATCATGCAAGTAGTTGCTTTGCTAAATTCCATGATCATTCATTTTGTTGTCTTCATGGATTATCTGATTTTATTGTTACACACTGATCTTTATTGATCATCCCTTGATCCTTATTTTAATTGAGAGAGGGACAGGTTGTCCTCGTATCCATTAGTTTATGGAATCAGTGTATTTTGGTGGAGCTCATGTATAGACAAGAGTGTATTGTCTTGTCTGATAAATTCCAGTGGTTTTATTATAAATTTCCTCTCATGTGCAAAACTATTCTATATTGGTGTCACGATGGCAAACGTATTGTACCGGTCACAGTTCAGGTATGGGACTGTCTGGGCTCTTCGCTAAGGACGGACCTTGTTCGGGAACGTGTCAGTGACGGATCCGTAGGAGCGACCGACATCAGTAGGTTCAGGTGTCCGGGTCTTAGTGGGTACAAGAGCTCTGCTCTTCTGGAACCTGTGTGGTTCTAGTCGAGGCTGTCAACGTCGGAGTACCCCTCTTAAGAGCGTAAAAGTGTAAAATTTTACCCCTGTGACTCCCGGGTTGGGAAGCTGGCGGTTATCTGTGACGCCAATATATTTCCTTGATGTTTCCATTAAATTCAGTTGTATTGTCCTTTTGTCCATTTTCACTAAAATATGTTCCAATGTTGATTACCTTGTTTTTCCTCTAGATTTCAGTTCATCTGTTGATCTACACCATCATACCATTGCTCCTTGTTGAATAGTGAAGTATCTGCTTGCTGAGTATGGCTTATCGTACTCACCCTTGCTTCCTCTGTTTTTTTAGATGCAAATGATGTAACTTAAGCATGTCCAGGAGATGTTGTCGTTCAAGATTAGTCTGGACCAGTGGGTGGGAAACGATTAGAGATTTTAATGTATTTTGGCTATTTGTAAATGTCAAGGAACTTGTATAGTGAATATATGAGCTTTTGTGATCCACTGTTGGTTTATGCCTGCTTTATCACGCCTTGCGTGACTATAGGCCTCTGGTCTATAGGCGCGCGGCGGCTGTTTCGCCTAGGCCTGGTCTCGGGGCGTGACATGGCCCATGACGTCTTTTGGCCCATATGAGGCCCTTAGTAATAGTTGCCTATTAACGGCCCGTGGTAAAATTGACCCGTAATGAAAAGTGTATCACTTTATACCCATTAACGGCCCATTATTCTATTGGGCCATTTGCAGCCCATGTTATCTTTCGGCCTTCTCAGGGCCCATTTATTCTCAGGCTCATTTCTAGCATTCGTTTACTTTCGGCCCGTCACTGTCATTTTCTGCTTGTGGGCCAAATTCAGCCCGTGGTTACAGTCGGCCCGTTTGTGGCCCGTTAATACGTTGGGCCATTTTTATAGCATCATCAAGTACGGCATATTAACGGCCCGTTATGGTCAGCCCATAAAATGTACGATTTCCACTCTAGCCCGTTTACGGCCCCTTATACGGCCCATATATGAGATGGCCAGTAGAAGGCCCATGGATCGTACGGGACATAGAAGGCCCATTGAACCGACGGCCCATAGAAGGCCCATTGATCCGACGGCCCATGGATCCGCTGGCCCATAAAAGGCCCACGGATCCGACAGCCGATAGAAGGTCCACGGATCCGACAGCCCATAAAAGGCCCACGGATCCGATGGCCATAGAAGGCCAGGGGTCGTGCGTCCCGTAGATGGCCCATGGATCATACGGCCTGTGGAGGGCCATGGTCACTACAACGTTTGGGCGAGTTGGCCCCCATTTGAACAATATAGCATATTCAAAAAATTATCCTACTCTATACTATCACCTCTAAAAATCATACACAATACAATAAAGAGACTAAGGCATTGAAACATAGAATAATCCTACACTATACAATAAAGAAATTAAAGCCGATTATACCCACTGGGCATTATGGTTCGGCACCGGTGATAATAAAGCATACACAAAGAGCAAATTACATACACTGAGCAAATACAGCTCATACATCATGGACGTGCATCAACATAAATTACCATTTGAACTATAATCTCTTCAGAAAATAGGATTGGGCGTATTTAGATAGCACAAACTTCAGTCTGCAAAATCTCCAATTCCTTCATTGTTACCTCAGTGTCTTGTTTCATTTTTTGACTCCTGCATCTAATACCTGCATGTCCAGTCTCAACTTATTGATTGTACGTTCAGAATCATGTACACGTTGTCTTGCCACCTCTAGTTGATGCTCGAGAACATCAGCACATTCCAATTCCAATCCATAATCATTCGGTAAAGGCCATGCCGCACTGCTCGCGGATCTTTATGTTGATGTCACTTCATCCTGAAATGTTTTTGTAAGTACACATGACTAGGCAAAAATATAGTTACAATAGTGAAGCGAGCAAGACAGACTATTTTATACTCCCTCCATTCCCAAATATAAGTCTTTCTAGAGATTTCAACAAGTGACTACATACGGAGCAAAATGAGTGAATCTACGCTCTAAAATATGTTTACATACATATGTATGTTATAGTCCATTTGAAATGTCTAAAAAGACTTATATTTAGGAACGGAGGGAGTACATGGCAAAACAGGACTAACAATAATGTTACACGTCATGAAACATAAGCAGGTGATATTTTAAAAATTATAAAAAAGGTAGTCTGTGCAGCCTGCATACAGAAATCTCTCTTAGCTCACCAGAGGAGCATGATGTTGGGGCCTAATCCAAAACACAAACATGTTAGAAATTTAGACAGCACGTTACGTAGAAGTAAGCAAGCAGTTGGCCATTCTGTAGCTCAATTAAAGTCTTAGGGAGCATAATGAACAGCAGAGGATTTCATACAAACATACTACAACACGCAGAACTATGGAATCATTAGCCTAGTATAAACTAGATTGTGAGCCTCATTCAATAATAGTTGGTTAATAGACTTCAAAGCTTCAGGCACACTTCGGCGCAGTATTTATATGGTAAGGTCTTTAGTTATGTCAACTAATAGTTATACAAGTACCCAACATCAGGCATCATTCTTTGGGCATCTCATTAACTGAGGACAAATAAAGCAATTGAAAATAGCAAATTAACTATGCCTAAAACAAACAAGGAATGGAACTGTTGAGTTGGATACAGTGACTTACCTTAACAGGTTGAAGAGGCTCAGCGCAGCTCTGACTTCTCTTGCAAGGCTCCTTCCTAACATCTTGTACTTGGAAATCCTCAATCTTATCATCATTGCACCCCCTCTGCAAGGTGACACAAACTAGTTACTCGTCTCCTTGGAAGATAAATATGAATACTTTCCAGTCAGTGAACACAAAAGGACGAGATTATAACAAAACAACACCACATAATGAAACATGCCGCATCTCTTGCACTTGCACACAATGAAATGATCATTTAGTATGTATGCACTATGAAAAACTAGGCATACCTTCGAACTGGATCTCCAGGTACTCTTGGAGAGCCTACTTTAGTGTACAACCAAACCTTTATGTCACCTATGAGTTAGAAAAGGCCCCACTACAGCAGCCCTTAGTGTTTAAATCGTTGACAAGCTCTGTTAGAGTGTTAGGTCAAGAACAACAAGTAATCAAAGCAAACAGTGATGGTCATGCGTTTTTGTTTAAATTAAGCAATGGGATATCTATGGAAAACATTGACCAAAGTAGATTGTGCCAAGTAGATGGTATCTTTGTATTTGCATTTTGAGCAAATAGTGATGATCTGATTTCCTATCATATTAATTACTGCACTGGGTTCAATTTGTGATGTTTGCAAGTCAAATTAATTTTCATATAGGCAACAAAATGAAAAAATATAATGCAATCTAGACTTTTCACTGATCATACCAAAGATAAGCTGAAAACGCAATGAAAAGAACTGGTTGGCTTATTACATGGAGCTTATATTCACAAGTGCTTATTTTCTTAGGATAACTCGTAATTACTGCCCCTAAGAAACTTGGCCAATAGAACTGACATAAAAATAAAATGTCACGATGATTGCAATGGAGGAGTGACGTACCATAGCACACTATATAGGCTCACCGCTGGCTCTCCTTTTTTTGCGATGTTGCATGAAATTGCCACATACATCTTGTACTTTTTCATTGTGTAACCCTATCTGCAAGTTGACACGGCTAATTTCAGACATCTCTACATGATAATACATTGCATATCCCTTGCGCATATTTAAACCACCAATTAATGATTGTGTGTGTAGCATAAACTAGCCATGACTCTGTGTGCTGGACTAGCAGGCACTCTAAGGGAGCCTAATGTAGTGTACTGGAATTCCTACATGCCACCTACGATTTTGTGTAATGTACTGCCTCTGTTCCTAAATATATGTCTATGTAGAGATTCCAGTATGGACCACATACAAATGTATATAGATGCATTTTCGAGTGTAGATTCACTCATTTTGCTCCGTATGTAGCCTATAGTGAAATCTCTGGAAAGACTTATATTTAGGAACGGAGGTACGAGGTAGTATCATGTATGACATCTACATATCTAATTTAGCAGCCAGTAGTAGAAATCATTGTCTGCACAAAGGGATTACTGGTCGAAAATCCTAGCAAAGCACGCTGGCAGGCACAAAACAATACAAGAGAGAGACACACACTTACAAGATCATAGCAATGCCTCGGTCCAGGATCTTGGTTGGCCAAGCTGTTAGATCCAGAAGAAACATCGTCCTTGTAGTTTTTGCCAGCTGCATAACCGGTAACAGCGACCTATTAGTATATTTGAAGTACATCGGGCAGGTGATGTTGTACGGGTTTAAAGGTGACAAGTACCTAGGCCGTGGCGGGTGCTTGGCATCTTGCCAGACGGTGGGAATCAGGTTAGAAACGTCAAGGGTGATGACGCTGCGCTGGCTGTCGGGGTTCGGTAAGGAGATCTAGAACCGTCGAGTAGGGTGTTTGTGGAGCGGCTCCGGTAGGGTGGACTACGGTGTGGGCGAAGCGGATCTGTGGCCGTGGACGAGGGCGTAGGTGAAGCTGCTCCGGTGGTTGGGTTAAGGATCGTGTCGACGATGCGGATCTGCGGCCGTGGACGGGGCGTCAGAAGCTGCTCCGGTAGGTTGGATGAGGGTGCGAGGAGGCGGATCTGAGGCCGTGGACTTGTGAGTTGGCAAAGCGGCCCCGGTAGGGTTGAAAATGGTATAGGGGAAGCTACTCCGGTGGGGTTGACAATGGTGTCGGCGAAGCGGCTCCGGTAGGGTTGAGGAAGGTGTCGGCGAAGAGGATCGGAGGCCGTCGACCGGGCCGTCGGTGGGGCGGCTCCGGGAGGGTGTGGACGAAGCGTCTCTGGTGAGGAGTACGAATGAGCCGCTGCAAATGCGTTGCAGTTGATGAGAGTACCGGCGAAGCAGATCCGGCGCCATGGACAAGGCTGGCACTGAATGGGCTGTGGTACAGTGGTGGATGAGCAGTCTACTTGTTTCTAGGGGAGGTGGGAGGGGTAGATGCGGCCGCAGAAGCAGATCCGGCGTGGTGGATGCCGCTGGCAGTGAATGGGCTCTGGTACGCCGGTGGATGAGCAGTCTAGGGTTTTGAGAGGGGAGGGGAGAAAGACCGCTGAAGTACGGACGACGTGATGTGAGATGCTCTAGTGCTGTGGAGTTAGTCGTTTTTGCGGGACGGGAGAGGAAATAGGGGTGCCGTGTAGTAGGGGGAACCGGAAGTTACCAAAGCAGCCCCGACCTATTATGTAGATGAGGGCGGTATTGTATTTGTTGGTCTCCGTGCACCAAGGACAAAAGGGGAATTTCGCATGCTAAAGACTAAGGTGGCGGAAATTTTAGAAAGAGGCGGGAGATTTTGCCTCCCGCGGGATCGTTCATATCCAGTTTCAACTAATTTTGGACCATGCTAGCGGGAAGGTCATGCGTGACTGTGTACACGGGGCACGCGTCAGCACTTAATAATTGGTGTGAAGTCCACCCCATAAAAAAAGACAATAACTCGGGATGATGCGCCGATAACATGGACATTCACACGGGCGCGGCCAATCGTACTGGTGTAGTGGCGCGTTCACAAAAATGGGATCAAACGCTCAGCCTATGTATTTCTCCTGTAAATAGATAATTTAGTGCAATTGGTTATTTACTTTAAACATAATGCATTGACGTGTTAGTGTAGAGGCGCGCAAAAAGAAATGGATATTGTAGTCCACTACTTAAAAGTGTTACGTCATATGATTACATAGCCTCCATTCCATAAAATGCGTACCCGTTGAATTCATATATGAATTACATATATTACTTCATAATAGAACCTTAAATCATCCAAGACTAATGATTTTGAATGCAAGAGTAACAATGGTGCATGTACATGATAGCTACATTGGTTGTTTGAAGAAACATCACTGTAACTTTACCATGCACAACTGAAAAGGTTTATTTAAATAGGAAAAAATGTGATATGTTAGTGTCCAATCTTTATACCGTTGAATAGATATTGTACCTTTGGCCACAATACGAAGTAGATATTGATTTATGTTCATGCGATGCACTGTTGGAAATATGCCCTAGAGGCAATAATAAATTGGTTATTATTATATATTTCCTTGTTCATGATAATTGTTTATTATCCATGCTAGAATTGTATTGATAGGAAACTCAGATATTTGTGTGGATACATAGACAAACACCACGTCCCTAGTAAGCCTCTAGTTGACTAGCTCGTTGATCAACAGAAGGTCACGGTTTCCTGACCATGGACATTGGATGTCGTTGATAACGGGATCACATCATTAGGAGAATGATGTGATGGACAAGACCCAATCCTAAGCCTAGCACAGATCATGTAGTTCGTATGCTAAAGCTTTTCTAAATGTCAAGTATATTTTCCTTAGACCATGAGATTGTGCAACTCCCGGATACCGTAGGAATGCTTTGGTTGTACAAAACGTCACAACGTAACTGGGTGGCTATAAAGGTGCACTACAGGTATCTCCGAAAATGTCTGTTGGATTCGCACGAATCGAGACTGGGATTTGTCACTCCGTGTGACGGAGAGGTATCTCTGGGCCCACTCGGTAGGACATCATCATAGTGTGCACAATGTGATCAAGGAGTTGATCACGGGATGATGTGTTACGGAACGAGTAAAGAGACTTGCCGATAACGAGGTTGAAGAAGGTATCGGGATACCGACGATCGAATCTCGGGCAAGTACTGTACCGATAGACAAAGGGAATTGTATACGGGATTGATTGAATCCTTGACATCGTGGTTCATCCGATGAGATCATCGTGGAACATGTGGGAGCCAACATGGGTATCCCGATCCCGCTGTTGGTTATTGGCCGGAGAGTTGTCTCGGTCATTTCTGCATGGTTCCCGAGCCCGTAGGGTCTACACACTTAAGGTTCGATGATGCTAGGGTTATAGGGAAAGTATGTACGTGGTTACCGAATGTTGTTTGGAGTCCCGGATGAGATCCCGGATGTCACGAGGAGTTCCGGAATGATCCGGAGGTAAAGATTCATATATGGGAAGTCCCGTTTTGGTCACCGGAAAAGTTTCGGGCGCTATCGGTAGCGTACCGGGACCACCGGGAGGGTCCCGGGGGTCCACCGGGTGGGGCCACCGGCCCCAGAGGGCTGCGTGGGCCAAGTGTGGGAGGGGACCAGCCCCAGGTGGGCTGGTGCACCCCCCCAACCAGGGCCCAAGGCGCCTCCAAGAGGGGAGGGGGCAAACCCTAGGGCAGATGGGCCCTAGGGCCCAATCTGGTGAGCCCCCTCTCCCTCTCCCCCTCTGGCCGCCACCCTTAGATGGGATCTGGGGTGGCCGCACTCCTAGGGGTGGGAAACCCTAAAGTGGGCGCAGCCCCTCCCTTCCCCCTATATATATGTGAGTTTTGGAGCTGGCCATAACATGGTTTTGACCTCTCTCGCTTGGCGCAGCCCTACCTCTCTCCCTCCTCGTCTCTCGCAGTGCTTGGCGAAGCCTTGCTGGAGTCCCGCGCTCCTCCACCACCACCATGCCGTCATGCTGCTGTTGGATGGAGTCTTCCCCAACCTCTTCCTCTCTCCTTGCTAGATCAAGGCGTGGGAGACGTCATCGGGCTGCACGTGTGTTGAACGCGGAGGCGCCGTTGTTCGGCGCTTAGATCGGAATCAACCGCGATCTGAATCGCAGTGAGTACGACTCCTTCATCCGCGTTCTTGCAATGCTTCCGCATCGCGATCTACAAAGGTATGTAAATGCACTCCCCTCTCTCTCGTTGCTAGATTACTACATAGATAGATCTTGGTGATGCGTAGGAAATTTTTGATTTTCTACTACGATCCCCTACAGTGGCATCATGAGCTAGGCCTATGCGTAGTTTCTTGCACGAGTAGAACACAAAGTAGTTGTGGGCGTCGATTTGTCAATTTACTTGCCGTTACTAGTCTTATCTTGATTCGGCGGCATCGTGGGATGAAGCGGCCCGGACCGACCTTACACGTACTCTTACGTGAGACAGGTTCCACCGACTGACATGCACTAGTTGCATAAGGTGGCTAGCGGGTGTCTGTCTCTCCCACTTTAGTCGGATCGGATTCGATGAAAAGGGTCCTTATGAAGGGTAAATAGAAATTGGCATATCACGTTGTGGTTTTGGCGTAGGTAAGAAACATTCTTGCTAGAAACCTATAGCAGCCACGTAAAAACTTGCAACAACAATTAGAGGACGTCTAACTTGTTCTTGCAGCATGTGCCGTGTGATGTGATATGGCCAAAAGGATGTGATGAATGCTATATGTGATGTATGAGATTGATCATGTTCTTGTAATAGGAATCACGACTTGCATGTCAATGAGTATGACAACCGGCAGGAGCCATAGGAGTTGTCTTATTTTATTGTATGACCTGCGTGTCACTAAAAACGACATGTAATTACTTTACTTTATTGCTAACTGTTAGCCATAGTAGTAGAAGTAATGTTTGGCGAGACAACTTCATGAAGACACGATGATGGAGATCATGGTGTCATGCCGGTGACAAAGATGATCATGGTGCCCCGAAGATGAAGATCAAAGGAGCAAAATGATATTGGCCATATCATGTCACTTTATTTGATTGCATGTGATGTTTATCATGTTTTACATCTTATTTGCTTAGAACGACGGTAGTGAATAAGATGATCTCTCACTAAAATTTCAAGAATTGTGTTCCCCCTAACTGTGCATCGTTGCTAAGGTTCGTTGTTCCGAAGCACCACGTGATGATCGGGTGTGATAGGTTCTAACGTTCGCATACAACTGGTGTAAGCCAGATTTACACACGCGATACACTTAGGGTTGACTTGACGAGCCTAGCATGTACAGACATGGCCTCGGAACACGGAAGGCCGAAAGGTCTAACATGAGTCGTATAGAAGATACGATCAACATGAAGATGTTCACCATTGATGACTAGTCCGTCTCACGTGATGATCGGACACGGCCTAGTCGATTCGGATCATGTATCACTTAGCTGACTAGAGAGATGTCTATCTGAGTGGGAGTTCATTAGATGAACTTAATTGTCATGAACAATAGTCTAAGTTGTCTTCGCAAATTATGTTCTAGACCAATAACTGCGTTGCAGCTCCCTGTTTAATACGATCCTAGAGAAAGACTAAGTTGAAAGATAATGTAAGCGATGATATGGACTGGGTTCGTAGTCCGAGGAGTGTCCTCACTGCTACACAGAAAGCTTACGTCTTTGATGCACCGCTCGATGTACAAACCCCTACAACGTTGTCTGTGGATGTTGTGAACACCTGACAGGCACGTCCTGATGACTACTTGATAGTTTAGTGCTCCATACTTTACGGCTTAGAATCGGGATTCCAAAGACATTTTGAACGGCACAGAACATATGAGATGTTCTAAGAGCTGAAATTTGGATTTCAGGCTCACGCCCGTGTTGAGAGGTATGAGACCTCTAACAAGTTCTTTTGCCAAAAGGATGGAGGAGAATAGCTCAACTTGTGAGCATGTGCTCAGAATGTCTGGGTGCTAAAATCACTTGAACCAAGTGGGAGTTAATCTTCCAGATGAGATAGTGGTTGACGAAATTCTCTGGACACTATCACCAAGCTACTACAACTTCGTGATGAACTATGACATGCAAAGGATGGAGATGATCCCGGACCTATTAGCGGTACTTAAGACCGCAAAAGTAGAAATCAAGAAGGAGCATCAAGTGTTCATGGTTTAACAAGACCACTGGTTTCAAAAGGGGAAAGGGCTAGAAGGGAAACCTCATGAATGGCGAACCAGTTGTCGCTCTAATGAAGGAACCCAAGGTTGAACCCAAACCTCGAGACTAAGTGCTTCTATTGTAAGGGAAACGGTCACATGGTTGGGAAACTACCCCAAATACATGGTAGATAAGAAAAGCTGGCAACTTCAACAAAGTATATTTGATATACGTGTTATTGATGTGTACATTACTAGTACTCCTTGTAGCACCTGGGTATTGGATACCGGTTCAGTTGCTATTATTAGTGACTTGAAGCAAAAGCTATGGACTGAACGGAGACTAGCTAAGGGCGAGGGGACGATGTGTGTTGGAAGTGTTTCCAAGGTTGATAAGATCACCATCGCACGCTCTCTCTACCTTCGGGATTAGTGTTGAACCTAGCTAAATGTTATCAGGTGTCTACGTTGAGCATGAATATGATTAGATCATGTTCATTGCAATACGGTTATTCATTTAAGTTAGATAATAATGGTTATTCTGTTTACATGAATAATACCTTTGTGGTCATGCACCCAATGGTTTATTGAATCTCGATCATAGTAATACACATGATAATAATATTAACTCCAAAAGATGTAGAGTTAATAATGATAGTACCACTTTCTTGTGGCACTGCCGCTTAGGTCATTTTGGCATAAAATGCATGAAGAAACTCCATGTTGATGGATGTTTGGAGTCACTTGATTTTGAATCGCTTGACACATGCGAGCCATGCCTCATGGGCAGGATGACTAAGATCCCGTGTTCATGTACAATGAAACGGGCAAATGACTTGTTGGAAATCATACATGCTGATGTGTGTGATCCAATGAGAATTAAGGTGTGTGGTGGATCTTGTTATTTTCTCATCTTCACTGACGATTTGAGTAGATATGGGTATATTTATTAATGAAGCAAAAGTCTGAAACGTTTGAAAGGTTCAAGCAATTTCAGAGTGAAGATTAAGAATCATCATAACAAGAAGATTATGTTCCTACGATCTGATCAAGGGGAGATTTTCTGAATTATGAGTTTGGCAATCACTTAAGACATTGTGGAATTGTTTCGCAGTTGAAGCCACCTGGAACACCACAGTGCAATGGTGTGTCCGGACGTCGTAATCGAACCTTATGAAATATGGTGCGATCTATGATGTCTCTTACCGATCTACCGCTATTATTTGAGGTTATGCATTAGAGACAGCTGCATTCACTTTAGATAGGGCACCATCTAAGTCCGTTGAGACGACGTCGTATGAACTATGGTTTGGCAAGAAACCAAAGTTGTCGTTTCTTAATGTTTGGGGCTGCGATGTTTATGGCTTCAGCCGGAAAAAGCTCGAACCCAAAGCGGACAAATACATCTTCATAGGATACCCAAAGTTAACAGTTGGGTATACCTTCTATCTCAGATCCAAGGGCAAAAATGTTTGTCGCTAAGAACGGGTCCTTTCTCGAGAAGGAGTTTCTCTCGAAAGATTTGAGTGGGAGGAAGATAGAACTTGATGAGGTTGTCAAACCCTCACTTCAACCGGAGAGTAGTGCAACACAGAAAGATATTTCTGTGGAACCTACGACTGTTGAAGAGGAAACTAATGATAGTGATCATGAAGCTTCAGATCAAGTTGCTATCGAACCTTGTAGGTCGACAAGGATATGTACTACTCCTGAGTGGTACGGTGATCCTGTCTTAGATGTCATGTTGTTGGACAACAATGAACCTACGAACTATGGAGAAGCGATGGTGGGCCCATATTCCGACAAATGGTTAGAAGCCGACAAATCCGAGATATGATCCATGTATCAAAACAAAGTATGGACTTTGGTGGACTTACCCGATGATTGGCAAGCCATTGAGATAAATGGATCTTTAAGAAAAAGACCGACGTGGACGGTAATGTCACCGTCTATGAAGCTCGACTTGTGGCAAAAAGCTTTTCACAAGTTCAAGGAGTTGACTACGATGAGATTTTCTCACCCGTAGCGATGCTTAAGTCCGTCAGAATCATGTTAGCATAAGCTGCATTTATGAAATCTGGCAGATGGATGTCCAAAACAAGTTTCCTTACCAGTTTTCGTAAAGAAAGGTTGTATGTGATACAATCAGAAAGGTTTTGTCGATCCTAAGGATGCTAAAAGGTATGCTAGCTCCAGCGATCCTTCTATGGACTAGAGCAAGCATCTCGGAGTCGGAATATACGCTTTGATGGAGTGATCAATGTTTTTGGGTTTATACTAAGTTTATTAGAAACTTGTATTTACAATAAAGTGAGTGGGATCACTACAACATTTCTGATAAGTATATGTGATTGACATATTGTTGATCTGAAATGATGTGGATTTTCTGGAAAGCATAAAGGGTTGTTTGAAAAGAATTTTTCAAAGGAAGACCTGGATAAAGCTGCTTTCATAATTGGGCATCAAAATCTATAGAGATAGATCAAGACGCCTGATGATACTTTCAAAAGGAACACACACTTTTGACATGATTTCGAAGGAATTCAAAATAGATCAGTCGAAGAAGGAGTCCTTACCTGAGTTATAAGGTGTGAAGTTGAGTAAGACTCAAAGCTTGACCACGGCAGAAGAAAGAGGAAGCACGAAGGTCATCCCCTATGCTTTTGTCATAGGCTCTATACGGTATGCCATACTTAGTACCGCACCTGATGTGTGCCTTGCCACATGTCTGGCAAGAGGGTACAAAGGTGATCCAGGAGTGGATCACTAGATAGTGGTCAAAACTATCCTTAGAGGAATAAGGAAATGTTTCTCGGTTATGGAGGTGATAAAGAGTTCGACGTAAAGAGTTACGTCGATGCAAGCTTAACACCTCTCCGGATAACTCTGAGTGGAGATACGGGATACGTATAATGGAGCAACAGTTTGGAATAGCTCCAAGTGGAACGTGGTAGCAGCATCTACGATATGACATAAAGTTTTGTGAAGTACATAGGGATCTGAACGTTGCAGACCCGTTGACTACAACCTCTCTCACAAGCATAACACGATCAAACCCATAACTCATTGAGTGTTAATCACATACTGATGTGAACTAGATTATTGACTCTAGTAAACTCTTTGGATGTTGGTCACATGGCGATGTGACCTGTGAGTGTTAAACACATGGCGATGTGAACTAGATTATTGACTCTAGTGCAAGTGGGAGACTGTTGGAAATATGCCCTAGAGGCAATAATAAATTGGTTATTATTATATATTTCCTTGTTCATGATAATTGTTTATTATCCATGCTAGAATTGTATTGATAGGAAACTCAGATACATGTGTGGATACATAGACAAACACCATGTCCCTAGTAAGCCTCTAGTTGACTAGCTCGTTGATCAACAGATGGTCAAGGTTTCCTGAACATGGACATTGGATGTCGTTGATAACGGGATCACATCATTAGGAGAATGATGTGATGGACAAGACCCAATCCTAAGCCTAGCATAGATCGTGTAGTTCGTATGCTAAAGCTTTTCTAAATGTCAAGTATATTTTCCTTAGACCATGAGATTGTGCAACTCCCGGATACCGTAGGAATGCTTTGGGTGTACCAAACGTCACAACGTAACTGGGTGGCAATAAAGGTGCACTACAGGTATCTCCGATAGTATCTGTTGGGTTGGCACGAATCGAGACTGGGATTTGTCACTCCGTGTGACAGAGAGGTATCTCTAGGCCCACTCGATAGGACATCATCATAGTGTGCACAATGTGATCAAGGAGTTGATCACGGGATGATGTGTTACGGAACGAGTAAAGAGACTTGCCGATAACGAGATTGAACAAGGTATCGGGATACCAACGATCGAATCTCGGGCAAGTACTGTACCGATAGACAAAGGGAATTGTATACGGGATTGATTGAATCCTTGACATCGTGGTTCATCCGATGAGATCATCGTGGAACATGTGGGAGCCAACATGGGTATCCAGATCCCGTTGTTGGTTATTGGCCAGAGAGTTGCCTCGGTCATGTCTGCATGGTTCCCGAGCCCGTAGGGTATACACACTTAAGGTTCGATGACGCTAGGGTTATAGGGAAAGTATGTACGTGGTTACCGAATGTTGTTCGGAGTCCTGGATGAGATCCTGGACGTCACGGGGAGTTCCGGAATGTCCGGAGGTAAAGATTCATATATGGGAAGTCCCGTTTTGGTCACCGGAAAAGTTTCGGGCGCTATCGGTAGCGTACCGGGACCACCGGGAGGGTCCCGGGGGTCCACCGTGTTGGAGATATGCCCTAGAGGCAATAATAAAAGCATTATTTTTATATATCCTTGTTCATGATAATTGTCTGTTATTCATGCTTGAATTGTATTGTACGGAAACAGCGATACCTGTGTGAATACACATACCACAATGAGTCCGTGGTAGGCCTCTAGTTACCAGCTCGTTGATCAACAGATGGTCACGGTTTCCTTACCATGGACATGAGATGTCAGTGATAACGGGATCACATCATTAGGAGAATGATGTGATGGACAAGACCCAAACTTGAGCATAACACGTGATCGTATAGTTCGTAATGCATAAGCTTTTCGGTGTCAAGTAATTATTCCTTAGACCATGAGGTTGTACAACTCCCGGATACCGTAGGAGTACTTTGGGTGTGCCAACCGTCACAACGTAACTGGGTGGCTATAAAGGTACGCATCGGGTATCTCTGAAAGTGTCTGTTGAGTTGGTACGAACCGAGACTGGGATGTTGTCACTCCGTATGACGGAGAGGTACCTCTGGGCCCACTCAGTAAGACATCATCATAATGAGCTCAATGTGACTAAGTAGTTAGTCACGGGATGATGGATTACGGATCGAGTAAAGAGACTTGCCATAACGAGATTGAACAAGGTATCGGGAATACCGACGATCGAATCTCGGGCAAGTACCGTACCGATGGACAAAGGGAATAACATACGGGATTGAGTGAATCCTTGACACGGTGGTTCATCCGATGAAGATCATCGAGGAACACGTGTGTCGGGGGAAACAGTCCACCATGAACACCTATGGGACCGGAGCCCCTTCTACGTTGCGGTAAGGGAGCGGAGGGAGCACGAAGAGCAGATCGAGGAGAGCACACGGGCAGTTTACCCAGGTTCGGGCCGCGCGGACGCGTAAAACCCTACTCCTGCTTGGATTGTATTGAGTTCTTGGGCTCGGGAGCTTGAAGAACTAGCTACACCGAGCAAGAGAGCTGTCTAGGTTCCAACCCTTTCTACGTTGTGCATGGGCCTCCTTTTATAGCTCAAGGGGTCACCAACAGGTGTCAACGTAGAGGAGGGTAAAAATGTAATTGTGGTGGTAGTTGTAACAGTGCGGGAATAGTGCGTGAACAGTGGATGAACAGTGGTCATCACCTAACTTTGACAGTGGGGGACAAGGGCATTAAATGCCCGTCACCGTCGACCCCAAAAGCACCCGCCCATGCGTCTCCGTTCGCCACGGCTGTAGTCTCGTCATCGTGGCGCGCCACCGTGTCCCCCAGGCTGCACAGCCATCCGCCACGCGTCCCTGGAAGGGCCCCAGGGCGACGTGTGGCTCGATGAGCTGGAGCGCAGGCACACAGCGTAGGCTTCCCCCGGCAAGCGCCTTGCCGGGGTCTTGATCTCGCCGGGCCCGGGAGCTTGTCGGTCCCCGGGTCCTGCCGGGGCGCCCCGTTGCGCCGAGGCATGTCTTCTGAGATGCAGTCTTCTGGTCCTCCTGGCAAGCTCCTCTTGCCAGGGTCTTGTGTTAATGTGATAGTCTTGAGCCTGGGACGGCCTTTCCGGTAAGCCCCACTTGCCGGGGTCTTGATCTTCTGTCTTGTATACTTTGTTTTTGAATGGCTTAATAAGGACCGGAAAGGTGTCCGGCAAGCACGTGGTAGACCCTGCCGCGGGAAGCTGCTACTGCCCGTGCACAAGTTGGGGTACTAAGGTACCCCTACCTTAGTACACCGACAGGAGCCCCCGGGCCTGGGCCACACACGGTGCCGAGCGCTGTTGGGCCAGGCCCAAAACAGTGCACGGGCACGCGCGGCCCACGGCAAGCAGTAGATTCCCTTCCGCATGCGCCGCGCCCCTCCCTAACGGCACGCGTCGATTGCGGCGTCGTGGGAGAGATCGTGGCCTCGTTCTTTAATGGGAAATGCGGAGCGTCCCCCACTCCCCCCTTAAAAGCAGAGGAAGCAGGGGCAGTTTCCCTCCTTCGTCTTCATTGCGTTTTCCACCTCCAGAAAGCCTCCGCTGCTCATTGCCTTCACCTCTCCTCCGCCGTCTCCCGCATCCGCAGCGCCGTTGAGCTCCTCGCCCCTTCCCCCGCCGCCTCCGCCATGGCTCCGAAGAGCGAGAAGGCGAAAGCGGAGAAGGCCAAGAGGGAGAAGTCCGAGCAGGCGGCGAAGCTTGCCCTCCTGCGGAAGAGGAACGTGGTCTTCGCGCCGAGGCTCAGCGCGAGGGAGCTGTGGAACAAGTTCTACCTCTTCTGGTCCAAGGAGACCAAGGCTCATCCCCGGACCAGAGTCTACCCCGCCGTCGCCAAAGATCTAGTTCCCGGCGGGTATTTCTTCTTCGCTGTCTTCTTTCACTGTGGCTTGTGCCCTCCGTTCTCGGAGTTTTTCTGTGACATCATGAACACATACGGCCTCCACCTCCTAGACTTCACCCCCAACGCCATCCTTACGATGGCGGTTTTCGCACATCTGTGCAAAAACTATGTAGGGATCCATCCCAATGTAGCGCTTTTTCGCCATTTCTTTATGCCTAGAGTAGAGGCTGGCGCTCCCCTCTCCGGCGGCATCTCCTGGATCTTCCGATTGAACAAGAAGGATTCATATCTGAAAGGAGAACTCCGCGGCAAGTGGGAAGAATGGCGCGCAGACTGGTGTTGGGTAGTGGAGGACCATCCGAGTCTTTTACCGCGCCGCGCACAACAGCCATAGTGCGCGGCAGAGACTGGAGCGAGTTGGCCCCGGAGGACGGCAAGCTCAACATCGCCCTTATCAGGATACTTCATCTCCGGGTAGCCAAACTGACCATCGGAGAGGTAGGGGCAGATTTCCTCCGCCGCCGCATTGCCCCTTTACAAGAGAGGAAAAGGCCAGCATGGGAATTTGGCAATGCGGCGGATATTATGAGGCTACGCCCGGGATTGAACTTCAACTTCACGGCTTTGGAGCTGAAGGGGATGGTCCGAGAACTTTTCAAGCACGACCCGGCCCATCCGGAGTGGTTTAGATCTCCTCGGGGAGTGGTGCCGCTGTGCAACAGCACTGCCCGGGACTCCTTGCGCGCAATAATGCCCGCGTGTGACTCTCACGGCGTCGACCCCACCTGGATAGAGCCTCCGCCGGACGCAATTCTAAGTTTCTTCGACAACTTGGTCGAGGTGCCGAAGAACACCGAGGAGAACAAAGGTCTCACCCGGGCCACCACAGAGCGGGATATAGCCTATATCGGTTCCCGGATGGAAGAGGCCGCCGCAGCCGCAGCAGCAGGAGACTTCGGATTCACCGTCGACGAGGCGCAGGCCGCGGACGAGGTGTGCCAAGCAGAGGAGGCAGAGATCCGCAGACTGCTCAAGCTCCCGCCCGACGAGCTTGCCGGGGTTCCCTCCCTGAGGCATGCCGGGATTCCCGGGGTTGTGAGTGAGGCCGCCGCAGCAGGCGAGGTTGCCGGAGGGAGCAGAGGTGCCGGAGGGAGCGGAGCCGCCGGAGGGAGCGGGACCGCAGGACAGGATGCTGGACCCAGCGGGCCCGCTGGGGAGGAGGAGGAGGAAGACGTCGAGGCCGATGAAGACACCGGCGGATCTCTAGGACTCGACGACAACGCCTCCTCCTCGTCGGAGAACTCCCCACCTCCAGCAAGTCCCAAGCAAGCGCCGGGGAAACGCCTCCGCAAGGCGGCCACAGCGACGAGGACACAGGCGCCTCGACAGCAGCCTGCTCGCCGGGCGGCGCGTGCCACCAGGCCGAGCCAAGCCGCGACGGAGGCACCCCGCGCACCATCCGCGGCGGAGGCGCCCCGCGCACCAGCGCCAAGCGGAGGGGGATCCTCCCAGAGCGGAGCGGCCGCTCCGCCTGCTCCTCGGGCCTCGGCGTCAGCGGAGGCTGGGCCTTCGCAGCCCCCAGCCCCGGGGACCGCCAAGCGCCCGAGGGAGCCTTCTCCTCCTGCTCCTCGCGCGGGAGCACCTCAGGTGGAGTTCGATTTCTCCGCCCTTAGCGACGACGACGAGGAAGAGGAGTAAGCACTTGTAACTTATAGCTTCTTCAATTCTGACTTGGTCTTTCTTCGTGATTCTAATCTTGTTCTTGTTTTGCTTTCAGGTCCCTGGCCCAGCGGATGGCGAAGCGGGCCAAAATCCCAGTGGTTGAGGTTGATGACGACTCGCCCACCGCGGCAACCGGAGGTGTGCCAGTGGCGAGCTTGCCGGAGCAACCTGCTGCCCCGAGGAGCAGCCCCCAGCGTAAGTCTGGTTTCTGAGCTGTTTGCTCGTCGGGAGTGCTTGAGGTTTTTGCTTTGTACTAATACCTTGTTGCCTTGTTTGCTTCGTGTGTCTTGTGCAGAAGTGGAGCCGCAGCCGCAGGAGCAACCGGAGGTCACTCCCGAGGAGCTGCAGATTCCACGCTCCCCGCCAAGGGCGAACTCCCCGGCGAGGGAGGACGTTCCGCCAAGGACGGGCTCCCCGCCAAGGACGGGTAGCCCGACAAGGGTGGCCACCCCGCCAAGGGAGGGCACGGGCGGCCCTCCGCCAGCAGGGGCCACCGCTCCACCGCCAAGGGAGGACTCCCCGGCGAGGGAGCCTGTCGTCGACGAAGTCCGCGAAGGTAAGTCTTGCAGCTTCTTCTTCTTGGACTTGTCTTTTTGGATATTTGCTTGATCTTTTCTTTTCTTCTTCTTCTGCTAGATCCTCCTGCGCCGGACCGGATGGAGACTGAGGCCACCGGCGAGGAGGGCGCGCAAGGCGACGGCGGCAGCGCACTGTCGTGGAGGACATGGCAGGAGCCGACGAGCCTGCCGCTGAGGAGACTGCCCCGACCGCAGACGCCGCGGCTGGGGAGGGGGACGGCGACCACACTGCCGGCCCGGAGGCGGCAGGAGCGTCAAGCGCTGCGCCGGCCGCCGACCCCTCCGCCGGCAAGGAGCAGTCTGGCATCTACCTTGAGGCCCCCAATGGCGTCTTCATACAAGTGCCGTGGGGGTCCTCGTCGCGAGCCCCCGTGGAGGGAGAGACCTTTGATGGAGAGGTCCTCGCCTCCGCGAGGTTGAAGATCGTTGAAGCGCCTGGCGGGAGCGACGAGCCCGAGGAGGAGAAGTTGCTTCGCCGGCTCCTGGCCCTTTACCGGGCCAGGCAAGCGAAGCTGGACTTCCGAGAAGCCCTCGCCGCCAAGGCTGGAGCAGACTTGGAGAAGCGCGCCGCTAGCTCCGCGCCGCCAACCAGGAGGCCCTCCGCGACTTGGCGGAGGAGCGCGAAAGGCTTGCCGGAGAGCACCAAGAGTTCCTCCTGGAGAAAGCTGAGGCCGAGGAGCAGCAGCGACTAGTTGGTGAAGAGCTGTCCCGGCGGGAAGGAGCGCTCAACCAGCGGAAGGTTGAGCTCGACGCTCATGACGACGAGCTCACCGTCCGGGAGCAGGCTCTTGGCGGGGCCCTGAAGGAGGCAAAGGAAGCTGCTGCCGCCGCGGAAACCGGCAAGAGGGACCTGGAGCTCAAGGTGCAGCAACTGGAGCAGTACCTAAAGGCGAGCGAGGACAGGGTCACCTCGCTCAACATAGAGCGCGAGAAAGACGCCCATACCAACTCAGACCTCCAGGTACGCCTCTCCAAGAAGGGCGACGAGCTTACCGCCGCCAAAGACTCAATTGCTGACTTGGAGTTGAAGGTCTCCACTTTGAGAGATTCACTCGACGCCGCCCGGGACCGCGAGACCAAGCTGAAGGAGGAGCTCTGCAAGGAGCGGGAGCTGGTGGAGAGCGCTGCCACCTCCGCGAACATCTTCAACCGGGCGGTGGAGCAATGGACGGAGGAGCTGGTCGCTTCCGCCGCCAACATCGACAAGGAGCTAATGGCGCTGAGGGTGGAGCACCTCGTGTACTCTCCGGACCCGAATCTCCCCCACAGCACCAAGCTAAGTCTTTTCTTCAGGGGGATCGCGTCGGCGCTCGCACGTCTGCAGGAGAAGCTCCCCGCGCAGCTGGCCGAGGAGTCGCGTCAGCTCTGCGCGGGGACCTTGTAGCGCGTCTTGACGAAGATTGTCTACCGCAACCCTGGCATTAATCTCGTCAACGTCCTCCGCAGCTTGCCGGCCGACGCAGATCAGGAGGCGCTGAAGGCGCAGGTCGCCCACATCATCGCCAAGGTGAACAAGATCTCCAGGCGTGAAGGCGATCGCGTAAATTAGGCCTCTTTCTTTTTATTTCCTTTGCTGCTGCAAAGTGTGTCATGAACATGAATCTATTAGTCATTGCGACAAGTTATCTCTATAATATATTATCGTATCTTCGAGCAATTAATGCGGTGTTATCTCCCTCGATTTGGTCCTTTACTTTGTATGCTTTCAACCCTACGCTCCTAGGGGACTTGCCGGCAAGGGGCCCTCGCCGCGAGCGCTAAGTGCTGGACTCTTAGCAGCCCGCTGGCAAAGGGCTTACCGGCAAGCAACCTTGCCGCGGCTAGTCGCAACGCACTTAGCTTGCTGAGCGAACTCGAAAATGAAGCAAGGGCGCGACACTTGTCGCAGCTCACTTAAGTCGTTGAGCGTACTCGAAAACAAAGCAAGGGTGCGGCTAGCCACGGGTAGGTTCCTACGCGCACAGGTTTTCGATACAAAGTGTGGTTGTTCAAGGAAGATAACTGAAATTTAAAAATTTGAACTGCTCAAATTCTGGTAACTTAGCTTTCATATGTTGCTTGTTCCCCGACAAGGCTCCTCTTTCTTGAACAGCACTTGGTTCGTCCTCCATCTCCTTCCCCCCCGGCAAACTTGTGCGCGAGGAATGTTTCTTCTGCTTAAGAGGGAAAGGAAAGGAGGAGGGAAAAAACAAGTATATAGCCTTACGGCTTGCTAGTGCTTACCGGGTGCGTGTGTTACACAAGATGCCAAACAATGCATGCAAATAACGAGGAAAAGCATGGAAAAGGCAAATAGTGTGAAACACAAAAGCTTTACTGATGCACGGGATCTGCGCCCGGCTTTGTACAAAGGATTACATGCAACAGCGGCAAGACTTGTACAAAAGGTGGTTGCCGGAGCGGATCACGGCAACCGCGCCTTATGGGTGAAACTTGCGAAGATGCTCTATGTTCCAGGAGTTTCTCACTGGTAAGCCTTCTTCGGTCTCAAGGCGGACGACGCCGGGCCTTGTGACTTGTCTCACCCGATAAGGGCCTTCCCACTTCGGCGTCAACTTGTTGGAATTCTTGGCGGACTGAACACGCCGAAGAACAAGGTCGCCTTCCTCGAGACTCCTGGCCTTAACCTTGCGGCTATGATAGCGGCGCAAGGCTTGCTGGTATCGAGCAGCTCGTACAGCAGCCTGGAGACGTTCCTCCTCAAGGAGCAATGCATCATCTTGTCGCAGTTGCTCTTGCTCGAGCTCATCATAAGCGAGCACTCGAGGAGATCCGTATACGAGTTCCCTGGGGAGAACTGCCTCTGCTCCATAGACTAGAGCAAAGGGTGTCTGTCCGGTGGCTCGACTTGGTGTCGTCCTGATTGACCAAAGAGCCGCCGGCAGCTCCTCTATCCAGTTTCTTCCGCACTTGCGCAGCCTGCCGAAGGTTCTTGTCTTGAGTCCGCGCAGCACTTCAGCATTGGCCCTCTCCGCTTGACCATTGCTCCTCGGGTGAGCAACAGAAGCGAAACAGACCTTGGCGCCAAGGTCTTGGGCGTACTGCATGAAGGTGCGACTAGTAAATTGTGTACCGTTGTCGGTGATGATCGTGTTAGGGATTCCGAAACGGCAAACAATCGACCTGAAGAACCTGACCGCTGACTGTGCTGTCACCTTTCTCACTGGTTCCACTTCTGGCCACTTTGTGAACTTGTCGATCGCAACGTACAAGTACTCAAAGCCCCCGATAGCACGGGGAAAGGGACGAGGATATCGAGCCCCTAGACCGAGAAGGGCCAGGACAAAGGGATCGTTTGGAGAGCTTGAGCTGGCTGATGAATTTGCTTGGCATGGAACTGGCACGCTTCACACTTGGTTACTTGTGCAGTTGCATCTTGGAGGGCTTCTGGCCAGAAGAACCCTTGCCGGAACGCCTTCCTGGCAAGTGCCCTTGCGCCAATGTGGTGACCACATATGCCTCCATGTATCTCTGCCAACAGCTTCTGTCCATCTTCTCTGGAAATTCACTTCAACACCATTGAGTCTTCTTCTGTACAGTTCATTATCAACGAACTGGTACATACTTGACTGTCTGGTTATCTTCTCTATTTCTTCTGGGTCGTCGGGGAGTTCTCCAGTTTGCAGAAAACGGACGATCTGCTGTGCCCACGCCGGAGCTCGAGGCTCAACGGCAAGGACTAAAGGCATAAGGGTTGCTGCGGGAACCTCAGCTTCTACGGCAAGAACCTCTGGTTCTGTCGGAGCTGATGGTCCCTCGGCAAGCCTGCCGGGGCAGGGCTTGTCGGGAACGCTTGCTTCAACTGTACAGACCCTAGGATCTGCAGGAGCAAACTGTTCCTCAGCATCTTTGTTGTTGATCTTGGGGACCTTGGCGGCGGCTTCGGGAAGATCCGCCGGCAAGTAGTCGCCGGAGACCAACTTTCTCTTCTTACGTTGCCCAACTGATGGTGTAACGGATGGTTGAGTTAGCTTGAGCAAGAAGGTCCCTGGTTCCACAGGTAACTTCATTGCAGCACACTTTGAAAGGCCGTCCGCAATATCATTCTGAGCTCTTGGAACATGCTCCATTTGCAGACCTTCAAAGTGTTCTTCAAGCTTCCTCACTTCATCAACATAGGCTTCCATCAAAGGGCTCTGGTAACTCTTGTTGACTTGTCAGACCACCAACTGAGAATCTCCCCGCACAATCAGCTTCTTAATCCCAAGCTCGGCCGCAATCCTGAGGCCGGCAAGCAAACCTTCATACTCAGCAGTATTGTTTGTCGCTTGTTCCTTGGGAAAGTGCATCTGGACAACATACTTGAGGTGCTCTCCGGTGGGCGCTATGAGTACGACGCCGGCACCGGCGCCTTGCAGCGAGAAGGCACCGTCAAAGTACATTACCCACTCACTAGTTGCTTCTTGTACGGGGACACTTGTCTCTAGAACTTCTTCATCGGGCGTTGGGGTCCATTCAGCTATGAATTCTGCCAAAGCTCGGCTCTGTATAGTTGAAGTACTCTCAAACTTGAGACCAAAGCTTGACAGCTCCAGTGCCCACTCAACGATCCTGCCTGTTGCCTCTGGATTCTGCAATATCCTCTTCAACGGAAAGCGAGTGACCACTGTTATCTCATGTGCTTGGAAGTAATGGCGCAGCTTTCTCGAGGCCATGAGGAGGCTGAAAAGCAACTTCTGCAGCCTAGAGTATCTTGATCTAGCCCCCTGTAGAAGGGAACTTACGAAATACACTGGGCGCTGCACCATCCTCCTTCGCACTTCTCCTTGTTCCTGCGCAGACTTGTCCTTGTCGGGGCCAGAGCTCGTCGGGGAAGCCCCCTGCTTGTCGCTGGATTCACTTGCCGATGGTGTAGACTCCTCGTCGGCCTCTCTCTCCGCTACTAACGCAGCACTAACCATTTGGTTGGTTGCTGCTAGATACAGCAGCAACTTCTCTTGTGGCCTAGGTGCGACAAGTATTGGAGTGGAGGATAGGTATCCTTTTAAGTCTTGCAGCGCTGCCTCCGCTTCCGGAGTCCATTTCATAGGACCTGCCTTCTTCAAGATTTTGAAGAAAGGCAGGGCGCGCTCTGCAGACTTTGAAATGAACCTACTGAGGGCAGCTACACAACCTGCAAGTCTCCTTACGTCCTTGACGCGCTTCGGGGCTTCGATCTGCTCGATGGCTTTTATCTTGTCGGGATTGGCTTCAATCCCCCTCTGGGACACAAAGAACCCGAGAAGCTTGCCGGAGGGGACTCCAAAGACGCACTTCTCGGGGTTCAACTTAAGCTGGATCTTGCGCAGATTTGCAAATGTTTCTTCCAAGTCTTGGATCAAGGTATCTTTGCTCTTGCTCTTCACCACTATGTCATCCATGTAGGCTTCTACATTTCTGTGGATCTGTGGCTCAAAAGCAGTGTGCACCACCCTTGCAAATGTCGAGCCTGCATTCTTCAATCCAAAGGGCATGCGTATGAAGCAATATGTGCCGCATGGAGTGATAAATGCAGTCTTCTCTTCATCTTCCTTGACCATGAAAATCTGGTGGTAACCTGAGTATGCATCAAGGAAGGAAAGCAGCTCACATCTGGCGGTGGAGTCAACAATCTGGTCAATACGCGGCAAGGGAAATGGATCCTTGGGACATGCTTTATTCACATCAGTGAAGTCTATACACAGTCTCCACTTCCCGTTGGCGTTACGCACGACAACTGGATTTGCTAACCACGTGGGATGGATCACGCCTCTAACCAGGCCTGCTGCTTCTAGCTTCTTGATCTCTTCGGCGATGAATTCTTGGCGCTCCACGGCTTGCTTCCTGACCTTCTGCTTGACGGGCCGCGCATGAGGACAAACAGCAAGCTTGTGCTCAATTACCTTCCTGGGAACGCCGGGGATGTTAGATGGTTGCCACGCAAACACATCGACATTCGCCCGCAGGAAGGCAACGAGCGCGCTTTCCTATTTGTTGTCGAGTGTAGCACTGATGGTGAAGGTACCACCAGTGCCGTCCTCCTTGGCGGACACCTTCTTGGTTGCCGGTGGAGCGGCCATCCCCATCTTGCACTTGCCGGTGGAGCTCGATGGAACGTCCTCAACGGCAGCGCAGCACTCCGAAGAGGTGCGTTTATCGGAGTGGGCCCCAGAGCACTTGCCGGACTTGGTCTTGGTCTTCTTCCCCCCGGGAGCTTCAGCGGCAAGTGCGTTGCTCTCCGCTGCGGCTGCTGCATCCCGGTATATCTTGTCGGCGCAGATAAGCGCGTCCTTCTTGTCGCCATGGACAGAGATGACGCTTATCCGCCCCGGCATCTTGAGTACGTTGTAGGCGTAGTGGGAAGCTGCCATGAACTTGGCGAGGGCAGGACGTCCAAGTATCCCATTGTATGGCAATGGGATATCGGCAACATCAAAGGTTATCCTCTCCGTCCTGAAGTTAAGTTCCCCGCCAAAGGTCACTGGCAGAGTGATCTTCCCCTTGGGCTTGCTCCTCCCCGGGTTTATTCCTTGGAATGAACCGGTTTCTTCGAGCTCGCCATCTGGGATCTGGAGTTTCTTGATCACAGCCGAGGAGATCAAGTTCAGGCCGGCCCCGCCGTCAACCAACATTTTGGTGACCTTGAGGTTGCGGATAGTTGGCGAGACCAACATCGGCAAGCACCCGACCGCTGTTGTGCGGTCAGGGTGATCCTCAAGATCAAAAATGATGGGCGTGTTGGACCATTTCAGGAGCCTGCGTGACTCAACGGGCGGCTCTGCTGCATTTACTTCCCGCACCCACTGCTTGAGTTGGTGGTGGGAAGTATGCAGAGAGGCGCCTCCGTCGACACACAGGACTTCTGTGGCCTTCTGGAACTCCTGCTCGCTGTTATCACCTTCCTCCATGTCGTCGTCGTCGTCTTCTTCCTCATCCTTGTCGCGGCCCCGGGGAGGTCGGTCACCTTGCCGCTGCTTGGCCTTGCCGCGGCGTCCTCCCCGGCCATTGAACGGCCGCTTCTTGCTTGGTTCTCCTCCGCCACCTTGGGCCTTCTCCTTGTCGCGCCGCTCGTATTCAGCTTTCTGCTGCTCTACGAGGTACTCGACGCGCTTGCAGTTCGAAAGGTCATGACCCTTGGTGCGGTGGATCTTGCAGTATTGCTTGTCGGAGCCGTCCTGCTTGTCAGCTGCTGCCACAGGGGCAGGCTCCTTGCCGGAGCCGCCAGCCTGTGCCTTCTTGGCGGGAGCCTCCTTGCCGGACTGCTCCACGACCAGCACTTCCTTGCTCTTCTTTCTTCTGTTGTTCCGCCGCCGTCTCTTCTTTGCCGGGGCGGCGTCGTCGCTGTCGCTTCCCCCTGCGCCAGCATCCTCCATGGGGAGTCTCCTCCCCTCTTCGGCGCGCGCGCACTTGTCAGCCAGAGCGTAGAGCTCGCTGACATCCCGGATCTTTGTCATGGCCATCTCCTCCCGCATGCGGCGGTTACGCACGTTCTGGTGGAACGCGCTGATAACCGCGGCGGGGTGGACGTCGGGAATGTTGTGTTGTACACGGCTAAATCGTTGAATGTACTTGCGCAGGGGCTCTCCTTCCTTCTGGGCCAAGATGTGGAGATCACTCTCCTGGCCGTGGGGTTTGTGGCCGCCTGTGAAGGCGCCGAAAATTGGTGGCACAGATCTGCCTACGAAGAAATGGAGCCTTCCGGCAAGTGCATAAGCCAAGAACGAACGTTCGGCTTAAGCACCAGCGGGAAGTAATTCGCCAGTATCTTCTCGTCGCGTCCCCCGGCAGCCTGCACCGCGATGGTGTAGATGCTGAAGAACTCCGAGGGGTGCGTCTTGCCGTCGTACTTCTCGGGTACGTCGGGCTTGAAGTTTTTCATGCTGGGCCACTGGACACGCCGCAGCTCACGGGTAAACGCAGGGCAACTTGCCGCGTACGGCAAGTCGCCTGGTTCACCGGGCGCGTGCGTGTCGACAGCGGCGCCAGCGCGATGATCCGATTGTCGCCGGGCTTCTCGTCGGCGCTCGATTGTCGTCCGAGCATCCTCTTGTCGCCGTTCGTCAAGGACTTGGCGCTGGTCCCGACGAGCCCGCGGATCCGACGACGCCGTGGAGTCGTCGTCGACGTTAATCCGGCGGGGTGGCGTCTTCTGCTTCCGCGGCGGGGAGTGCACGGTGGTTGCACCCCCGGTGGTCTTGTCGCCGTCGGCCTTCGTCTGCTCGACTTGCCGTGGCCGCGATGTCGCCGGCTGCTGCGGCGTGTCGTTATTGGCGAAGGCGATGATGCTTTGGATCGTCGCCCTCCAGTCTTCGGCCTTGTCTGCCGCTGGAGGGAAATCGAGGAGCAGTTGTGCTCTTGCGAGAGCTTCTGCTGGAGAGGAGGGGAGCGGGGGCGAGCGGTGCGAGGAGCGGGATATGCTCGGACTCCTAACGGGGTTAGAAGGAGCAGTTTCCCGCCCCGGCGACCGCGCCTTGCTCGTGCCAGGGCGATGGCCTAGAGCATCCCGCGATCCTCCGGTCTGTCCTTGGCCCAGCAAGCGGATGGTACCTCCCGTACCACGGCGCTGCTGGCCCGTCGTCTGCTGAGATGGACGTGGCGCGTCTACGGACACCGAGGCTCGGTCGTCCGTCTTGTCCTTGGATTTGGTGGCGCCGCGAGTTTCCTCGCCGGCAACCACCCCTCCGCCGGCGTCTCCTCCACCCACCGTTGGTTCTGGTGGCGGTGGAACAGACGCAGACGGGCCTGCGACCTCCGAAGCCTTCTTCTTCGGGGCCATGCTGCTGCTGGTGAAGTTGGTGAAGCTGGAGAGGTTGATGAAGAATGCGCCCGCGTGAGCGCCGGATCAGGTTCGCACAACCTTGACGCCCCCTACCTGGCGTGCCAAAGATGCCGGGGGAAACTGTCCACCACGAACACCTATGGGACCGGAGCCCCTTCTACGTTGCGGTAAGGGAGCGGAGGGAGCACGAAGAGCAGATCGAGGAGAGCACGCGGGCAGTTTACCCAGGTTTGGGCCGCGCGGACGCGTAAAACCCTACTCCTGCTTGGATTGTATTGAGTTCTTGGGCTCGGGAGCTTGAAGAACTAGCTACACCGAGCAAGAGAGCTGTCTAGGTGCCAACCCTTTATACATTGTGCATGGGCCTCCTTTTATAGCTCAAGGGGTCACCAACAGGTGTCAACGTAGAGGAGGGTAAAAATGTAATTGTGGTGGTAGTTGTAACAGTGCGGGAATAGTGCGTGAACAGTGGATGAACAGTGGACTCTCTTCTGTGATAACACTGGTGCTATTGCTATTACCAAGGAGCCCAGGTTTCACAAGAAGACCAAGCACATCAAGCGCCGTTTCAACTCCATCCGGAATTATGTTTAGGATGGAGACATAGATATTTGTAAAGTGCATACGGATCTGAATGTAGCAGACCCGTTGACTAAACCTCTTTCACGAGCAAAACATGATCAACACCAGAACTCTATGGGTGTTCGATTCATCACAATGTAACTAGATTATTGACTCTAGTGCAAGTGAGAGACTGTTGGAGATATGCCCTAGAGGCAATAATAAAAGCATTATTATTATATCTCCTTGTTCATGATAATTGCCTGTTATTCATGCTTGAATTGTATTGTACGGAAACAGCGATACATGTGTGAATACACAGACCACAATGAGTCCCTGGTAGGCCTCTAGTTACCAGCTCGTTGATCAACAGATGGTCACGGTTTCCTGACCATGGACATGAGATGTCAGTGATAACGGGATCACATCATTAGGAGAATGATGTGATGGACAAGACCCAAACTTGAGCATAACACGAGATCGTATAGTTCGTAATGCATAAGCTTTTCGGTGTCAAGTATTTATTCCTTAGACCATGAGGTTGTACAACTCCCGGATACCGTAGGAGTACTTTGGGTGTGCCAACCGTCACAACGTAACTGGGTGGCTATAAAGGTACGCATCGGGTATCTCCGAAAGTGTCTGTTGAGTTCGTACGAACCGAGACTGGGATGTTGTCACTCCGTATGACGGAGAGGTACCTCTGGGCCCACTCGGTAAGACATCATCATAATGAGCTCAATGTGACTAAGTAGTTAGTCACGGGATGATGGATTACGGATCGAGTAAAGAGACTTGCCATAACGAGATTGAACAACGTATCGGGAATACCGACGATCGAATCTCGGGCAAGTACCGTACCGATGGACAAAGGGAATAACATACGGGATTGAGTGAATCCTTGACACGGTGGTTCATCCGATGAAGATCATCAAGGAACACGTGGGAACCAACATGGGTATCCAGATCCCGCTGTTGGTTATTGACCGGAGAGTGGTCTCGGTCATGTCTACGTGTCTCCCGAACACGTAGGGTCTACACACTTAAGGTTCGGTAACGCTAGGGTCGTAGAGATAAATGCACGTGGAAACCCGAAAGTTGTTCGGAGTCCCGGATGAGATCCCGGACGTCACGAGGAGTTCCGGAATGGTCCGGAGGTAAAGATCGATATATAGGAAGTCCAGTTTCGGCCAACGGGTGATCTCCGGGGGTCACCGGGAGCGTCCCGGGACCATCGGAGGGGCCCCGGGGGTCCACCGGGTGGGGCCACCCATCCCGGTGGGGCCCCTAGGCCGCAAGGGGAAGTGTCCAGCCCTCAGGGCTGGCGCACCACTAAGGGGCCCACCTCCCCATGCGCCTAGGGTTAAAACCCTAAGGGGGAGGGGGGCTCCACTTGCCTTGGGGGGCAAGGAACCCCCCCTGGCCGCCGCCCCCTTGCAGATTGGATCTGCAGGGGGCCCAGGCGCACCCCCCTGGCCCCTATATATATGTGGGGAGGGAGAGGGCAGCCGCACCCAAGCCCTGGCGCCTCTCCCCCTCCCGTCACACCTCCATACTCCAACGTAGGGCGCCCGGCGAAGCCCTGCTGCGATCTCCACTGCATCCGTCATCACGCCGTCGTGCTGCCGGATCTCTGACGACTTCTCCGCCCCCCTTGCTGGATCAAGAAGGAGGTGACGTTGCTGCACCGTACGTGTGTTGAACGCGGAGGTGCCGTCCGTTCGGCGCTAGATCATCGGTGACGAAGAACGTGAAGAGTACGAATACTTCATCCACACTTCGTTGAAAGCTTCCGCACGCGATCTACATAACGGTATGTAGATGCACTCTTACTTGCTCGTTGCTAGATGTCTCCATAGTTGGATCTTGGTGAAGGCGTAGAAATTTTTTGAATTATGCTACGTTACCCAACACACCGGGTGGGGCCACCGGCCCCAGACGGCCACGTGGGCCAAGTGTGGGAGGGGACCAGCCCCAGGTGGGCTGGTGCACCCCCCCCCCCCCCCAACCAGGGCCCAAGGCGCCTCCAAGAGGGGAGGGGGGCAAACCCTAGGGCAGATGGGCCCTAGGGCCCAATCTGGTGCGCCCCCTCTCCCTCTCCCCCTCTGGCCGCCACCCTTAGATGGGATCTGGGGTGGCCGCACTCCCAGGGGTGGGAAACCCTAAATGGGGCGCATCCCCTACCTTCCCCCTATATATATGTGAGTTTTGGGGCTGGCCATAACATGGTTTTGACCTCTCTCGCTTGGCGCAGCCCTACCTCTCTCCCTCCTCGTCTCTCGCAGTGCTTGGCGAAGCCCTGCTGGAGTCCCGCGCTCCTCCACCACCACCACGCCGTCATGCTGCTGTTGGATGGAGTCTTCCTCAACCTCTCCCTCTCTCCTTGCTGGATCAAGGCGTGGGAGACGTCATCGGGCTGCACGTGTGTTGAACGCGGAGGCGCCGTTGTTCGGCGCTTAGATCGGAATCAACCGCGATCTGAATCGCAGCAAGTACGACTCCTTCATCCGCGTTCTTGCAACGCTTCCGCATCGCGATATACAAGGGTATGTACATGGACTCCCCTCTCCCTAGTTGCTAGATTACTACATAGATAGATCTTGGTGATGCATAGGAAAAATTTTGATTTTCTGCTACGATCCCCTACATGCACGTCCACGATCGCTAGACACTAGTGCAGAACCGGGCAATAGCACCGGTTCGTAAGGCCCTTTAGTGCCGGTTCCATAACCGGCACTAAAGTGTGGTCACTAAAGCCCCCCTCCCCTTTAGTACCGGTTCAGCACGAACCGGTGCTAAAGGGCAACCACATGGCACGTGCCAGCTCCGTGGGCCGGGAGCACTTTAGTACCGGTTGGTAAAACCAACCGGTACTAAAAGGTTTGGGTGGTTTTTGGTTTTGTGATTTCTTTTTCATTTAATTTTGTGTTTTCCATTTAATTTTTTTCTATTGCTGGTATTTTACGATACGAGACATTGTACACGTTATATATATATATATATATATATATATATATATATATATATATATATATATATATATATATATATATATATATATATATATATATATATATATATATATATATATATATATATAGTAGAACCAATCGTATATATATATCATCAAATGTCTCACACAAACCACCTTATATATTCACACATACACACATGTATAGCTATATACAAGTTCTCCTACATTTTGCCTTCGGAGCCAGTGGCATTAGCCTAATTGGTGCCTTCGGAGCACGATGACAATTGGAAGTGGTTCATGGGGGCGGTAGCGGGTAATGGTATTCTCCCTTCGGATCTATGACCTGGTCAAGCAAAAATCCCGCTATGTCCTCTTGAAGTGCTTGTACGCGCTTCGTTTCTATGAGCTTGTCCCGCACCTCTTTGAACTGTTAAGAAGGAGATCAATATGCATGTTTATTAGTTGTGTGACTAGATATCGATAATGGTGTAAAATTGTGAATAGTGTTCTGACAAACGTACCCATTCCTGTCTTTGAGATCTACTCCTTTCGGACGTCATCATGCAAATGTTCTCGCAAACGCAGTATGCACACAGATCAGTTCCCTGCGCCTGCTTCATGGCCTTTACGAGAATCGAATTTTATCAGATAATAATTAATCAAGCATGATAATTAAAGAGATATATGGCAGCTAGCTAGCTAGCTAGTACTACTTAATTACTTACCATGGGTCGAAACCATTTCAGGCTTTGTTTCCATTCGCCTGGAGTGACACTGATGAACCTTGCCCAAGCCCTGCCCGCCGACAAAGAAAATGAATAAATTGGTTATTAAATACTTCATATCAGGAAATGACGAACTAAATAGGCCGAGATATATAGTTAATAATGATTGAAATTACCTGTCGACTATGCCTTTCAAGATGGTGTGGTCACTTTGTTTTTTAAGTAGTGAGTCTAGTACTTCAACTGTTCCAGCGTCAACTTTAATGATACACAAGATCCGGTGAAATCTGCATGCACACACGTTTGGATGTTTTAATTAAGAGGACATATGTAAGCAAAAACATGTAGCTAGCTAGTAGGCAAAAACAGAGAATTTGTAGTACAAGAGAGTGTGACTCACTGGAAGTTGTAAGGAAGTAGTATATCATCATTGTATTTGAGGCACTTCAAGAACTCTAGCATGTTGTCCTCTACATACTTTTTATAATATGCACCTGGGTTCCATTTGTATTCATTAATGGTGTTTGGGTCAATGAACCCAATGCCATAGCGTCCAGCTTTTTTCATTTCATACATCTTCATCCTGCATAATACCACAAAAAAGAATATAGTGAGGATAATTACAGGTAATGATTGATCAAAAGGATCACTACAGCTAGCTTGAGACTTAAATTACAGAAAGAAATCACTTACAGACAATAGCAACTGACGATAGATTTGTCGAGTGCGTCTTGATTGTATAACTGAAACAGTTCAGTATACTCAACGGACACATCGTTCTCATGGTAGTAATGATCTTCCTTGACTTTCACCATGAGGAACTCTCAATTAGAACTCCTGGTAATGGCCATGTACCATTGATGCAATTCATACATTCTCGTTGGGAGCTTCTTGACCTCGTCTGGCTTGACCAAAGGTTCGCCCCGGGCATATTTCCATTTTATTTCCTCCTCTGTAAGCACAGGCATGGGCTCGATCTCGAGGAGTTGTCCAATAGTGATGTTGAGCATTTCAGCCTGCTTTATATGCTCCTCGGTTATTACCACATTGCCGTCCCCGGGAACGTAAACTCTTTGCCCACAATAATATTGGGCGCGCGTACTCTCACGTGTTGTTGGCACAACAAGCGAGGGGATCGATTGCGCCGCCTGTTCTCCCAGCTGGGGAACGGTTTTCCCGCATTTTGTGATAGCTGCTTGTTGTTTGCTCGAGCTCGAGCTCGCCTCCTTCTGTAGACGTGCTCGATTTAACTTCCTGATCTGGCGCTCATAGTCGGTGTAAACAGGCTCAGGAGCTGGTGGTTGAGTCATACGAACGAAGTGGTCAATCTTTTCCTCAGGCACTTTCTCCCTTGGCGGCGGTGGCGGTTTCGGTCCAAAATGGTCGTCCACTTCTGCCCGCACTATGGCATCGGTTTGCTCCTCCGTCCTGTCGTAAGCCCTCTGAGGAGGATCAGTAAGGCGTGGACCATATTTAGTTCGCTTGCCTTCGCCTGTACTTCCTGTACTGCCTTGACCCGTACCGCTACGCACCATAGCTGCGGGGTGTCTCTTCGGCGATTGCTGAGGCGGCGGAGACGGCTGATGGGGCTGAGTTGGACGAGGAGGAGTGGCCTGAAGCTGTGTCGGACTTGGAGGAGGAGTGGCCTGAAGTTGTGCCGGACTTGGAGGAGGAGTGGACGTCTGACGCTGTGTCGGACTTGGAGGAGGAGTGGCCTGACGCTTTGTCGGAATTGGAGGAGGAGGTGTGGCCTGACGCATTGGTGGACTTGCAGGAGCGGGAGTCTGCTTACTCGGTGGCGGACTTCGACGAGGAGTCGGCTGACGCGGTGTCGGTGGCCTTCGAAAGATGATGCAATCCTTTCTCCATAGGATGATATGATGTTTGGCCTCTCCGAGTGTGTGCTCGTCGTCACCTTCAGGAATGTCAAGCTCTAGCCCCCAATATTGGTCCACCACCTCATCAAACATGACACGAGCATAGCCTGCTGGAATCGGGTTGCAATGGAAGGTTGCCTCGGGGGGATTTGTAAAAGCTTGGGCGTCTGCCACCTTCATGGATATGTTCTTCATTTTGAAGTGTAGCTCGCAGTTAGTGTTCTCAATGATGTCATCCACGGGGTATCTATCCAGCATTGCATCGCCCGGGGCGGAACCCATGCTGCTTCTCGGCATGGATGGGCCGGTGGTTTGCAATGCTGGATCATCCGCTAGCTGTTGCAGCTGCGGAGACCCCCTTTGCTGGCTAAGTGAGTCGATCTGCTCCTGCTGCCGCTGGAATTTGTCTTCCAAGTCCGCGTGCTTTGTTTCTAGGCCTTTAAGGCGTTCAATGTCCATCTTCCTCTGCTTGTCCTCCGCAATCTTCCTTCTCGCACGGGTTCTGTAGTCGGCGCTCCAGTCCGAAAACCCCTCATACCACGGCATAGTGCCTATGCCTCGTCTTCTTCCCGGGTGTTCAGGATTTCCCAGGGCACGCGTCAGCTCGTCGTTCTCTCTGTTGGGCTGGAACACCCCCGTTCGAGCCTCTTCTATTGCAAGAAGTAGCTCCTCGTCGGCTCCTTTCAGACATGCCTTCAACGAAACTTTGCCTGTCTTCGGGTCCAACTCCCCCCCATGCGCATAGAAGGAAGTCCTGCACCTGGGGGCCAGCTCCTAGTAACCGGAGTGACACTTGCATCCTCCATCCCTTTCTCAAACTTATCCCACTTAGGCATTGCCACCGCGTAGCCACCTGGCCCCAACTTATGGAACTTATCCTTTTTTTCCGGCATTCTGCTTGTTTATTTTTGACCGTTCCTTAGCTAACTCTGAATCCTTGAATTTCACGAAATCGTCCCAATGAGCACTTTGCTTCTCTAGATTTCACTCGAATACTGGAGTCTTCCTTCCTCCCTTGACGTAAATGGCCCATTCACGATTCTTGTGGTTCTTGAATGCAACTGCCATCTTCTTAAGAGCAGCGTCCTTGAATTTCTGCTCATCTTTTTCTGTGAAATGATCTGGTAGGGTGAAATGTTCCATGAGAGTATTCCAAAGCAGTTTTTTTTTGTCTGTCGTCGACAAAAGTAACATTTGGACTTGGCTTTGCTGGCTTTCTCCATTCTTGAAGGGAGATCGGGAGTTGGTCCTTCACAAGAACTCCGCACTGACGAACGAACTTGTCCGCAATCTTCTTAGGCGCTAATGGTTCGCCATTAGGTCTGATTGCCTCGATATTGTACTTTACGCCCTCCTTCAACAATTTGTTCGGGCCTCGTTTCGTCCTCTTGCCTGAAGATTTGCTCGATCCGGATGGCTGAAAGAATAAAGATCGATTCGTTAATATATCTTCAACTCATTTAAAACATGTGAGATCACCAGATGTGCCTGCTTATATAAATATATATACCTCGTCGGTCTGTGTTGTTTCAAGATCAACATTTCTTCGTCATCATCGTAGTTCATGACTTCATCAATTCGGTCGTCGCGATCGAATATCATATCACCCTCTCCGGTGTTGTTTAGAAATTCGGAGCCGTCATAATCTTCTTCATTCTGATCATCATCTGGCCCGCGAGGATGGCGTATCATATCGAATAGGGTCTGTTCTCCCTCTCTGCCGGTATTGTCCGCCATAGCTTTTATTTAACTAATCCAAAAGAAATATAAAACAATTAAGTTTTCAAATTACATCGTCTCAAATAATATATATAATCTCGAATACATCGTCTCGAATAATATATAATATCGAATACATCACTGGCTAGGTAGCTAATAAAGATCAAATACTACAGAAGAATCTAGGACACTCACGGTTCCTGCGGCGCGGGCGGTGGACACCCAAAGAGAAGGAACCCTCACAGGATCATAGCTGAAGTGAGATCCTTCAAGAAACTGCCAGGTATTGGAGAACCTGTCGCCCTCTAACGCAAGCATGTAGCGATGGACGTGCTCGTCCTCCTCCCTGACACGGCGACGTACCACCTCCGGCGGGGCCGGCTCCCTCCGCACCGAAACTGGCCCACGCGAACGCCACCAAACTAGATCAGGGTCTACGACGGGACCCGGGGCCGGGTTCCTCATCAAGCGGCGCGCCCCTCCAGGCAGCACCTCCCAGTGCCAACCCGGCGGAGCCCAGTCCCGGACATGGGTGAGCCGGACGTCGTCGCGGACGGGTCGACGGCGAGGATGCGGGCCGGGCATCGTCGAGAACAAATACTAGCTATATGCCCGCAAAAAGTAACATTTTTTTAATGATTGGATTTTGATAACTAAAATTTCTAACATTTCTATATAACTAACATTTCTATATAACTAACATTTCTATAACATTTCTAACAATGCTATATAACTAACATTTCTATAACATTTCTAATATTTCTATAACTAAAAAACAGAAGAAAAAAATTATAACATTTCTATATATATAACTAACATTTGTATAACATTTCTAATATTTCTAGAACTAAAAAAAAAGAAAAAATTCTAACTTTTTTATAACTATTTCTATAACTAAAAAACAGAAAAATTTCTAACATTTCTATAACATTTCTATAAAATTTCTATAACATTTCTAACAATTCTAACATTTCTAACAATTCTAACATTTCTAACATTTTCATAACATTTCTAACAATTCTAACATTTCCATAACATTTCTAACATTTCTAACATTTCTAACATTTCTATAACATTTCTAATATTTCTATAACTAAAAACAGAAAAAAATTATCGAAATGTGTGTGTGTGTGTGTGTGTGTGTGTGTGTGTGTGTGTGTGTTTGTG
>LR738715.1:856789140-856810554 GCA_902687465.1 Secale cereale | reverse complement strand
GATACCATGCCAAGTTTCAACCTTTTCAGAGTTCAATTTGTACTGCTTTTCAATTTCACGGTCATTTAGCTCTCTCAAAACAAATTAGTAAATGAATGAAAAATACCAAATGAATTCAGAAAGGGCTGATAATTGATGATGTGGATTTGAATGGTGCATTTTGAACACACAAAAACTCTGGAGTTCAAAAAAATGCAATGCCTTGTATCATATGAGTTTTTGTCCTGAACCCTGATACTTCGAAAGAGATTGTCCATTTTGTACAGGAAGTGCATCCAGTTTTTGCCGTGACCCTCTCTACTTTTTTGCACATGCCATGTGGGTGAAATGATGATACTGTGCCAAGTTTCAACCTTTTCAGAGTTCAATTTGTAGTGCTTTTCAATTTCACGGTCATTTAGCTTAAGGCGTTACTCTGTTCTTATGAACTTAATACTCTAGATGCATGCTGGATAGCGGTCAATTTGTGGAGTAATAGTAGTAGATGCAGAATCGTTTCGGTCTACTTGTCTTGGACGTGATGCCTATATATAATGGCCATGCCTAGATTGTCTCATAATTATTCACTTTTCTATCAATTGCTCGACAGTAATTTGTTTACCCGCCGTAGAATATCACTATCATGAGAGAAGCCACTAGAGAACACTATGGCCCCCGGGTCTATTCTCAACATATCAATCTACAATCTACTTTACTGTTCCGCTTTTACTTTCTGTTCTTATAACCAAAAATATCAAACTATCATCTCTATCAGATCTCACTTTCGTAAGTGACCGTAAAGGGATTGACAACCCCTTATCGCGTTGGCTGCGAAGTTCTTATTTGTTTGTGCAGGTGCGAGGGACTCGCGCATGGTCTCCTACTGGATTGATACCTTGGTTCTCAAAAACTGAGGAAAATACTTACGCTACTGTGCTGCATCACCCTTTCCTCTTCGAGGGAATACAATGCAAGCTCGAGAAGTAGCAGGCATGCACACGGCCATCATCGAAGCGAGGCCAAAGCTTTTCAAGACACCCTGCTTGCTGCTATCTGGTCTTGCGAGATTGGCTCACCATGATACGGAGGCGTATGTGATGCCCCTCGACTTCAATCCGATCTCCATTAGCCGAAACTTCTTTGCAGTTATGTAGTGGGTCGTCGTACATCATTTCCCTCGACTTCGATCCGATCACCATCGCCCGAAACTTCTTGGCAGGTATGTACTGGGTCGGCATAAACTCCCACTGGATGGCTGCCTTCAGAGAAGACGGTAATAAGTTGGTGCTCATAAACTTCCAGACCTCCCATGAGATTATCCTTCCTCTGTTGGATTATATAGAGTTTTACCAACGCGGTCCTAGTCATCTAGATTACCACGTCAGTTGGACGGACCTTGTTTTGCAGAAGATTGTAATCTGCCAAGTGCCCACATGACATGCGAATTACGCAGACTTCAAGCTAATTGCCTTGTTTGACCGCGGACTCGCCTATCTTTACGCCGGTGCCTTCTTTAGCTGGAGACAACTCAGCTCGTAGTGGATCATCGTCAAAGCTGATACACACTTATGTGATGCTATTGAACACAATGGCATCATCTACGCGGTCGACAAAGTACATGACACAACGTATTGCTGGGACGGCGTGTGTAAGTTGTTTCCGTCTCATGTTAATGATGACGCCATGACACTGTTTGAACTTTTTATGATGATTGGCATATCCCTGTTTTTGCAGAATTTGAGTAGAACTAAGGCATTGTATTAGAGACGTCGTAAATCAGCTATATTTGAAATGAGTTAATTCATGTGATTGTGATCATGTCATTACAGCCAATTTGTACCCCTGAATAATCAAACAGTTAGGAATATATGGATATTATCTTTATTTTACAGTAATCTATATACTACTACTAAATATGAGTGTGTATCAATGACCATGTTAGTTTCCTCATTTTCATGATGTAGAGACATGCACCACACTGTTGGTTTCATCTAACCATACATTAGGGAAGTAAATGTGCATATGGAGAACTCTATATTTGGAAGTAGTGAAATCCTGTAATGCTTACCATGTGTACATACGCATATTTGCCCTTCAGCAATCAATGGCTAGAATAATATCCTCACAAAAAATTTGCCCATAGAACACGAGTATATAACAATGAATGGTCTGTTAGTTACCTTGAAGAATTTGTTTGTGAGGACAGAACATGATTCCATAGCGTGCATGACATGGTAGTTTCCTGTGAAGAATCGATTGCGAGATAACATGAGTATAACCATGCATGGCACTTCTATATTTTCGAACCCAGTATACATTTGCCTGTATTTTCCTCCCAGTTCCAACAGGGACATACCAATGTTGTTTCTTGCATTATCCAACTCATACTCTGAACAATGCTGATCTTAAATTAACAATGCCTGTCCTTTTTGATATGATGCAGTGTCCCTACAGTTACTGCCCTTTGTAATCACACCACCTTTGCCAAAAACAGGGAAGCACAACTGGTTCCTCGCTCGATCAGACGATGTCCAAAGACTGATGATCATTCGAACACATGAGCGGGAAAAGTTATATTGCAAAACCCCCACTGTATACAAGCACCATGAAATACGTGAGCATCTGGACAGCGGCTGTTATGTATATGAGCAGGATACCAGCTTGTTGGGGCCTTCGGGATATTTTAGTTGGAGGCGGGTAAACAGCCTTGGTTCACACTCTCTGTTTCTCGGCCTCAATTATCCGATTAACCAGGAGATCACCGTTGGCAAGGACCTTGATGGCAGAGAGGCTCTGTTTGCTATGGAAAATTTTGTCTACACGGCGAGCCCTAGGAGTTCGGGAGCAAACTCCCCTGATTGTCAACGATACAACCTGCTGCCAAAAGAAGGTGAGAATGACAAAGGCATCCGGATTAACTTTGATCCTTGGATGTCTCAATTACGACAGGCAGTGATGTGGTTCAAGCCTTCAGGTTGATAGCTAATTGGGCTGTTGCATCGAAAGGGTGCAGTACTGGTGTCTCCGGATCATTGGTCGCTGAAGCGGGGCTGCAAATTATGATGGTGTTGGATCATCTCTTCGAATGACTTTGTTGTATTTGCTTCCTGTTCTGGATGGGTAGTTCTTTCTTTTGTTATGCATATTGCTTGTCATTTGGTCATCCTCGTCTATGTCACTCTTACTATGTAATAGTTGGCTCTGTTTAGAATGTCATTCTCGTCAGGATCACGAGAGTCTGAGCGCTACAGATCGGTGCGTTTTGGTGGTGTAGCAAGACTTCTTATGAACTATCATGTCTTGCTATTTATGTTAGTAGTAGTCACTAGTCAGTGTTTGAATGTTGTATATATCGTTGTTTCGAACTATTTATTGTCTCGAACTACTAGTGGGCTAAACTAGGGCAACACCATTCTCCATTGTTGAGAGTGTATCTCCTTTTTTCAAGTTATATAATTTGAGCTCAGTGTCTTTTCGATGATGTACACTTGTTTGGGCCAGTGAGGTGTCGTTGAATATGGGCCAAGTAGTAACGCAATGCCAAACAGGTCAATTATGACTCTCAGGCCGGGCTCTCAAAAGATCCTCCAAAAAAGGCCGGACTCTCCAAAAAAGATTGAATAAGGACTCTTAGGCCGACATGTGGGCGCCACCGGTGTTTTCATGCGCTTGCGCGCAGAGAAGATATTGGCACGTGTTCGAAATTCAAGCTACCTTTTCATCCCCAATCTCCCGCCCCTCCCCCACCTCTGGAATCTCGATTCCTACTCCAGTTCCCCCAAATCTCCCTCCTGTACTCCCTATACTCAAGCTCACTATCATGTCGCCGGTCAACGCGGATCTCCGATCCAGAGATCCTGAGGTCCGTCCTACCTTCGGTCGCTACGTGCCGTTGCTCAACAGTGGCATGGCGGCGCTTGACGACCAGTTTTCCGGCAAAGTGCTGATGGTAACCATCAACGGCAACCGGCCTCCCGTCTCGCCAGACGACCTTGTCAAAGCTCTTGGCATTGCGCACGGCATCCAAATAAGTGACTTTCTCGTAGAAGTCTGTCCGCCACCGGCTGATTTCTTCGTCAGGTTCCGGACAACTTTCTACTGCAGTCGTGTGTTCGAATATTCCCGGCGTTTGTTCTGCGATGGCGCACTGGTGAGCTTTGATCGGTGGCACCCAGGATGGGGCTCGGTGCCCTCTGAGCTTGAGTTTTTAACAAAGCTTACCTTCCACTGCGTGCCTCGACGTGCTAGGAACAGCGAGTCCATGAATGAGCTTATCAACGACCTTGGAGTTGAGCCCGTAAGTATGTTTGTTCCTCCAGACAGCTGGGCTCTGACGGTTGTGGCATGGATGAAGAAGCCGTCCACCATACCGAAGGTGATTGGTGTTGAGATACCGGTGCAGGAACCGGGGTTGTACTATTCGTCGCCACCGAGGCCGCCGCGGACCATGTTAGGGATGTACTTGTATCGAGTGTTCGTGCATGTCGAAGAAGTGGTCAATCCATCAATCGAAGTCCTGCCGCCGCCGCTGGTGCCAGGCTCTTTCGAAGACATCCATTACAGAAGTCACCGTCAGACTTTCCCCATGTTGCTCAGAACGATGGATGGCACATGGCCTACTCCATCACGAGAAGAGGCAGGGCTGGCTACCTTGATGTGCTCAAATTTGAGGTAACAACTGAATCTTGTCAGATACTATTTAAATCTGAGCTATGGATGTGAAGCACTGATGTGCCGGTACATTTGATTGTGACCTGTTCTAATTTTGTACCTGAACTTTTTTTAGAAAGGGCTGTACGTCAACTTAATGTGCTAGCAGAACTTATTGTGTTGTTAGTCTGTTTTCTTTGCACAGCATTCAAGATATTTCCCTGTCATTGATAAAGACGATGAACCGTTATGTACGAGTTCGTTGGTTTCAACATAGCCCTACCCGTAGCGATCCACTGCTTCCATCCTGATTGTGCCGCTTGCGTGAAATTTTTGTATGCAAGTTCAGTGTGCTATGATGTTCTATATGATTGTGTCAAGTATATAAGTTATTACTGAGCATCAGCAATGCATATGGCTGAAAGATGTATTTACGAGCATTGACCGATGGGTCTCTCTCTCTCTCACACACACACACACGCACACATGCACAAGTGGGACCCGTTGAATTATTTCTTTGCTCGTGATAGCTTTTAATTAGGTTCCACTGTAATCTACTCCCTTTGTAAACTAATATAAGAGTGTTTAGAATACTGAAATAGTGATCTAAACACTCTTATATTAGTTTACAGAGGGAGTAACTTTTTTCTTATGTTATTAATTGAGCTCAGTGACTTCAAAAAGTCGTACAGAAGCCTTGTTTGGGCCTTTTCAGCGTCGCTGAATGTGGGCTGAGTATCCATGTTAGGTTGCACTGTACTACACAGGTCTTTTTTTTCAACATCAGCAATGCAACTGGGCCGACAGTTGTACACAATATCCGGATCAACTTGTTATTCTTCGCCCCGCTGGGCTGCCAACTTTCCTAGGAGGTATGCATTAGGCTTAACAAGAAAATGGACGATCCTAAAAAAACAAGAAAATGGATTTTAAGAAACAATAAATGGGATCTAATTATAACAACTGGGCATTAACTATAAAAAAATGCACCAAACGCGTAATTAGTTTAAAAAATATATTATTTTCAGAATTTGAAAATTTTAATTTCATTACTTATTACACGCGCAATATTTCGTTGGATTATAACGTAATACAACTTTATTTTGAAGTTATATTTAATCTGACTAGAAATTCGGATAAAAATATTTTGGATCCCATAAAAATATGGTTTTTTTATTCTGTTTTGAGTTGTTGGTTGAAATTATTAATCGTTGTCCTAGCTAGAAAATGGGTTGTATTTTTAACAAACTGTAAATGGGCTGTAGTAAATTCCATTAGAATTAAAAAATGGGATGTACATTCTTACAAATCGCAAATGGGCTATATGTTCTCTGCCACACACTTGTGGGCCTTCTAAGTTAACGCGTCCCCTAAAAAAACTAAGTTGACACGTATGCAAGGCTTTGTCAACAACACACGGTTCTGGCAGCTGTGGCTGTTGGATGTCCATCCAACGGATGTCGTGCTTCTTCTTCAATCTCGGATATTCTTGCTTCAGCCGCCAGAAAATGATTCCTCCCCCTAACATCTGGGGCGCACCGTTTCGGAGGCTGGCCTGTGGGCCTACTAAGTTGACGCGAACCAAGGGCTTTGTCAACTTAGTCAATATAAACGATTCTAGCTGCAGTGACCGTACGATGTCCATCCAACGACCGTAGTGCTTCTTCAACCTCTGGCCTTCTTGCTCCAGCCTCCCAAAGCAGCGTCGGTCGTGCCGCGTGCTCCTGCCTTCCATGGCCGGGTGTGATGCCGCGGAGGCCTCACCGGCCCCTACTACTCCCACCGCTGGCCAGCCCATCCCTCTACTCACCCACACCCCCTGTTATTCTGCGGCGATGGCAGCCTCACACCGCAGCGAACCAGTGAACCCTCGTACTCCTCTACGCGTGGGCATCCACTGCCGCTTCTTCCCCGGCTCCGCGTCGTGCCCTTCCTAGGCCTCGCCGTCGTCCACCGCCTTGGTGCTCTCGGTGCGGCGTGGTCAATCTGGTCAACGACCGACTTTCATCGGAAAAGTACTGTACGTGGGGAAGCTGACGGCTGGGTCAACGGCCACAACCCAGTTTTTTGTGATTTGCCAAATAAGTCGCTTTGTCAGGCCTGTTGGGCTGCAAATATTTCAAGATGAGGAGAGCTTTATTCGGCTGGCCGAGAAAATGGCCTATCAGTAATGAGAAATGGGTTGTACATTTTTAAAACACATCAAACGGGCAATTAGTTTCAAATATATATTTTTCCATTTCGAGATGTTAAATTGCATTGATTTTGATGTGTGGACAATTTGTTGGATTTTATATTGATATGCATTTATTTTTAAAATCCGTTTGAATGTGACTCGAAATTTCGGGATTAAAAACAGTTCGGACCGCACCGAAATATGCAAAATTTCGTATAATTTTTTAACCGTGGCCACAATATGGGCTGTAATGCTAACAAAAAGAATTTGAGCTCCAAAAAAAACTTAAGAATTAGCAGATGGGCTCTAAATTATTAGAAATAATGGCAGATGGGTTGTATGATGTTTTCCACAGATTTGAGGCCTTCCAAAAAAAAAGGTTGACGCACAAGCAGTGACTGTTGTATGTCCATCCAACGGCCGTCGTGCTTCTTCAATCTCTGCTCTTTCTGCTCCAGCCGCTCAGACAAGTGCCGGCGGGACTGCCTGCTCCCTCCTCCCCGCGGCCGGCTGTGTTGCCGTGCAGGCCTTACCGCCCCACCGTACTCCCATCGCTCGCCTAGCCATCCCTCTACTCACCCACCCCTGTTGTTATTCTTCGGCGACGGCAGAATATTTTCCTATGCAAATTTATTATTTTTTGTAAATTCTTGATTTACATTTTTCAAATACAAGAGTAAACATTTTTAAAATACAAGATTAAGCACTTTCCTGTACACATTTGATATTTACAAGGCGAGGTGAACAGCAATAGAAAAAGGTAAACAAAAAAACTTTGCAAATGATGAGTGAGCAAGCCGAGCGAGTCGAGTGAGTGAATCAGAGCTTATCAGGTCGGCCCAAGCGGCCAAACATGTGCGCGTAGTGGCAGCATAGTTAAATAACCGAACCGGAGATCGAACTGGTGAGCCTGTCGTTTCAGGTTTTTACCGGTTGGACCGCCGTTTCACAGGTTCATTGTCCGTTTTTTACATAAATAATAATTGTTTAGTATACTATTTATATATGCTAATATAGTGTTAAACAATGGTCAAATAAAGTTACTTCCTTAGAATAGACAACAAAGTGGCATGACCCTGATGGTTATTGGGCCATGAGCACAAATTATGCGTTAATCATTTTCTTGGTTTTTTTTTCCGGTTCACAGACCCAGCTTATTCATCGGTTTTCCAAAAAACTTGCCAGTTTGACCAGTTTTCTCCTGTCCAATTGCAGAATGGCATGATGGCAATTAGTTAGGGTGTAATATTAGCGCTCGGTGAATGCTTAGTTGATTTGATTTGATTTTATTTTACCATATATTTTGTCTCCTTAAGCTTACGCAAGCGTAGTTCAATGGAGATGCTGTAAGGGCATCTACAACGTCCGACACTTCGGGAGGCGCCCTACCAATTTTCCCATCGAGTGGCACTTAGGCGCAGAAATCTCGGTGTCGAACGCTGCATCGACGCAAAGGCAGGCATCGAACGCCTAGCCCTTTTCTGTCCCACAAGAGGCGCATGTGATGTTTAATTACCGCTCAATTAGACCTGGCTATTAGCCTCTCGCGTTGAGAGGTAAATCGCTTAGGTGTTTTTTTAATTTAATAACCTTCATTTGTTTCATCCATTAGTGCCTAGTTAGGCGTCTATTGTTGTAGATGCCCTAGGACGCAACTCCCGAGTGAAGGTGCATAAATGGATCAAAGATAGGCTGTCATTGTGGGACGGGGAGTATTTAAGCTCGGGCTCAAATGTGCTTGCAGTAACAGTAAAAACAGAAAAAAAAAATCTGAATATTTTTTGTGATGAACTTTGACAATTTTTCATCATCAGATCACATTCGAAAAAGGCGTGACAAATAAAACAAAAACGAAGTTCTGAAAATGCTACTTTCGAAAGTATATTGAAACACTGATTTTGTTTTTTTACATGCCTTCCGTGAATGTGATCTCATGATAAAAATTTGCAATCAGTTAGAACATTTGTCACAGTATACCACAAAAAAAAATTCGATTTTTTTAATTGTTTTATTTTTTTATGAATTTACTGTTCATCCAGGCTCAAATGCTTGAGCTCAAAAGGATACTTTCGGTCATTGTGGGCTAATCTTTTATCGAGAGATGGGGTGGCCTAAAATAAAAGCTGATAAGCATATTATCATTTGTGGTCGATTTTATGATTGGAAACGGTACTGTCCTCTACTCATTCCGTTCAAAAATATAAGATGTTTAAATGAAATGTATATTGATTTTATGATTGGGAACGATACTGTCCTCTACTCACCCCGTTAAAAAATATAAGATGTTTAAATGAAATGTATATTGATTTTATTGATTTTATGATTGGAAACGTTCAAAAATATAAGATGCTTAAATGAAATGTATATTGACACGTTTTGGTGTATTTGTTCTCTCATTTCACTCTATATGTAATTCATATTAAAATATCCACGACATCGTATATTTGTGAATAGAGGGGGTATTTGTTTGCCGATAAAACAAAGGCAACGACCCATCATGCATTTCAGAAAACATAGAGTACAACATCTCGCTCGAATTTATTGCAATCATACCATGCATGATACAATATCAGTATCCCCACACAAGTACTGAGCACGCTCACCTATAGCAAACAACAAAACATACGAGTAGGTGGAACAGCACGTACGTAGCCATAAGCATATAGTATAGTTCAACAATGTATATCCTTTTTTTGAGACTGACCGACCATGTATATCCTTGTGGTCTCAGCCTTGGATCTCCACGGCCTTGACCTGCGGCTTCTTGGCCTGTTCCTGCTTGGGCACGGTGACCGTCAGCACGCCGTCCTCCATGGACGCGATCACCCCGTCCACCCTCACGCCCCACGGCAGACGGAACCTCCTCTCAAACCCGCCGCTGCTGCGCTCCACCCGGTGCCACCGCTCGTCCTTGCCGTCACCCTCCTCCTTATCCTTGGCGCGCTGGCCGCTGATGACCAGCACGTCGCCGTCTACGACCTCCACCTTGGCGTCGCCCTTCCGGACGCCGGGGAGGTCGGCCGTGAAGACGTGCGCGGCGGGCGTCTCCTTCCAGTCGACGCGGACGTTGGTGAGCACGGGGCAGCGCTCCGCGAGGGCTCGCACGGCGCCGCCCAAGGGGTCCGCGTCCGCCCAGAAGTCCACCGAGAACGGGTTGCCCAGCACGCCGCTGCTCCGCGCCAGAGCCATTCGCTACTCGCTAGTACTAGTTCGTTGATCGCTGCTCTCTCCTTCAAACTTGTCGGGCTCCTTCCCGCAATCGCTACAGGTAGCCGTATTTGCTGGAATATTTGTGCGAGGCGACGGAGGACGACCGCACTTATATGAGAAAGGAATGGATGACGATGAATTGGATGCGTCGTGATTTCTAGATGTGTCAAGCGAATCCTCCCTCTAGAGTGTTGGTAGAGAGTTCCAGACTGACCCACGGTTGGTGGCGCGAGTGTGCTCGGCGTTGAGAGAATCATCTAGTCTCGTATCCACCCCAAAACGCATCGCAGCCTGTCCAGTCTCATATCCACCCCAAATCACACACGGCAACTACCATAAATTAGCCATGACAACTATATAGTTAACAAAAAAGAGAGAGTTGCCTGTTGGAATTTTGCTAGTAGGTCTTTGGCCTAAAGCCCAACTAAAATTTTAAAATTTTCTTGGTCCATTCATGCACACATGTGAGTCGAATGAGTGAGGCTAAAGTTTAGTCCCATCTCATAAGTTGAGGGAGAGTTGCACCTCTTTATAAGGTGAGCTCCTCTACCACTTGTATGAGCATGAGAAGAGGAGACCTACTCGCTCGCCTCACCACGCCACGCCTCGCCTCGTCACGACGCGCCGCGGGTTGCGGGATTGAGCCGAGTCGAGAACAGAGCTATGCACGTTGTCTATATTTTTGCTGCTCGGGAAAATTAATGAGTCATTAATTCATAATTAACGGACGCGTTAATTACTGAATCGTTTCCGATTCTTTTGGATCGTGACGACTCGGACGTGGGGTTTACTCCCACGACCTACCCGGCCCGCACTATATAGTTAGGCAGACGTCTACCCTAGCCGCCGCCGCTTCGTATGGTTTCTCACCACCGTTCCAGATCATTGCGCCGCCAAGCAAGTCTTCTCCATCCCTCCTTTCGGCGTGCACCGGGAGAAGGGACAGCAGGCCTCCGGAACCCCGCCTCTCGTGATCCTGTACGGGAGAGGGGCGATCAGGTTTTTGGGGAGCGCACTCGCGCGGCTGCTGGCAGCGACGACTTCGCGAACGACGACTTCTTCCCCGACCTCGGCAACCTCATCCTCGACGACATGGGCGACAACGTCAACGCCGGCGGTGCTGCTCCCGCTGCACCGTATGTGATTCTATCCTTCCCGTTTGAGATCGTGGTAAAATTCATGTTTCTAGTATGTGCCCTAGATGTGATCTGTTCATCTGATATGCTAGTTCACATGATTAGTTTAATCTCTGTTGCTGCAGTCATGACTTATCTTCTGTTTATTCGGATTAAATCTCGTAGTAATTTGCTCATATTTCCAACAATCCAAAAACCTGATTATAGGCAATTTACTTCGAGTGGTTTTGCTGCGCATCTGAAGCCGCCTGCCTTTAAAGAGGCGCAATATAAGAGGTGGCGCACGAGAGCAGTCTACTGGTTTCAGACCATGGGCTGCTATGACACCACCAAGGGCAAGCCTGAGGGCGATCTTAATCCAGCACAGCTGGAAGCTTTTGAGAAGATCGATACCCTCTTTAAAGGCGCTCTTCTGAGTGTTCTTGATGACTCAATTGTGGATTCGTATATGTCGTTTGACAACGACAAGGACATGTGGGCTGCTCGCTCAAGGCCAAGTTTGGTGCCTCGGACGCCGGCAGCGAGTTATACGTCATGGAGCAATTCTATGACTACAAGATGACTGATGAGCGCGCTGTTGTACAACAGGCTCATGAGATACAGTCGCTCGCAAAAGAACTTGAGTACTTCAAGTGTGTGTTGGCGGACAAATTTGTTGTCGGGGGCATCATTGCTAAGCTTCCACCTTGGTGGAACAATTTTGCTACTTCCCTGAAACACAAGAGATAGGAGTTTTCCGTTGCGAATCCCATTGGTACTCTTGATGTTGAAGAGAAGGCGAGAGCAAAGGACACACGTGCTCGAGTTGCTGAGGGAAGTTCTAGTGCCCACATGGTATAGAATAAGAACTTCCAGCCCAACAAGTTCAAAAACAACAAGAACAAAACTCAGGGTAAAGGCAAGTTTGATACAAAGAACAAGCCATCACATTCTATCAACTTCAAGAAGAATTCTCATAAGAAGGTGTGACGCCCGAAGACCGACGTCCCAGAAGATCCCAGAAGATCCCAGAAGATCCCAGAAGATTCCAGATGTTCCGGGTTCTCCCGTGTGTTCTTTGTGCTTGCGTTATTTATTTTTGCATTGCATCATGTCATCATGCCATCATGTCATATTTATTTTTGTATCTCAACCTAAATAAATTGTGTGGACCTTCGGTCCATTTAAATCGAGGGAAGGTGACTTCTCTTTATAACATATAAAAGCCTCCCAATAGTAGTAGGGAGCTATATTAATTATTCCATTTGTTTGGAATCAACCAACACACTTGCATATTTCCCCATGCCTCCCCTTTCTCTTTCCTTGCCTCAAACCTTGCCAATTATTCTTTTCCCGTTTATCGAGGTTCTTCCAAAACCCTCCAATAATTTTATTTAAATTCCTGATATTTTTGTGAGTCCAGGGATTTTTACCCCATGCCCTAAGCCTATTCCTAACTCCTCCTTTTTTTTATTCTTTCCCTTTCTATTTCTGTTTTATCTTTTAGATTTTAAAGAAGAGAGCCCGGCCGACCTCCCTGTCCCTCCTAGGCCCTCCAGCCTCTTGGGCCTCCTCCTCCCTCTTGGCCCAGCCACCAGGCCTCCCTCCCACCAGCGGCCCAGCCTCCCTCTCCTCCCAGCCGGCCCACTTCTCCTCCCTGGCCCAACCAACGCGAGCGCAACCCTAGCCCGAGCCAGCGAGCCACCCGCATTGCTCCTTTCTCCCGCAAGCCGCCGCCGCACCCTCTCGCTCGCCTCCTCCCTCCTCCCGTTCTCTCGCCAGAACCGCAGCCCCGATTCCCTCTCTCCCCTCGAGCGCCCCTCCTCGTCCCTCCTCGCGGTAGCCCTCGAGCAAGCCCGGCGGCCAGGAGCCGAGCCACCCGTCCCTCGTCAGCGCCCTCCAGGCCGCACGCCAAGCCCCTCCGCCGCCCGCGTCCGTCCAGCGCCACCGGCCAGGCCCCGCGCCCTCCGCGCCCCAAGGCCGCGGCTCCTCCTCGGCAAGGCCAGCGCCTGACGCCCGAGCGCTCTGGCCTCCCGTCCAGCGCGCCCCGTCCGTCCGCCAGGGTCGCGCCCCCTGCTGCATCCCTCGGCTGGCCAGGAACCAGCGGCGTCTGGCCCCGCGGCCCCGGGCACCCCGACGCCCAAGCGCCACTGCTCCCCGAGCCGTCCTCTCCAGCGCATCTCCAGCGCGCCCAGCCTGCTCCTCCGTGGCTCTGCTCCGACTACGGCGCCGCCTAGCCCTGCTGCTGCCCTTGCCTCCTTGCTGCCGTGTTTGTGTTCTGTTGCTGTTGTTGTATCCCAGGACCTCGGAGACGCGTCAAGTACCACGACACTGACCCGAACATCTACGGAAAAACGGGCTCGTGAACAACTACCGTCGCCGAGACCAAGTACCACTACGGAACGAGTACCCCTACCGATGACCGTGAACAAGTACCGCGACGGCTGGATCCGCCATGTCCTCTTCAAGTACCACTTCATCCGGTGTTGTTTCGACAAGTACCACGACGCACGCGCGGAACCCTCGGTTCCATCAAGTCCGACTACTACATGAACGAGTACCGCGACATCGACGAGGACCGTCAAGTTCATCTTCGAAACAAGTACCGCTACGAGAACGACTACACGATGCGTCAATGTTCCTCTCCGGTGCCCCGAGGACCGAGTACACCTACACGACGGACCGAGTACCACTACCGTCGCCCCGAAGACGTCCGAGGCCGCGACAAGTACCTCTTCGGAAACGAGAACGTCTACTTCCCTCTACGACACGTGTACCACGACTCACGGAACGCCTACTTACTCTACGAGTTGCGAGAACCACTACTTCCTCTACGATCTCGAACCGCCCCGAAACGATTGTTCCGAAGGTATAACCCCGAGTCGATGCCCGTGGAATGTTTGTGTGATGTATGAAATGTTTTCCTTGTGTGCACCGTGCCGTGTCATCTTTTGTCGTGCTCCTCGGTTGCCTCGTCGCCGACCCGTGGGAACCCGGAAGCCGGGATCACCCCACCTTTCGTCTTGCTTGACTCGCTCACGCCACCTTTCTTTTGCACCGGACTCTCAATGAGTTACCGGAACCGATATGTTGCCGTTGCATCATTTTCGGATCATTGCCGTGGCACCCTTTTCCTTCCACCACGGTGACAATACTTTTAATAAAATTGCATAAAGTTGTTCATGTCATCCGCATCATGTTAACAACATTATATGTGTGAATTGTTGTTTGCTTATAATTGCTAAACATGCTCATGGGGATCTTCCGGAATTGTTGTTGTTCTTCCGGCCTCATTTAAAATGTCTAAACAGTTTAGTTTTATTATGCTTCACCTTTTGCCATGTTAACAAACATTTAATCTTGTCTTGTAAATAAACGAGAGTCAACTAAATATAAAATGTGGTGTTTCGTCAATATGCAACTCGTTGCATATTGAGCTCCACTTAAATTGTAGTGTTGTTTGTGCACCTTGCCATGCCATGCATAATTAAACTGGACATGCATCATACTTGTTTGTGCATCGTATGCCATGTTTATGATATGTGTGTTTACCGTGTTGTTTGCTTCTTTCCGGTTGCTTCTCTTGTTAGCTTTGGTTTCGTTCCGGAGTTGTGAGGATTCGCTCGACTGTTGCTCCGTCTACTTCATGGATCCGTTCTTCTTCCTTGCGGAATCCCAGGCAAGATGATCATTGATGGGCCTCGAACCCCTCGTTGGTTACCCCAAGTGGAAGGTGTAAGATGCAGTAAGTAGAAGTGTTTTCCCCTAGCAAAGATGCCAAGGATCGAATCCCCAGAGACTCCTAGGTTCAACAGGTAGGTGTCAACTGCTAACGGCGCAATTAGCAATCAACGTGGACCTGCACACAGATACAAATAACTTTGCTCCCAACGAGTACAGAGAGGTTGTCAATCTCTCCGGCCTTGTAGTTCACAAAGAGTTAAAAGCAATATGATAGTAGTGATAGATAGTTTTTGCAATAGTAAGTAAATAACGAAAAAGTAAATAGTGGATGTGATCAATGATGGTAATATGGACCGGAGTCTCATGATGTTCACTAGTGATGTCTCTCTCCCAAAAGACGATAAAACAGCTATGTGAGGTAACAAATTACAGCTGGGCAATTGACAGGACCACGAACGCAAACCAATGCTGACTACATTGCAAGAAAGGTTGAGGTTCAAAGCATGGGCGGTACGCCAAAGTAAGTAGACCGAAATCCATCAATATCTACTACTAATCATCCACCTTGAGATATCTATCCAGAACATCTCGCTGGTATTAAGTTGCGAGTCCCACCCATAGTGTAAACTCAATGCAACAGACAACTGCATTAAAAGAACTTTGCGTAAAGTAAACAATCCTTGCACCCGCGGGCACAAGCACCGTTGTTTCCCCCCTTGTGGCAACAGCACATCCCCTAGACTCATGTTTTTGTCACTCAAGCTAGTCATCGAGGGGCATGAACCCACAATCGAGCATAACGTTCCCTCTTGGAGTCACTACCTATTACTCGGCCAAAGCAATAAATAACAACGGAGAACATGCAAGAATTACTTATGAACTAAAATATAAAAGAGGTGAATCAAATATATTACTCAAGATCAATCTGAACATAATCTCATAATCCATCGGATCCCAGCAAACTCAACATAGCAACAGCATAAGGATTACATAGGTGCCTCGATCATGTAGGGCAGCTCACGAGGACTAATTAGTGAAGCACAAGAACGGGAGGAGAACATCACATAGCTACTGGTCATGGACTCATGGTCCAAGGGAGACTACTCATGAGTCATCCGGGAGGCGTCCATGGTGGTGGAGAAGCTCCCGGTGGTGATCCTCCCCTCCGGCAGGGTGCCGGGAAGAGTTCTCCTGGTGCTCCCGATCTTGGAAGCGGCAGCGGTGGCGGAACAGAGATGGGATCGCGAAAAGAAGTCCTGTTTCGAGGGTTTCGGAGAGTCCTTTAAATATATGCCAAAGTAGGGCACCGGGGGACTCTCGGGGGGTCGAGGCGCCCCCCCCGGCGCGGCCCAGGGGGGGCGCCCACAGGGCGCCTGGAGCCCCTGTGGCCCCCCCAGGTTGCCCTTCGGACGCAATGTTGTTTCCGGTTCGCTGATTTTTTATATAATTTTTCTGGATTTTTCTGGGCAGTTCTCGAAACGTGAAAACCTGAAATACAAAAACAGCCGAAAACAGAAACTGGCACTGGGGTGCACTGGATTAGTAAGTTAGTCCAAATATGATCAAAAGTGTATGGAAGTGTATGAATATCATAGCAATATCACCCAAAAGTGGCATGGAGCAAGCAAAAATTATAGATACGTTTTGGACGTATCAACATCCCCAAGCTTAATTCCTGCTCGTACTCGAGTAGGTAAATGATAACAAGAATAATTTCTGTGGTGACATGCTATTAACCATATAGGACTTTCTCATAGTCATATGACAAAAGCTTACTGAGACAATGATTCTAAAGTAACTAAGTTGTCTCAAGAGAAAATCACAAATGACTGAAAGTTTTACAACATGAAACTGAAACATCAAAAAGATTTGCAATGAACATGATGTGCAAATATGATCAAGTGATATCTAGCTTGACCCCTTTAGTGATGCAAAACATAAGTGCAGGGGCACCTTCAAGGTTTAAGTGATGACTAGATACAATCATTTCAGAATAAACGATATCATAATCATGCAAAAGACAATGCTACTTTGGAACAATGGACATTACACTTAGAATGACAATCATGCTCTCAGTAGTTGGTGCTTGAAGTGCTAGAGCTTTTTATTTTGAAACATGGAAGCAATTGTGTCAACGGTAGTAGTACTTCATATGTGTCATGTATAAAACATCTTATAAGTTGCAAGCCTCATGCATCGAATACTAATAGTGCTCGCTCCCTGTCCTAATTAGCTCGGATCCCCATGGGTTATCATTGCATTGCATATGTTTTAACCAAGTGTCTATGCCACCTGTACAAAGGTCCAAGGAGATAGATCGCATTTGATTTCTCGTTTTTGATAGATCTCAACTTAAGGACATCCATACCAGGACAACATAGAAAATAGATGATGGACTCCTCTTTAATGCATAAGCATATTCTCATGAGAGATTGAGGATTAAGGTCCAAGCTAAAACTTCCACCATGATGCATGGCTTTGGTTGGCGGCCCAATGTTCTTCTCTAACAATATGCATATTAATTCAACCCACGGTAAATCACCCTTACTTTAGACAAGACGAACATGCATAGCAACTCACATGATATTCAACAAAAGTGTGACAGTTGATGGCGTCCCCAGAAACATGGTTACCGCTCAGCAAGCAACTCATAAGAAATAAGATACATAAGCAACATATTCTTTACCACAATAGTTTTAGGCTACTTTCCCATGAGCTATGTATTGCATGGTTAATTTGCTTAGTACAGGTGGAGGTTAGCAAAAGACTGGGAGCGACCAACTAAGAGAGCAATGACGGTCATAATCATGCAGAGCGACAAATCAATATTGAATCAGGCATGGTAGTTATATCGCTACTCAGAAACAAAAGATCATCAAGGCTTGACAGACTTTCTTTACAGTCTTGAATATGCGTGAGCATACGCCAAGTCAATCAAAATAAATTCTCGAAGGAAGATATTACTAAACCATACCACATCATAGGCAAACAAACCAAGTTGGTACTCCAATGACACATTGGGAACCCCCCAGCTATTTGAGATTAACCAAAAGAAAACCTGAACTACTAAGCACCATCATGAAAGTAGCATCTTTATCATAGACACATTAACCCATGCAACGGAAGAAAACTCTCTTAATAAGGTGAGCATGGTAATTAAAGAGAATTAAAGCAACCAACTAAATAAAAGCTCTTGAAAAGATAAGCATGAATACTAAGAGCAGGGCATGATAGTAGCTATTAAAAGACAAAGAACACACACAGCATAGATAGACATGAAAACTCTATGTAATGTTCTAGGTAGAGGTGGAGCATGTTTCTCTCCCACATAAAGGAATGTTGGGTTCCGACTCGTTATGAAAAACTAAAAGGAAAACTAAAAGCAAGATGCTCCAAGCATAGCACATAACACATGAAGTGATTAAAATATAGTGGAACGAAAGTCGAACTGATAATGTTGATGGAGAAGGGGATGCACGGGGGCATCCCCAAGCTTAGACGCTTGAGTCTCCTTGAATATTTCTTGGGGGTGCACGGGGGCATCCCCAAGCTTGAGCGCTTGACACTCCTGAATCTATTTATCATCTTCCCTCGCACACTTGAAAACTCCCTTCATACACAACTCATCATAATCTGATTAGCGAGGTTAGTACCCTTAATAAAATAGTTATACCTTGCTGGAAATAAGGATATTCTTGAAGTTCTACCGTTTCTCAAGATTGCCAAAAGGTTTTTGCAAAGAAAAAGCAAGTTCTCAATTTGCAAAGTGAAGGTAAGGCAAAACAGGACAGAATCTGTGAAAAACAGAACAACAGGCAGTAATTGACCTGTTCGGGATACTTCTGCAACTCAAATCAAAAAACTCAGAACAGACGCACGAAAGAAAATTATATAGAGAACGTTGTTGAAAAAATTCAGACCAAAAAGATGATCTGGTGATTTTATACGTATTTTTCTATCCAAGGACAGAATCTGTTTCCTGGACAGCACCTCACAACTTTTGAACTTTCTAGCAAGCAGAGGCTATACTTGGCACAAATATGAAAAGCAAAGATACAATGATGATGCTACAGCAGTAAACAACATCAAGACACAACAAAAGCAAAAAAAAATATTCATGTGGGCTGCCTCCCAAAAGCGCTTTCTTTTATGCCATTAAGCTAGGCATAATGCAAAGATCAAGTTTTATCAAGAGTAAAAGAATAACTAGCCCGTACAACGGACTCAAAAGGTAACTTGACCTTCTTACGAGGGAAGTGTTCCATCCCTTTCTTGAGAGGAAACTGAAATTTTATATTACCCTCTTTCATGTCAATGACAGCACCAACGGTGCGCAAAAAGGGACGTCCCAAAATAATTGGACATGAAGGATCACATTCAATATCCATAATAGTGAAATCAACGGGCACATAATTATCATTGACAACAATAAGAACATCGTCGATCCTCCCCAAAGGTTTCTTTATGGAAGAATCAACGAGAACATTACCAAAAGAACAAGAATCAAAAGGTTTCAATTTGAGCATATCATATAGTCTTTTGGGCATAATAGAAGTACTAGCTACAATATCACATAAAGCAAAGCATGAGAAATTATGTATCTTAATTTTAATCATAGAATCCCAACCATCTCCTAGCTTTCTAGGTATGGAGGCTTCTACTCTGAGTTTCTCCTCCCTAGCTTTGATCAGAGCATTAGTGATATGCTCTGTGAAGGCAAGATTAAGTGTGCTAGTGTTGGGATCCTTAGCCATTCCTTGTAGAAAGGCGACAACTTCTAAAATACTACAATTATCAAAATCAATTTTATCATTAGTGGGCAGAATTGTAGTGTCATCCTCTTTGTTTAATTCGCTCTCTATTATAAGAGTTTGAACATCTTCCCAAGTTTGGGGAAGCTCAGGAGCAATTTTAAACTGAGGCTCATACTTTTTTCCTGGAAGACCATGCCATGGGCATAACTCTCCGTCATAACTAGTGTAATCACAAGGTTTATTTTTTTTTGTAAATCCCATCAGAGATAAGTGGGGCAATGGAAGTAGGGGTGTACCCCTCCCATTTAGTGTTTTTGGTAGAACCCATAGTAGCAAGCAAGCAAGATAACTATTTTTGGGATTTTCGATAAAAAGAACTAAAGCAAAAATAAAAGGTAAACTAACAAGACTAAAAAGCAAAGGTAAAAGATAGCATGCAATTCCCCTATCCTGAAGAGTGGAGTCCCCGGCAACGGCGCCAGAAAATAATCCTTGATGGGCCTCGAACCCCTCGTTGGTTACCCCAAGTGGAAGGTGTAAGATGCAGTAAGTAGAAGTGTTTTCCCCTAGCAAAGATGACAAGGATCGAATCCCAGAGACTCCTAGGTTCAACAGGTAGGTGTCAACTGCTAACGGCGCAATTAGCAATCAACGTGGACCGACACACAGATACAAATAACTTTGCTCCCAACGAGTATAGAGAGGTTGTCAATCTCTCTGGCCTTGTAGTTCACAAAGGGTTAAAAGCAATATTATAGTAGTGATAGATAGTTTTTGCAATAGTAAGTAAATAACGAAAAAGTAAATAGTGGATGTGATCAATGATGGTAATATGGACCGGAGTCTCATGATGTTCACTAGTGATGTCTCTCTCCCAAAAGACGATAAAATAGCTATGTGAGGTAACAAATTACAGCTGGGCAATTGACAGGACCACTAACGCAAACCAATGCTGACTACATTGCAAGAAAGGTTGAGGTTCAAAGCATGGGCGGTACGCCAAAGTAAGTAGACCGAAATCCATCAATATCTACTACTAATCATCCACCTTGAGATATCTATCCAGAACATCTCGCTGGTATTAAGTTGCGAGTCCCACCCATAGTGTAAACTCAATGCAACAGACAACTGCATTAAAAGAACTTTGCGTAAAGTAAACAGTCCTTGCACCCGCGGGCACAAGCACCGTTGTTTTCCCCCTTGTGGCAACAGCACATCCCCTAGACTCATGTTTCTGTCACTCAAGCTAGTCATCAAGGGGCATGAACCCACAATCGAGCATAACGTTCCCTCTTGGAGTCACTACCTATTACTCGGCCAAAGCAATAAATAACAACGGAGAACATGCAAGAATTACTTATGAACTAAAATATAAAAGAGGTGAATCAAATATATTACTCAAGATCAATCTGAACATAATCTCATAATCCATCGGATCGCAGCAAACTCAACATAGCAACAACATAAGGATTACATAGGTGCCTCCATCATGTAGGGCAGCTCACGAGGACTAATTAGTGAAGCACAAGAACGGGAGGAGAACATCACATAGCTACTAGTCATGGACTCATGGTCCAAGGGAGACTACTCACGAGTCATCCGGGAGGCGTCCATGGTGGTGGAGAAGCTCCCGGTGGTGATCCTCCCCTCCGGCAGGGTGCCGGGAAGAGCTCTCCTGGTGCTCCCGATCTTGGAAGCGGCGGCGGCGGCGGAACAGAGATGGGATCGCGAAAAGAAGTCCTGTTTCGAGGGTTTCGGAGAGTCCTTTAATTATATGCCAAAGTAGGGCACCGGGGGACTCTCGGGGGGCCGAGGTGCCCCCCCCCCCGGCACGGCCCAGGGGGGG
>LR738715.1:856700898-856789041 GCA_902687465.1 Secale cereale | reverse complement strand
CCAGGTTGCCCTTCGGACGCAGTGTTGTTTCCGGTTCGCTGATTTTTTATATAAGTTTTCTGGATTTTTCTGGGCAGTTCTCGAAACGTGAAAACCTGAAATACAAAAACAGCCGAAAACAGAAACTGGCACTGGGGTGCACTGGATTAGTAAGTTAGTCCAAATATGATCAAAAGTGTATGGAAGTGTATGAATATCATAGCAATATCACCCAAAAGTGGCATGGAGCAAGCGGAAATTATAGATACGTTTTGGACGTATCAATCATACCCTTGGATACCTTTACTACCATTGCCATGCTTAGTTGTCTCGATGCTATCGTTACATGTCGCGCTACCCATCTTTTATGTCAGCCTGTCCTTGTTGCCATGAAACCTCTAACCTTTGACACCTTCCTAGCAAAACCACTGTTTGGCTATGTTACCCGCTTGCTCAGCCCCTCTTATAGCGTTGTTAGTTGCAGGTGAAGCTGAAGTTCGTTCCAGGAGGGAACTTGTTGTTGTTATATCACAATATCTATAATTATTATTAACACACCTATATACTGGGCATGGGTGGAAGGCTTGGCCTTTTGCTCGGTGTTTTGTTTCACTCATGCCACCTTAGGCGCCGATAAACCGGCATTATGTTCCTTGATTTTGCGTTCCTTACACGATGGGTGGATGGGGACCCCTTGACAGTTCGACTTTGAATAAAACTCCTCCAGCAAGGCCCAACTTTGGTTTTAATTTGCTCGTAATAACAACTTAATTAATTAATTAAATTGCATAGGGAGTTAGCGCTACCCGAGGATTCTTTCTACATAGCAGGGGGGGCCAGTGCTGATGGTGTTGGTCCCAAACGGGGAGTATGCGGGGCCACCATGGGGAAACTCGAGGATTGGCTCCCGTATAATCGCCCATCCGGTCGTGTCCTGAGACGAGATACGCGCGGCTACTATCAGGGTGTCGACACACCGGGAGGTCTTGCTGGACTTGTTTTACCTTGTCGAAATGTCTTGTGCTACCGGGATGCCGAGCCTGATCGGATTTCCCTAAGATAAGGAGTGATGATATTATATTTATCACTTCAGCTAATCGTGAGAGCTTGTGATGGGCTAAGTTGGAACACCCCTGCAGGGTTATGATCTTTCGAAAGCCGTGCCCGCGGTTATGTGGCAGATTGGAATTTGTTAATGTCCGGTTGTAGAAAACTTGACAGAGGATCCTAAGTAAAACACACAACTGTGTGAGTAACCGTGACTGTCTCTTTTCACTTTGAGAAGAGAACACGGTGGGGTTATGTTTGACTCGTATGTAGTTCAGGATCTTTAGCGATCACTACTTTTGCGACCGTTTGCGTAGATGCTCATCTTATTCTGGTACTCGTAAGTTAGCCACCATACTTTTTCTTAGCCACTGCTGCAACCTCACCACTTTACCTCTTCCTACCCATAAAGCTTTGCTAGTCCTGTTACCCATGGTTATGGGATTGCTGAGTCCTCGTGGCTCACAGATACTACAACACCAGATGCAGGTTCAGCCGAGTTTGATGCAGGAGCTGGTTCAAGTTCTTCTCCAGGAGCTCGATGAAGAGAGTGGCCGTATGCTTGTGATGTTTTCGACGATCAGTAGTGGTTTCTACTAGGATTCGTTCTTGACCTGTGGCTTTATGTTGTTTTGGTATCTTTCTTTTGGATCTTCACCCGTAGTCGGGTTGTGATGTTTTGAATGATGTTTGACTTATGTAATGTTTGTGTGAAGTGGCGAGTGTACGCCAACTATCTCCTTTTGCAATTAAATCCCTCTTTTACATGAGCCGTGCAAAGATACCAAACTTGCGATCATTCCAGAATGGGCTTATATCTTTAAGTCGTGCCTCGACACGTAGGAGATATAGTCCCATCCTGGGCATTACAAGTTGGTATTCAGAGCCTTCTCCGACCTAGAAGCCCCCACTGATTGATCGAATCGTTGACGGTTGAGTCTAGGCACACACTGAAAATGTTTTGAGTCCTATATTTATATCGGAGAGTAGAATTTCTTTTGCTTCTCATCTCTTTTCACTCTGGTGAGGTATCCTGACGACTACTCTTGCCTCTTCTACTTTCAAAAAATTGCACAATTTTTTTTTTAGGATCTCGCGAGTATTGTTTGGATTGTTTCGATGTCTTTGTGATGAGAACATTGTTCTCGATGCCTCCTGTCATTAGGGGTTGTGGCAGTGTCCCAGGGAGTTGAGCTCCGAGGTGTTGTCGTCACAAATCCATCGCGGCAGTACTAGAATACTTAAGACGGCCGACATCGAAAACTCTCCTATACGGTTAGTGGCAAGATAACCCCGACATCACCCAGTACTGGGGAGGTAGTTCGGGAGTATTGCCATAGCTTGTATAGTGGATGCGTTTCGAAGGTCCGAGGTAAACGGTTTCCGGAGAAGACTGGTTATGTGTTGAAGGATGGATACAGCTAGATGTAGGTTTAGAGTTGATTGCGTGGTGCTTCCCCTGTATCCCCAACACCTGATTGCATAACTGGAAACTTTCGGAAATTAATAGGTGGGTTCATCTAGTAGTTCTAGGCATTCTTCCAACGGATGCACGATATGAAGTTCGGGGTTCTACATTGAGTGAAGTGGTTTTATGGGCTTGTTCCGGTCGGGAGTTGCATCTTAAAGGGTCCTTGGCTATGCTGATCCGGGGATTGCAAAACCCTTTTGTAACACGTTCCATGAGCTTTCAGCACGAAGATGTCGAACGAAGCTTCTATCTTGTATTTGTTCTATCTGTTCCTTGTTCCTTTTTATTTACCTTTTGTTCTCCAAGTGGCTTCTCGACAAGTTGATGTACCTGCGGAATTCATTCGTTCAATTCTCTCTTCGGATGATATTGTGAAGATCATGTTGCATATCTATCCTTTGTTTTTGTTTTGATTCTGGTATTCGAGTTGCTTCGATGTCAAATGTTGATTCCATACCTTTCTTAATCGGTGTTCTCATATTTCTATGGGAGTGCTAATTCTTCTTGACCATCGAGATTTTCATGTTAATCCTTTCCAACCGGTGTGCCTTCTCTTCAAGTTATTCCATACGGACGCCGTTGAGAAATCTGACGATTTGTCTGTTTCATTCATTCCAAGTTGTCTTTGTTTTACCCGCCCTCCCACCCTTTTCTTCTTGGAGCCAGAGTTCCTAATGAAATATCCATTTTATTCATGTCATATTTCTTCATTCTTTTCCTTCAATGCCCTTATCCGGTGATTCCTCATGAAGATGCTCAAGAGCTTCAAGTCCTTCATTCTTTTGTTCTCAAATTCTGCCAGTGGATGTAATTCAAGATTTCCGTGTTGATCTTATCCTTTTCCTCATTTCACAATGCTTTCTTATTCCGATGCACCAATTAATCATTCTCCTCTTGCTATTCATATCCGGAGTGCTCAAGATTCATAATTCCATTCTTAATCCGTTCAAGCTATTTTGAGGATTGTCATCTTATTCAAGCCATTTAATTCAACCGGTGCAATATCTCTTAAGCAATCTTTTCCAACGGTGATTTCTTTTGAGTGGCCTCTAACCCACAGGTCTTTTCCCAGGATCTTACCTGACTCTTCTAATTATTTTCTGGAGTTATACTCAAATTCTTTTAAAGTGTGACATAAGAATGATTCCCATCAGTCACATGCCTTCTCCAAGATCGCTTTCAAATTCTTTTCTTCATTGGTTCAACCTTTTAATTCTTCATTCCGGAGTGCTCAACAATTCTTATGGCATTTCTCGTCTTCATTCTCCGCGTTTGCAGACCGGAGAAGTGTTTCTCTTAAATCTTGGCCCGTTCTCTCAAGATTCGTGGTTCTAACTTCTTGCCATCCCCATTATTGTTCCGTTTATGAGGAATTCTTTTTATACTCGTCCGGAGCATTTCATGAATTCTTTTCCTTGTGTTCCTCTGAAGGCCATCATTTCAGAAGATTTCTTCGTTCTCAGTTTTCAACTTCGTCCTCCAAATATTCTTCATTGATGTTTCTTCGTTCGTCTCCATATTTTTACGGTGGTTCTTTCAAGTTTACTCTTCCGTTGTTATCATTTTGATTCATTTGTTCTTTTCACAATCCTACCGGTGGTTGGTTGAAGATTTACCCAAGTTTGTGCTAGATCTCTCTTAATCCTTTCCAACGAGAATAAGTAGTATGCCAAATCCTTTGGTTGTCATCAATTTAAATTGGTGAAGGAGATGCATGACATAATTCTTATTCTTATTCCTTCAAGGTGATTTAATTCTTTTGTCTGGAGCTTGTTCATCATATCATATCCTTGGTGTTAAGTTGTTCATCTTGTTTTCCGGAGCTCCAAGTTATTTCAATTATCATTTCAAGCTCCATCTAATTCATCACAGGCCTTGAATCTTATTCTTTTCATCTTTCACTTCTCATCCTTTTGTTACCGTAGTTCTTCATGGTGGTTCATTAAGATTTAATTCATCCTCGAAGTCTTCATCAAGAGTCTTGTTGGACCTCAAGCATTCTTCATCATGCTTTCCATTTGCAATCCTTTCTACCTTATCTTTTCAGATGGTGTTATGTCATTCTTGACAATTCCTTCATGTTTCATGATTCACGAGTTTGCAAGAATGAGATAATTAAAACCATCATTTCTTTCTCTTTAGGAGATCCTTTCAACCCCTCATTGTTATCTCTTGGAGTTATCTTGGGTTGTATTTCATCTAAAAGCTTTCCCTGAGAATTGTTGCGATTATGGTGCTTATAAATGACCCAAGTTCTTCATTTATCATTCCGGTGAAATAAGTTTATCGTCTCCTTGTTGATCTCAATGCAATCAATCGTTTCCGTTAGTGGCTGGTTGTCACCTCATAATTTTGAGATGCTTTCCATAAGCCCACAACAAGCTTATTCGTTTTCGTTGTTGATTTTTTTTTCCAACAACTCTATTCAACCCTTCTTTGTAAGGAGGATTTCCTAATTCATTTTGGGAGAAGTTGTCATTTTCTTCTCCATTCATTTCTTTCATTGATTATATGCTATTCTTTCATTCCGGAGGCATTGTTATGTTGCTCTCTCCAAACCATCGTCTTGTTTTATCGAGATCATGTTTTTTCCCTTGCCTATCATTTAACCGGAGTGTTGTATTCTTCATTCTAGTTCTCTCATCTTATCAAGTTTTGCCTATCTTTTTAACCGGAGTGCTGTCTGAATCTTTCTTACCACTTGTGCCTTTCTTTCAATTGTTTCGGAGGCAATATGTTGTTGTTTTCATCAAGTATCACTCCATCTCCTCAAGTTCTTATTAATTCCTTCCATTTTCAGACGGAGTGCTGCCCAAATTCTGTCATTCTTATTCCTTGGCTATACAGTTGTGGTTTATATTCTTTTGGTTCGTAAGCTCTTGTTTCATGTCCTTCAACCTACAAGGTTCTCGTAATGTTCCTTGTTCATCCTTTTACCGGAGTGCTCTTAACTTCATTCATCTCCGTTGTATTCTTCTTTCATTTTGGTCAACCTTTCAAGGTTCTTTGGTTCCACTCGTCTGTCAAAGAAGCAACTTTGTTTTACCTCTTCTTTTTCGTTTCTACCCTGTGCTATCTCTAGGATCTCGGGTCGAGATCCTCTGTTAGTGTGGGAGAGTTGTGACGCCCGAAGACCGACGTCCCAGAAGATCCCAGAAGATCCCAGAAGATTCCAGATGTTCCGGGTTCTCCCGTGTGTTCTTTGTGCTTGCGTTATTTATTTTTGCATTGCATCATGTCATCATGCCATCATGTCATATTTATTTTTGCATCTCAACCTAAATAAATTGTGTGGACGTTCGGTCCATTTAAATCGAGGGAAGGTGACTTCTCTTTATAACATATAAAAGCCTCCCAATAGTAGTAGGGAGCTATATTAATTATTCCATTTGTTTGGAATCAACCAACACACTTGCATATTTCCCCATGCCTCCCCTTTCTCTTTCCTTGCCTCAAACCTTGCCAATTATTCTTTTTCACGTTTATCGAGGTTCTTCCAAAACCCTCCAATAATTTTATTTAAATTCCTGACATTTTTGTGAGTCCAGGGATTTTTACCCCATGCCCTAAGCCTATTCCTAACTCCTCCTTTTTTTTATTCTTTACCTTTCTATTTCTGTTTTATCTTTTAGATTTTAAAGAAGAGAGCCCAGCCGGCCTCCCTATCCCTCCTAGGCCCTCCAACCTCTTGGGCCTCCTCCTCCCTCTTGGCCCAGCCACCAGGCCTCCCTCCCACCAGCGGCCCAGCCTCCCTCTCCTCCCAGCCGGCCCACTTCTCCTCCCTGGCCCAACCAACGCGAGCGCAACCCCAGCCCGAGCCAGCGAGCCTCCCGCATCGCTCCTTTCTCCCGCAAGCCGCCGCCGCACCCTCTCGCTCGCCTCCTCCCTCCTCCCGTTCTCTCGCCCGAACCGCAGCCCCGATTCCCTCTCTCCCCTCGAGCGCCCCTCCTCGTCCCTCCTCGCGTCAGCCCTCGAGCAAGCCCGGCGGCCAGGAGCCGAGCCGCCTGTCCCTCATCAGCGCCCTCCAGGCCGCACGCCAAGCCCCTCCGCCGCCCGCGTCCGTCCAGCGCCACCGGCCAGGCCCCGCGCCCTCCGCGCCCCAAGGCCGCGGCTCCTCCTCGGCAAGGCCAGCGCCTGACGGCCGAGCGCTCTGGCCTCCCGTCCAGCGCGCCCCGTCCGTCCGCCAGGGTCGCGCCCCTTGCTGCATCACTCGGCTGGCCAGGAACCAGCGGCGTCTGGCCCCGCGGCCCCGGGCACCCCGATGCCCAAGCGCCACTGCTCCCCGAGCCGTCCTCTCCAGCGCATCTCCAGCGCGCCCAGCCTGCTCCTCCGTGGCTCTGCTCCGACTACCGGCGCCGCCTAGCCCTGCTGCTGCCCTTGCCTCGTTACTGCCGTGTTTGTGTTCTGTTGCTGTTGTTGTATCCCAGGACCTCGGAGACGCGTCAAGTACCACCACACTGACCCGAACATCTACGGAAAAACGAGCTCGTGAACAACTACCGTCGCCGAGACCAAGTACCACTACAGAACGAGTACCCCTACCGATGACCGTGAACAAGTACCGCGACGGCTGGATCCGCCAAGTCCTCTTCAAGTACCACTTCATCCGGTGTTGTTTCGACAAGTACCACGACGCACGCGCGGAACCCTCGGTTCCATCAAGTCCGACTACTACATGAACGAGTACCGCGACATCGACGAGGACCGTCAAGTTCATCTTCGAAACAAGTACCGCTACGAGAACGACTACACGATGCGTCAATGTTCCTCTCCGATGCCCCGAGGACCGAGTACACCTACACGACGGACCGAGTACCACTACCGTCGCCCCGAAGACGTCCGAGGCCGCGACAAGTACCTCTTCAGAAACGAGAACGTCTACTTCCCTCTACGACACGTGTACCACGACTCACGGAACGCCTACTTCCTCTACGAGTTGCGAGAACCACTACTTCCTCTACGATCTCGAACCGCCCCGAAACAATTGTTCCGAAGGTATAACCCCGAGTCGATGCCCGTGGAATGTTTGTGTGATGTATGAAATGTTTTCCTTGTGTGCACCGTGCCGTATCATCTTTTGTCGTGCTCCTCGGTTGCCTCGTCGCCGACCCGTGGGAACCCGGAAGCCGGGATCACCCCACCTTTCGTCTTGCTTGACTCGCTCACGCCACCTTTCTTTTGCACCGGACTCTCAACGAGTTACCGGAACCGATATGTTGCCATTGCATCATTTTCGGATCGTTGCCGTGGCACCCTTTTCCTTCCACCACGGTAACAATACTTCGTCTTCTTCATGTCAACTTTTAATAAAATTGCATAAACTTGTTCTTGTCATCCGCATCATGTTAACAACATTATATGTGTGAATTGTTGTTTGCTTATAATTGCTAAACATGCTCATGGGGATCTTCCGGAATTGTTGTTGTTCTTCCGGCCTCATTTAAAATGTCTAAATAGTGTAGTTTTATTATGCTTCACCTTTTGCCATGTTAACAAACATTTAATCGTGTCTTGTAAATAAACGAGAGTCAACTAAATATAAAATGTGGTGTTTCGTCAATATGCAACTCGTTGCATATTGAGCTCCACTTAAATTGTAGTGTTGTTTGTGCACCTTGCCATGACATGCATAATTAAACCGGACATGCATCATACTTGTTTGTGCATCGTATGCCATGTTTATGATATGTGTGTTTACCGTGTTGTTTGCTTCTTTCCGGTTGCTTCTCTTGTTAGCTTCGGTTTCGTTCCGGAGTTGTGAGGATTCGCTCGACTGTTGCTCCGTCTACTTCATGGATCCGTTCTTCTTCCTTGCGGAATCCCAGGCAAGATGATCATACCCTTGGATACCTTTACTACCATTGCCATGTGTAGTTGTCTCGATGCTATCGTTACATGTCGCGCTACCCATCTTTTATGTCAGCCTCTCCTTGTTGCCATGAAACCTCTAACCTTTGACACCTTCCTAGCAAAACCACTGTTTGGCTATGTTACCCGCTTGCTCAGCCCCTCTTATAGCGTTGTTAGTTGCAGGTGAAGCTGAAGTTCGTTCCAGGAAGGAACTTGTTGTTGTTATATCACAATATCTATAATTATTATTAACACACCTATATACTGGGCATGGGTGGAAGGCTTGGCCTTTTGCTCGGTGTTTTTTTTCACTCATGCCACCTTAGGCGCCGATAAACTGGCATTATGTTCCTTGATTTTTCGTTCCTTACACGATGGGTGGATGGGGACCCCTTGACAGTTCGACTTTGAATAAAACTCCTCCAGCAAGGCCCAACTTTGGTTTTAATTTGCTCATAATAACAACTTAATTAATTAATTAAATTGCATAGGGAGTTAGCGCTACCCGAGGATTCTTTCTACATAGCAGGGGGGCAGTGCTGATGGTGTTGGTCCCAAACGGGGAGTATGCGGGGCCACCACGGGGAAACTCGAGGATTGGCTCCCGTATAATCGCCCATCCGGTCGTGTCCTGAGACGAGATACGCGCGGCTACTATCAGGGTGTCGACACACCGGGAGGTCTTGCTGGACTTGTTTTACCTTGTCGAAATGTCTTGTGCTACCGGGATGCCGAGCCTGATCGGATTTCCCTAAGATAAGGAGTGATGATATTACATTTATCACTTCAGCTAATCGTGAGAGCTTGTGATGGGCTAAGTTGGAATACCCCTGCAGGGTTATGATCTTTCGAAAGCCGTGCCCGCGGTTATGTGGCAAATTGGAATTTGTTAATGTCCGGTTGTAGAAAACTTGACAGAGGATCCTAAGTAAAACACACAACTGTGTGAGTAACCATGACTGTCTCTTTTCACTTTGAGAAGAGAACACGGTGGGGTTATGTTTGACTCGTACGTAGTTCAGGATCTTTAGCGATCACTACTTTTGCGACCGTTTGCGTAGATGCTCATCTTATTCTGGTACTCGTAAGTTAGCCACCATACTTTTGCTTAGCCGCTACTGCAACCTCACCACTTTACCTCTTCCTACCCATAAATCTTTGCTAGTCTTGTTACCCATGGTTATGGGATTGCTGAGTCCTCGTGGCTCACAGATACTACAACACCAGATGCAGGTTCAGCCGAGTTTGATGCAGGAGCTGGTTCAAGTTCTTCACCAGGAGCTCGATGAAGAGAGTGGCCGTATGCTTGTGATGTTTTCGACGATCAGTAGTGGTTTCTACTAGGATTCGATCTTGACCTGTGGCTTTATGTTGTTTTGGTATCTTTCTTTTGGATCTTCACCCGTAGTCGGGTTGTGATGTTTTGAATGATGCTTGATTTATGTAATGTTTGTGTGAAGTGGCGAGTGTAAGCCAACTATCTCCTTTTGCAATTAAATCCCTCTTTTACATGAGTCGTGCAAAGATACCAAACTTGCGATCATTCCAGAATGGGCTTATATCTTTAAGTCGTGCCTCGACACGTAGGAGATATAGTCCCATCCTGGGCATTACAGAAGGGGAAGGGACTTTGCCATGTCTGCGGTGATCCTAATCACTGGGCTCCGAAGTGTCCTAACCGCTTTGAGGAGCGCGAACATGAGAAGAGCGGCAATTCCGCTAATGTTGTCATCGGTGATACTGATATGAAGGAATCAGGGTACGGTATTTTTCCTACCATCCTTTCAGTATTTCAGTCCCCTGATTGGTTAATTGACACCGGTGCCAATGTACATGTTTGTGCTGACGCCTCCATGTTTTCTTCTTACCAGGCCACTGGGACTTCTCCCGTGCTGATGGGGAATGGGTCACATGCCATCGTTCGAGGTGTTGGTACGGTCAATCTGAAGTTTACTTCGGGGAAGACCGTGCGTCTGAAGAACGTTCATCATGTGTCGTCCATCAATAAAAATCTCGTTAGCGATTCCCGTTTATGTCGAGATGGTTTTAAGTTGGTTTTTGAATCCAATAAAGTTGTAATTTCTAAGTGTGGACAATTTGTTGGAAAAGGCTATGAGTGCGGAGGCTTGTTCAGCCTATCTTTGTCAGATATTTGCACTAAAGTTATTAATAATATTTGCCGCAGTAATGAGTCTGATATTTGGCATTCACGACTTTGTCATATTAATTTTGGATGCATGACGCGGCTAGCCAATATGAATTTCATTCCGAAAATCTCTACTGTCAAGGGCTCTAAGTGCGAAGTATGTGTGCAAGCTAAGCAACCTCGCAAGTCCCATAAGACTGCAGAGGCAAGAGACTTGACGCCACTAGAGCTTATACATTCTGATCTTTGTGAGATGAATGGCGTGTTGACAAAAGATGGAAAAAGATACTTCATGACGTTGATTGATGACTCCACTAGATATTGTTATGTGTATCTTCTGAAATCAAAAGATGAGGCTTTGACTTTCTTCAAAAACTATAAAGCTGAGGCAGAGAACCAACTTGATCGAAAAATTAAACGGCTTAGGTCCGATCGTGGTGGAGAGTATTTTTCCAATGAATTTGATCTGTTTTGTGCGGAACATGGTATAATCCATGAGAGGACGCCTCCCTACTCACCCCAGTCAAATGGGGTAGCCGAAAGAAAGAACCGAACTCTAACTGATATGGTTAACACCATGTTAGACACTTCGGGTCTATACAAGGAATGGTGGGGGGAGGCGCTAATGACTGCGTCTCATGTCCTAAACCGGGTTCCCACAAAGCATAAGACCATGACTCCATTTGAGAAATGGGAAAGGAAAAGGTTGAAACTCTCTTACCTACGTACTTGGGGTTGTTTGGTGAAAGTCAATATACCAATTCCCAAGAAGCACAAGTTTGGACCAAAAACCGTGGATTGTGTTCTTCTGGGCTATGCTTTTCATAGCATCGGCAATAGATTTTTGATAATAAAATCTGAGGTGTCCGACATGCATGTTGGTACGATTATGGAGTCAAATGATGCAACTTTCTTTGAGGACATATTTTCTATGAAGGATATGTTGAGTTCATCAAATCAGGAGATACCTACTCCATCTAATGAGGAATTCACTGTAATTCCTGAACCCACCATTGCGATGGAACACGTTGAGAATCCTGTTGAGGGTGACAATGGAACTGCTGTGAGGAGTAAGAGATAGAGGACTGCAAAGTCCTTTGGTGATGATTTCATTGTGTACCTCGTGGATGACACACACAGGACTATTTCAGAAGCCTATGCATCTCCTGATGCTGACTACTGTAAGGAAGCTATACGTAGCGAGATGGATTCCATCTTAGCTAATGGTACCTGGGAGATCACTGACAGTCCTTATGGGTGCAAACTTGTAGGATGTAAGTGGGTGTTCAAGAAGAAGCTTAGACCTGATGGTACGATTGAAAAGTACAAGGCACGACTTGTGGCCAAGGGTTATACCCAAAAAGAAGGTGAAGACTTCTTTGATACTTACTCACCCGTGGCTAGACTGACCACAATTCGGGTGCTACTATCACTGGCTGCCTCACATGGTCTTCTCGTTCATCAAATGGACGTTAAGACAGCTTTCCTCAATGGAGAGTTGAAGGAGGAAATTTACATGGATCAGCCAGATGGTTTTGTAGTACCTGGTCAGGAAGGAAAGGTGTGCAAGTTATTAAAGTCTTTATATGGCCTTAAACAAGCTCCTAAGGAGTGGCATGAGAAGTTCGAAAGAACATTAACTGCTGCCGGCTTTGCAGTAAACGATGGTGACAAGTGCGTGTACTATCGCTATGGTGGGGGCGAAGGAGTTATTCTTTGTCTGTATGTCGACGACATATTGATCTTTGGAACCAAACTTGTTTTAATCAAGGAGGTTAAGGATTTCTTATCTCGCTGTTTTGAGATGAAGGATCTAGGAGTAGCTGATGTTATCTTAAACATCAAGCTGTTGAGAGATGAGAATGGTGGGATCACACTGCTTCAGTCTCACTATGTGGAAAAGGTCTTGAGTCGTTTTGGGTATAGCGACTGCACACCTTCTCCAACTCCATATGATGCTAGTGTGTTGCTTTGAAAGAATCGACGGATTGCTAGAGATCAACTGAGGTATTCTCAGATTATTGGTTCGCTTATGTATTTGGCGAGTGCCACGAGGCCTGACATCTCTTTTGCTGTGAGCAAGCTGAGTCGGTTTGTGTCAAAACTGGGAGATGATCATTGGCATGCGCTTGAGAGAGTTATGCGCTATTTGAAAGGCACCGCGAGCTATGGAATTCACTACACCGGGTATCCAAGGGTACTGGAGGGTTATAGTGACTCAAACTGGATTTCTGATGCTGATGAGATAAAGGCCACAAGTGGTTATGTTTTTACACTTGGTGGTGGCGCTGTTTCCTGGAAGTCTTGCAAGCAGACCATCTTAACGAGGTCAACTATGGAAGCAGAACTCATAGCATTGGACACTGCCACTGTTGAAGCAGAGTGGCTTCGTGAACTCTTGATGGATCGCCGAGGTAATTCCGAAGAGTTTACACGTTGGGTATCTGAGGAGCCCCTTTAAGTTATCAGCTTTAATCAATGCCTTGTTATTTTTACGCCACACCTCGCGTTTGAAGTTTTTCCCATGTAGCGGTGTCCTTTTGCATCGAGCTCCGACGCCGAACTGCATCCAAGGTATCTTTTTGTAGCCGAGCTCCAACGTCAGTCTGCATCCGAGGTGTCATAGATTACCTTATCTTGAAAAAGTTGAAGAAGTTCAACCGAGCTTAATACCGGGCACGTTCTATATGGATCTAGCCACTTGCATTTGAGCTTTATGTCAGACTGCTTCCGAGGTGGTGCACCACCTCGGCCTTGGGCTGATTTTTTGTGGAATTTAGTTTCGACCGGTGCAATTTATTTGCTGATGAGATGTATAATCAGTAGCCTCAAGATGTGTGTCGGTCTAAAATCCGGGATGCACCTAAATGATAAAATAAAAAAACTCTAATTCCTTGCTCGGCAACATAATTTAGGAATTAAAATGCGGTGCGCTGCAACTTTTGAGACTCCAGTTGGGTGCGGTTGACCAACCTGAGGATCGTAATCTCCTCGAAAATTGTTTTGCGCTTTTAGTTTCTGCATTGAATCGTCAATGCAGTAGCCCCTGAGCCACTGGTCAGGTGGCAACACCAGATTAGGGGATCGATGTGCCCATTTTATATTTGTAAATGAAAAGCGCGAAGCCCAATAGCCCTCGAGCCTTAATGTAGGCATGGGTGATCGAATTAAGGATGGATGTCCCTAACAAAAAAATTATTGTGTTTAACACAGACTTCTCGGAAAGTGAATAAATATCTCTTAAAGGAGCTAGAGCTAGCGAAAGCGAGCTCGCCAAGGTCGGCCCCAAGAAGGTCAATAGATAGGAAGTAAATGCCAAGAGGGAATAATGAGAGCGTTATGTCAGTTGCTCGGTTGTATCAACGAGATTGTGCCCTTGACTCTTTAAAAGATGGGTTGCAGTAAATTGACTTTATACGTAATTTATGTGTAATGATTTTATGTATAGTTGCTCGGTTGTATCAACGAGATTGTGCCCTTGACTCTTTAAAAGATGGGTTGCAGTAAATTGACTTTATACGTAATTTATGTGTAATGATTTTATGTATCCAAGTACTTTACATCCTTAATGCTCGGATCCGCATTGTACAAAACTTAGTTGACCGACCATCGACTTCAACCTCCTCGGCCAGTAGCCGGGGAGTGTCTGTCCTACTTTGTAAAGTCTTTATGAGGGGAAAGATTTACGGCAAACAAGGCAATCCGGCCGTACAGTTTTATAAATAAAGATACACAGAGAGATATGCTATATTACTTTTTAACGTAAGAAATATCTTTTGGAAAAAATAGTTCATTTATAAGTTCCTTTTCCCAGGCTATCATGTTGACCAGGATCGTGAAACCTTAACTTTGATCAATGTGTGAGAAAAATATTGAGGATTTAGTTTGGCGAAAGTTCCCGAACTCTGTGGTCTTAATGAACAAAAAAATTCACTTCCGTCGTTGCTAACCTTTAGTACCGACTCGTGCCACAAACCGGCACTAAAGGGGTCTAACCTATAGTATCGGTTGGAGACACAAACCGGGACTATAGGTCAATTTTCAAACTCTACCCCCTGATCACCATTTCAGTTTTGAAAAAAACAAAAGAAAATGATAAAAACTTCAAAAATTAAAATCCTTCGTGATGTAGTTATGTTACGATTGAAGGAAATATGCCCTAGAGGCAATAATAAAGATGTTATTAGTATTTCCTTATATCATGATAAATGTCTTTTATTCATGCTAGAATTGTATTAACCGGAAACTTAGTACATGTGTGGATACATAGACAAAACAGTATGTCCCTAGTATGCCTCTACTAGACTAGCTCATTGATCAAAGATGGTTATGTTTCCTAGACATAGACATGAGTTGTCATTTGATCAATGGGATCACATCATTAGGAGAATGATGTGATGGACAAGACCCATCCGTTAGCATAGCACTATGATCGTTTAGTTTTACTGCTATTGCTTTCTTCATGACTTATACATGTTCCTATGACTATGATATTATGCAACTCCCGAATACCGTAGGAACACCTTGTGTGCTATCAAACGTCACAACAAAACTGGGTGATCATAAAGATGCTCTACAGGTGTCTCCGAAAGTATTCGTGGTGTTGGCATAGATCAAGATTAGGATTTGTCACTTCGAGTGTCGGAGAGGTATCTCTGGGCCCTCTCGGTAACACACATCATAATAAGCCTTGCAAGCAAAAAGACTAATGAGTTAGTCACGAGATGATGTGTTACGGAACGAGTAAAGAGACTTGCCGGTAACGAGATTGAACTCGGTATACAGATACCAACGATCGAATCTCGGGCAAGTAACATACCGATGACAAAAGGAACAACGTATGTTGTTATGCGGTTTGACCGATAAAAGATCTTCGTAGAATATGTAGGAGCCAATATGAACATCCAGGTTCCGCTATTGGTTATTGACCGGAGATGAGTCTCGGTCATGTCTACATAGTTCTCGAACCCGTAGGGTCCGCACGCTTAACGTTTGATGACGATCGGTATTATGAGTTTTGATGTACCGAAGGTAGTTCGGAGTCCCGGATGAGATCACGGACATGACGAGGAGTCTCGGAATGTCCGAGACATAAAGATTGATATATTGGACGACTATATTCGGACACCGGAAGTGTTCCGGAAAAGTTTCGGATTTAACTGGATTTTCGGAGGGGGTTACCGGAACCCCCTACGAGGGGGGATGGTCCATAGTGGGCCTCGAGGAAAGGAGAGAGGCAGCCCATAGAGGCTGGCCGGCGCCCCACCTAGGGATCCTAGTTGGACTAGGATTGGGGGGGCGCCACCTCTCCCTCTTTTCCTTTCCCTCTCTTCCTTCTTGATGGACTCCTACTAGGAATAGGATTGCAATCCTATTCCTAGTAGGATTGCCCTAGCCGCACCATAGGAGGCCGGCCGGCCCTCCCCTCTTGCTCATTTATATACGGGGGCAGGGGGGCACCCAAAGACACACAAGTTGAATTGTTCCAGCCGTGTGCGGTGCCCCCCTCCACAGAAACACACCTCGGTCATACCATCGCAGTGCTTAGGCGAAGCCCTGCGCCGGTGAATACATCATATCCGTCACCACGCCGTCGTGCTGACAAAACTCTCCCGTGAAGACTCAACTGGATCAAGAGCTCGTGGGACGTCATCAAGCTGAACGTGTGCTGAACACGGAGGTGTCGTACGTTCAGTACTTGATCGGTTGAATCGCGGCGTCACTTGACGCTTCCGCTTCCGGTCTACGAGGGTACGTAGACACACTCTTCCCTCTCGTTGCTATGCATCTGGTAGATAGATCTTGCGTGATCGTAGGAAAATTTTAAAATACTACGTTCCCCAACAGTGGTATCAGAGCCAGGTCTATGCGTAGATGATATGCACGAGTAGAACATAATGAGTTGTGGGCGATACTAGTTATACTGCTTACCAGCATGTCATACTTTGCTTCGGCGGTACTGTGAGATGAAGCGGCCCGGACCGACATTACGCGTACGCTTACGCGAGACTGGTTTCACCGTTACGAGCACTCGTTGCTTAAAGGTGACTGGCGGGTGTCTGTCTCTCTCACTTTAGCTGAATCAAGTGTGGCTACGCCCGGTCCTTGTGAAGGTTAAAACAGCACATACTTGACGAAACATCGTTGTGGTTTTGTATGCGTAGGTAAGAACGGTTCTTGCTAAGCCCGTAGCAGCCACGTAAAACTTGCAACAACAAAGTAGAGGACGTCTAACTTGTTTTTGCAGGGCATGTTGTGATGTGATATGGTCAAGACATGATGAGTTATACGGTTTTGTATGAGATGATCATGTTTTGTAATGTTATCGGCAACTGGCAGGAGCCATATGGTTGTCGCTTTATTGTATGAAATGCAATCGCCATGTAATTGCTTTACTTTATCACTAAGCGGTAGCGATAGTCGTAGAAGCAATAGTTGGCGAGACGACAACGATGCTACGATGGAGATCAAGGTGTCACGCCGGTGACGAAGGTGATCATGAAGGTGCTTTGGAGATGGAGATCAAAAGCACAAGATGATGATGGCCATATCATGTCACATATTTTGATTACATGTGATGTTTATCTTATTATGCTTCTTATTTTGCTTAGAACGACGGTAGCATTATAAGATGATCCCTTACTAAATTTCAAGGTATAAGTGTTCTCCCTGAGTATGCACCGTTGCGAAAGTTCGTCGTGCCGAGACACCACGTGATGATCGGGTGTGATAAGCTCTACGTTCAAATACAACGGGTGTAAGCCAGTTTTGCACACGCATAATACTCAGGTTAAACTTGACGAGCCTAGCATATGCAGATATGGCCTCGGAACACTGGAGACCGAAAGGTCGAGCGTGAATCATATAGTAGATATGATCAACATAAGATGTTCACCATTGAAACTACTCCATCTCACGTGATGATCGGACATGGTTTAGTTGATTTGGATCACGTGATCATTTAGATGACAGGAGGGATGTCTATCTAAGTGGGAGTTCTTTAAATTAATATGATTAAATTGAACTTTAATTTATCATGAACTTAGTCCTGATAGTTTTTGCAAATCTATGTTGTTGTAGATCAATGGCCCGTGCTATCGTTCCTTTGAATTTTAATGCATTCCTAGAGAAAGCTAAGTTGAAAGATGATGGTAGCAATTACACGGACTGGGTCCGTAACTTGAGGATTATCCTCATTGCTGCACAGAAGAATTATGTCCTTGAAGCACCGCTAGGTGACAAGCCCCCTCCCGCTAATGTAGACGCTTTGAACGTCTGGCAGTCGCGGTCTGATGACTACACGATAGTTCAGTGTGCCATGCTTTACGGCTTAGAACCGGGACTTCAACGACGTTTTGAACGTCATGGACTATATGAGATGTTCCAGGAGTTGAAGTTAATATTTCAAGCAAATGCCCGGATTGAGAAATATGAAATTTCCAATAAGTTCTACAGCTGCAAGATGGAGGAGAATAGTTCTATCAGTGAACACTTGCTTAGAATGTCTGGGTACTACAATCATATGACTCAACTTGGTTGCAAAGTTGACGAGGATAGTGTTATTGATAGAGTTCTTCAATCACTGCCACCAAGCTATAAAGGCTTTGTGATGAACTATAATATGCAAGGGATGCAAAAGACAATTCCCGAGCTCTTCGCTATGCTCAAGGCTGCGGAGGTAGAAATCAAGAAGGAGCATCAAGTGTTGATGGTTAACAAGACCACTAGTTTCAAGAAAAAGGGCAAGGGAAAGAAGGGGAACTTCAAGAAGAATAGCAAGACAGTTGCTACTCCCACGAAGAACCCAAGTCTGGAGCCAAGCCTGAAACTGAGTGCTTCTACTGCAAGGGGACTGGACACTGGAAGCGGAACTGCCCCAATTATTTGGCGGATAAGAAGGATGGCAAGGTGAACAAAGGTATATGTGATATACATGTTATTGATGTGTACCTTACTAATGCTCGTAGTAGTACCTGGGTATTTGATACCGGTTCGGTTGCTAATATTTGTAACTCGAAACAGGGACTACGGATTAAACGAAGATTGGCTAAGGACGAGGTGACGATGCGCGTGGGAAATGGTTCCAAAGTCGATGTGATCGCCGTCGGCACGCTACCTCTACATCTACCTTCGGGATTAGTTTTAGACCTAAATAATTGTTATTTGGTGCCAGCGTTGAGCATGAACATTATATCTGGATCTTGTTTGTTGCGAGACGGTTATTCATTTAAATCAGAGAATAATGGTTGTTCTATTTTTATGAATAATATCTTTTATGGTCATGCACCCTTGAAGAGTGGTCTATTCTTATTGGATCTCGATTGTAGTGATACACATATTCATAATATTGAAACCAAAAGATGCAAGGTTAATAATGATAGTGCAACTTATTTGTGGCACTGCCGTTTAGGTCATATTGGTGTAAAACGCATGAAGAAACTCCATAGTGATGGACTTTTGGAATCACTTGATTATGAATCACTTGGTGCTTGTGAACCATGCCTCATGGGCAAGATGACTAAAACTCCGTTCTTCGGAACTATGGAGCGAGCAACAGATTTGTTGGAAATCATACATACGTATGTATGTGGGCCAATGAGTGTTGAAGCTCGCGGCGGGTATCGTTATTTTCTGACCTTCACTGATGATTTGAGCAGATATGGGTATATCTACTTAATGAAACAGAAGTCTGAAACATTTGAAAAGTTCAAAGAATTTCAGAGTGAAGTAGAGAATCATCGTAACAAGAAAATAAAGTTTCTACGATCTGATCGTGGAGGAGAATATTTGAGTTACGAGTTTGGTCTTCATTTGAAACAATGTGGAATAGTTTCACAACTCACGCCACCCGGAACACCACAGTGTAATGGTGTGTCCGAACGTCGTAACCGTACTTTATTGGATATGGTGCGATCTATGATGTCTCTTACCGATTTACCACTATCATTTTGGGGTTATGCTTTAGAGACAGCTGCATTCACGTTAAATAGGGCACCATCTAAATCTGTTGATACGACACCTTATGAACTATGGTTTGGCAAGAAACCAAAGTTGTCGTTTCTTAAAGTTTGGGGCTGCGATGCTTATGTGAAAAAGCTTCAACCTGATAAGCTCGAACCCAAGTCGGAGAAATGTGTCTTCATAGGATACCCAAAAGAGACAGTTGGGTACACCTTCTATCACAGATCTGAAGGCAAGATATTCGTTGCTAAGAATGGATCCTTTCTAGAGAAGGAGTTTCTCTCGAAAGAAGTGAGTGGGAGGAAAGTAGAACTTGATGAGGTAATTGTACCTTCTCCCGAATTGGAAAGTAGTACATCACAGAAAATTGTTCCAGTGATTCCTACACCAATCAGTGAGGAAGTTAATGATCATGATCATGAAACTTCAGATCAAGTTTCTGCTGAACGTCGTAGATCAACCAGAGTACGTTCCGCACCAGAGTGGTACGGCAACCCAGTTCTGGAAATCATGTTACTAGACCATGATGAACCTGCGAACTATGAGAATGCGATGATGAGCCCAGATTCCGCAAAATGGCTTGAAGCCATGAAATCTGAGATGGGATCCATGTATGAGAACAAAGTGTGGACTTTGGTTGACTTGCCCGATGATCGGCAGGCCATCGAAAATAAATGGATCTTCAAGAGGAAGACCGACGCAGACGGTAATATTACTGTTTACAAAGCTCGACTTGTTGCAAAAGGGTTTCGACAAGTTCAAGGAGTTGACTACGATGAGACTTTCTCACCTGTAGCGATGCTTAAGTCTGTCCGAATCATGTTAGCAATTGCCGCATTTTATGATTATCAAATCTGGCAAATGGATGTCAAAACGGGCATTCCTGAATGGATATCTCAAAGAAGAGTTGTATATGATGCAACCAGAAGGTTTTGTCGATCCAAAAGGTGCTAACAATGTGTGCAAGCTCCAGCGATCCATCTATGGACTGGAGCAAGCATCTCGGAGTTGGAATATACGCTTTGATGAGGTGATCAAAGCTTATAGTTTTATACAGACTTTTGGAGAAGCCTGTATTTACAAGAAAGTGAGTGGGAGCTGTGTAGAATTTCTAATATTATATGTGGATGACATATTGCTGATTGGAAATGATATAGAATTTCTGGATAGCATAAAAGGATACTTGAATAAGAATTTTTCAATGAAAGACCTCGGTGAAGCTGCTTATATATTAGGCATCAAGATCTATAGAGATAGATCAAGACGCTTAATTGGACTTTCACAAAGCACATACCTTGATAAGATTTTGAAGAAGTTAAAAATGGATCAGTCAAAGAAAGGGTTCTTGCCTGTATTACAAGGTATGAAGTTGAGTAAGACTCAATGCCCGACCACTGCAGAAGATAGAGAGAAAATGAAAGTCATTCCCTATGCCTCAGCCATAGGATCTATCATGTATGCAATGCTGTGTACCAGACCTGATGTGTGCCTTGCTATAAGTCTGGCAGGGAGGTACCAAAGTAATCCAGGAGTGGATCACTGGACAGCGGTCAAGAACATCCTAAAATACCTGAAAAGGACTAAGGATATGTTTCTCGTGTATGGAGGTGACAAAGAGCTCGTCGTAAACGGTTACGTCGATTCTAGCTTTGACACTGATCCGGATGACTCTAAGTCACAAACCGGATATGTATTTTTATTGAACGGTGGAGCTGTCAGTTGGTGCAGTTCCAAGCAGAGCGTCGTGGCGGGATCTATGTGTGAAGCGGAATACATAGCTGCTTCGGAAGCAGCAAATGAAGGAGTCTGGATGAAGGAGTTCATATCCGATCTAGGTGTAATACCTAGTACATCGGGTCCAATGAAAATCTTTTGTGAAAACACTGGAGCAATAGCCTTGGCGAAGGAATCCAGGTTTCACAAGAGAACAAAGCACATCAAAAGACGCTTCAATTCCATCTGCGATCTAGTCAAGGAGGGAGACATAGAGATTTGCAAAATACATACGGATCTGAATGTTGCAGACCCGTTGACTAAGCCTCTTCCACGGGCAAAACATGATCAGCACCAGGACTCCATGGGTGTGAGGATCATCACTTTGTAATCTAGATTATTGACTCTAGTTCAAGTGGGAGACTGAAGGAAATATGCCCTAGAGGCAATAATAAAGATGTTATTAGTATTTCCTTATATCATGATAAATGTCTTTTATTCATGCTAGAATTGTATTAACCGGAAACTTAGTACATGTGTGGATACATAGACAAAACAGTATGTCCCTAGTATGCCTCTACTAGACTAGCTCATTGATCAAAGATGGTTATGTTTCCTAGCCATAGACATGAGTTGTCATTTGATCAACGGGATCACATCATTAGGAGAATGATGTGATGGACAAGACCCATCCGTTAGCATAGCACTATGATCGTTTAGTTTTACTGCTATTGCTTTCTTCATGACTTATACATGTTCCTATGACTATGAGATTATGCAACTCCCGAATACAGTAGGAACACCTTGTGTGCTATCAAACGTCACAACGTAACTGGGTGATCATAAAGATGCTCTACAGGTGTCTCCGAAAGTATTCGTGGTGTTGGCATAGATCAAGATTAGGATTTGTCACTCCGAGTGTCGGAGAGGTATCTCTGGGCCCTCTCGGTAACACACATCATAATAAGCCTTGCAAGCAAAAAGACTAATGAGTTAGTCACGAGATGATGTGTTACGGAACGAGTAAAGAGACTTGCCGGTAACGAGATTGAACTAGGTATAGAGATACCAACGATCGAATCTCGGGCAAGTAACATACCGATGACAAAAGGAACAACGTATGTTGTTATGCGGTTTGACCAATAAAAGATCTTCGTAGAATATGTAGGAGCCAATATGAACATCCAGGTTCCGCTATTGGTTATTGACCGGAGATGAGTCTCGGTCATGTCTACATAGTTCTCGAACCCGTAGGGTCCGCACGCTTAACGTTTGATGATGATCGGTATTATGAGTTTATGAGTTTTGATGTACCGAAGGTAGTTCGGAGTCCCGGATGAGATCACGGACATGACGAGGAGTCTTGGAATGTCCGAGACATATTGATTGATATATTGGACGACTATATTCGGACACCGAAAGTGTTCCGGAAAAGTTTCGGATTTAACTGGATTGCCGGAGGGGGTTACCGGAACCCCCTACGACGGGGGATGGTCCATAGTGGGCCTCGAGGAAAGGAGAGAGGCAGCCCATAGAGGCTGGCCGGCGCCCCACCTAGGGATCCTAGTTGGACTAGGATTGGGGGGGCGCCACCTCTCCCTCTTTTCCTTTCCCTCTCTTCCTTCTTGATGGACTCCTACTAGAAATAGGATTGCAATCCTATTCCTAGTAGGATTGCCCTAGCCGCACCATAGGAGGCCGGCCGGCCCTCCCCTCTTGCTCCTTTATATACGGGGGCAGGGGGCACCCAAAGACACACAAGTTGAATTGTTCCAGCCGTGTGCGGTGCCCCCCTCCACAGAAACACACCTCGGTCATACCGTCGCAGTGCTTAGGCGAAGCCCTGCGCCGGTGAATACATCATATCCGTCACCACGCCGTCGTGCTGATGAAACTCTCCCGTGAAGACTTAACTGGATCAAGAGCTCGTGGGAAGTCATCAAGCTGAACGTGTGCTGAACACGGAGGTGCCGTACGTTCGGTACTTGATCGGTTGCATCACGAAGAAGTTCGACTACCTCAACCGCGTCACTTGACGCTTCCGCTTCCGGTCTACGAGGGTACGTAGACACACTCTTCCCTCTCGTTGCTATGCATCTGGTAGATAGATCTTGCGTGATCGTAGGAAAATTTTAAAATACTACGTTCCCCAACAACGATATCAACAAGTTAGGAAAATTTAAAAAATTAAATTTGGACATGTTTTGCAAAAAAATGTTATGAAAAAGTAAAACGGCTATATCTTTTGCATACGATGTCGAAAAAAAAGTATAATATATCAAAAACGTATAGTATATCAAAATGTTCAGCGAAAAAGTCTTATGGCACTGGCAGTCAGATCTTGGCCATGCTGCAATGTGTGGCTGCAAGCCCCACCATGGTTGTCGCTTCGGGTATCCCCCGAATGTCAGATTTTTAGGCATGACAACTTTTTTTCATGGCAAGTTATGGTCATTGAGGGTGACAAGTTTAGTTGGTAACATTGGCAAATCCGTCTCAGTTCATCTTTTTGAAGAAATTGACGTTCTTGCAAACTAAATTTTCCAACCTATGAATTACCTTGAAAATCGTTTTAATTGCCATGTCTAAAAATCATACATCGGATTTTTAGCATTTTCGTTAATTAAACCACAATTAACATAGTAGACTTTAGAGAAACAAACTTCGCTTACTGAAATGTGCAACATTACTTAAATCACAATGAACATAGACTTCAAAGAAACAAACTCCTCTTACTGAAGTGTGCAACGCGACGTACATGGTGAGGAAAGGAGAAGAGAACAGATAACAACAACTCAAAACACAAGCCCAGATCCCTCAAGCTTGTGTTGGATGATGAGGTCCAACTCCTCGCCCATCTTGTGGCTCATGTGGTTTGCCCAGTCCCCCACTTCACCTTTTCTGTAAAACACAGAATTATTGATGTGAATGTTATCACCGTGACGAACGCCGCCGGCCTGATTCACCTGTAGGCTGGTAAGCATATCAAAGCTGCACAGTTGCACCACCTCCTGAGCAACACCGGAGTTCTCCTCCTCCTCGGTCAGCGGGACGCCGAGGAATTTTGCCAGCTTCCTCACGACGGGCACCGGATCGGACTTGATCTCTTCATACTTCAGGAAAAGAACGTTGTCCGGCCTTGCCATGCTCTCCCTCCAGTACTCGAGGCAGTGATCCCAGAAGGGGCCATACGGCGAGAACCCCTCGCAGAACATGCTGAAAGCACCGTGCATGGACATGTCGGTGCCCTTAAACGCCTTGTTCTCGAAGTGCAGCCTTGACACGAGGGCATCTTTGGGGTCCCGGCACAGGTACACGACTCGGCAGCCAACCGATCTCGTGCCCAGTGGGAGCAACGACATGGGCATGTGCGTGGCCAGAAGCCTCGGAGATGGGAGGGTGTGGATGTCAGTTGGGTTCGTGCTGGCGCCGGGGATCTCCATGAACGGCACAACATGCTGAGGGTGGCGTGTGAGGAGCGGGTGGTCGGTGAATCCATAGCGGGATCGGTTGATGATGGTGAAGACGAGGGCTTTGAGCCAGGTGGTGCCGCATTTGGGCTGTGTGGCCAGGATGATGTCGTCTGCGCGGGGCACGAAGGCCTGCTTCACCAGCAGGATCCGCTCAAGGAGCCTCGGCCTGAACCAGTAGTTGTTGAATTGAACCAGTGGTTGAGACCACCCCTCTCTTACTGGAAGTGTGGCTACGAAATCTTTGGTAGCACTCTCTGGATCGCTCAGCATCGATGGAGCTAATACTAGTTCAGCAGCCATCCCTGATTTGGGAATGATTGCACAGTCTATGCTACGTGCTTTCCTTGTAGGAGGGGGATGTTGAGGCTGGCTATATATAAAGGCCACATATTGCCTACGTTTTATGCAGCAGCCGGTTGGTGCGGTGATGGAACGTACTACCTGATTTTATTTTATATGTACACTTTTAAATTATTCCAATGAGAAGGCTACATGATTGCTTTCATTTTCTACACGCATGCGTGGTACACGCATTGCTTTGTTTATTATCTTTTCTATCTACTAAGTGACCCATTTTCAAACTTAATAACATTCGTGGCGCCTTGAAAAGTTTATTCCCAGATTTGGCCCCTCAAAAAGACGTCTTTTCATTTGTCATGATCGATGCACATAGCGAATAAAGACAATCTATCCATTCATGTGAGAAATGGAGCGTGGAGGACGTGGGCAGCGTGATATGTTCACCAGCCCGGGTATAAACCTCCGTGCTCTACTTGTTTGATGTCGAGCCTGGTTAGTCTAGAGAAATTAAACCCATTAAACTACGCATAAAGGGCGGCCAACCAGCTATGACACGTGACGCAAGCTGATTGGCCGCAATGATTATTTTTTAAATGTATTTTTTTAGATGGAGGTGAGGACCTCTAGTATTTTTTATATGGAGGGTTATGCAAAGTGGTACTGATAGGCTGCGGTGGTAATTTTTTTTTTTTTTTGCTTTTTTTAGATGAAGGTGAGAATTTTTTTAGATGATTTTTTAGACGGAGGCGATGACTCAATCTATTTTTTTTAATGGAAACATGCGCACATCTTTATGTCAAGCGACGCCACAGGGTTGCGCCCCAAACACTAGTAGAAAAACAAGGGCGTTTGAGCGTCGGGCGTATGTCGCCAGAAAAATGTCTCTGTCTCCTAAATTTCGTCTTCTACCTTCGTTTAGGGTTAGACCCAACACCGTCAGTCTCCAAAAAACATGTGTTAAGAGCATCTACCATAGGACACATATCCGTCCCTAAGCGACCGTGCCGGCTGCCCGGTAAGTGTCCGGACATTTTTTGCTCTCCAACCAGGCTCTTCATAGGCACACAAACGTCTGTACTGGCCAGCACTCTCCATACCTAGCCCATATATGAGGCGGATATGGGACGCCCAGGTGCGGGTGTCACGTCTCAGCCTGACCGATGCTCCTCCCCACTCCATGATACGGAGAGACCGTTGGTTAGACGGGCCCTCCTCCACTCCATGGTGCGTGGCACCGCTCGGGCGTGCCGCCGAGGGAGGAGGCCAGATATTTAAGCTGGACAACGGCAACCGAACCCTATCCACCCCATTTCTTCCCATTTCTCCTCTCCGCCGCCGCCACTTCCGATCCATCGCACGCTTAGCATGCCGAGGACGCTCGTTTCGCTGTCGGCCTGCCTCCGAATTCGCTGGAGCAGCAGGAGGAGGAGAAGGCAGAATATGATGATGAGGTAGGCAGGGGAGGAGGAGGAGGAGTAGCAGCAGGCGGAACCATCGTCGGAAGATGAGCCCCAACCCATGGAGGAGGAGGAGGAGGCAGAGGCGGCCGTGGGCTTCGCCTTGGTGGACGTCGTGGTGGAGTATGAGGTCTCGCAAGCGATGGAAATGGCAGAGCTTGCCGCAATCATGGAGTCCATTCAGAATGAGGCCTACGTCGAGGCTAACCGGCGGGTCATCCGACAAGAACGGTCGACGACCGCCGCTCTTTTCGTTGAACTGGAGGCGGGGGAGGAGGAGGACCAGAGCCTCTGGAGGCACCGGAGCTGCCGCAGTTGCATGCCTGTCTACCCGGCACCGGGCACGGAAATCGTCGGCATCTCAGACGATGAGTATCTTTAGAAATGTCCGTAGTACGTAGGTTTTTTTTTCTGCATGGCTTGTATGAATTAGAGGTATGAAATATAAGATTCATGGATATGTGGCGGACATTTTGTGTGTGCTGCCCGGTTACTGTCTGTGGAGGCGTCCGGGGGTGTTCGCTAGCGTTTCGAGGGCGAATTTTGGTACTTTCGGTTGTAGATGCCCTAACTTGTTGATACCTCGTGCGCAACTGCCTTGCAATATAGTATGGAAATGAGATTTGATTGTATGAAATATAAATATTTTGATTAATAACACGTGACCATAATTATAAATACACACGAATTATTATATTTAATTATGTATAGGTCTAAAATATTTATTTAATAGAATAAGAATAAAAAATATTTTCATGCATGATTGCATGTGGTGATGGGTCATTTGTTTCATGCATGGTTGCATGTTGAGGTGAGTCTTATCTCACCGTAATTGCATGATGATGTGACATGCTTGTATCTTAAAATAAATAAGTTATTCCCTTTCACCCACATTATAAGATATTTTTGTAAGCTATAACAGTTTACAAAAACATCACATATTATGCGACTGAGGGAGTAGTATAGACCACTCTGATAGTACTCACTCAGGTCCTTTTTAGTTTGCATATACTCCCTCCATTTTCGTATACAAGGTCACTATGAAAAATACATTTTACATCAATACAAGGCCATCAACAGTAATCGAGGCAAATATTAATGATATTTTCTCGTACTAGTAACCCATGGCTTAAATACTAGCATGCCTGTAGTGGATGATGATGACACACTCATCTACTTCCTCTCTCACGACCACTCAGTTTCCTCTAATGTGCATGCACCCTATAATATAAACCAGTAAACGAGAAAACAAATTGGCTTGTAAAGCACACATTAATTTTTATCTTGGTATATGTAATTTGAGTTTGTTGCCTTGTATACAAAAATGAAGGGAGTAAGATTTGTTTGAAGTCAAACCTCATAAACTTTGATCAAGTTTATAGAAAAAAAAATAGCAACATTCAGAATGTGAAATCAACAACATTAGATGCATCATGACTTGAGTTTTCATATTATATAAATTTAGCAACAAAACATTATGATACGATGGAACGAGCGAAAAAACTTAGTGTAACACTCTCAAACAAAACAAGTTTTGAAAATAGTTAAAAAGTTGCATGAATCTCAAAGCAAGCGTGGAAAGTGGATCTATATGCTCTACACCCTGGAATAGAAAGGCCAGTTTCGTGAAACGAAAACCAGTCCACCAATTATTCCTGCTTTAGTGATTACCAAAGTACCAACATATTACTTGATCTCGAATCACTGAAAAGTGAGGCCGGTCGCATGAAACTTGTCGGCGACAATTTTGCCGAGGCACCGCGCCATTTCCGGCGTCATGTGGTTCGCCCAGTCGCCTGCCACGCCCTTCCTGAACAGTGCCTGACGCGGGACCGGGAGGAGGGGATCCAACTGGCCCGTCGAGTTGGCTTCCAAGGGCTTGAGCTTCCCGAAGCTGCAGAGCTTGATGATGTCCTAGACGACGCGGCTTCCTCCTCCTCGTCGGAGAACGGCAGACCGACGAACCCTGCCAGTTCCATGACGTTCCCGGCGGGGTCGCGCAGCAGCTCCTCGTACCGCAAGAACAGCACGGCATCCGGCCTCGTCGTGCTGGCGTGCCAGTAGCCGAGGATGTGTTCCCGTGCTGGCTGCGAGTGCGGCTGCTGCTCGCAGCCTTGAAGGCTGGCGGCGCGCCCAGGCCCTGTCGTGGTATCCACAAGGGAAGGGCCTGATTGCGTTTTTATTTTAGATGTAGGGGTATGTATGTTAATATGTTGCCAAATCAGCTCCTTACATTCCGGCCCCACTTGTCAGAAAGTGATTAAACGAGCTAAATCATCTGATCAGTGCTTTTTACAAAAAGTTTACTGAATGCGCGGTAATTTTTGTAAATGATTAGGGACCAGGTGGTTTTCTGCAGAAGAAGCCCGAAATGTGGTGGTTTTATGCAATTAACTCCTCTCCCCCTTGTGTTAACTTGTAATTTTTCCGGCGCTTAATGAATGAAACATAGCGCAGCTACGTGTTGTAAATAAAAGCCCGGAGTTTTAGGGAAACAGAGAAAAATTCTGTAACGTAAACTACTCCAAAAACACTTTTTGCCTTTAAAGATACGGATCATCCCATTATATTGGGTAGGAAGCTCACAAAGATCGACTATCCATGGTCATCCCACATGCATGTATACTTGCGATCCTCTATTTCATGCTCTTCTGTATGGCAAATTTTAGCATGGTCCCTCTTACCCCTTATTTTTACATATGAGGTAAGAAGGTAAGAGTTAATCCGACCACTAATTAATGTGATCAACGGCTCAGATCTACTAATTAATGTTATTTCATCTGCTTTTGTAGTGTCGTCCTAGTAGCTCTGTTTGTTGTTCTACAACAATAGCAAATGTATCCAAAGCATCTCACATGAAACCTTAATATGGTCAATTGTTCTTGAACGTGGAAGACTGAGAAAATACCATATACTCCCTTTGTCCCTAAATAACTCCAGTCACTTTTTTCCTCCTCTTTTCTTCTGTGTTGTCTGTTGTTCGTTGGATATTGATAGGACGTCTCAGAAACAAAGTGACAGAAACAACTAAAACTTCCAGGAACTTGGTGGATAGATGCTCCCTGGAAGGAACGGTGGAAAATACTAGAATGTGGACTACCCGAAAGATAATTTTTGCTTGCCTTAGCAGACATGGACCAGCCCGTTGTATGTAGTAGGAAGCTGACAATGATCAAGTCAGTCATGGTCATCCCCCAGTGCTTGTATACTTGCCGTCCTCTCTGTTTCCTCTGCTTCTGTAGTGTTGTTTCCTCTGCTCTTGTAGTGCTGTCGTAGCTGCTTTGCTTCTTTTTTGTGCGGGGCAGCTGCTTTGCTTCTTGTTCTATAGCAATTACATATGTAACAAAAGCATCGTCCATGAAATAGAGAATAATCAGTTTTTTTTTCAATAGAGAATAATCAGCTTGCTTTCACATGGGCAGTTGCTTTTCCATGTGGAACGCGAGAACATACCATGTACATAATATAGAGTTAGCTGTTAGTAATAGTTGTACTCCACATATACATTTACGGATAACGACACATCGACACATATCGTGTAGACCATTTCCCCGCTGGCTATCCATATACGATTTTTTTTAGCATCCTTCAAAACGGTGAGAAGATAGCACTCTAGTTACATATGGAAAAGACATGCCGCCTCCTCTAAACTAATATATGCCTGAAATCATTGCCTACTTGTTTATACTAAAATAAACATTGCATTGTTGGAACTTTAAATTGACGAATACTTTGGCGGCGAATTCAGCAATATGCATATCCGAGGTTCCTCCTTCTCGCATTGCTTTCTTAGCCTTTTGCATCCACTTTGTAGCATTCCTTTTATACTCCTCCTTTTTCTTCCCATCCATGACCTCTCTAATACACCTCTCGACCTCTGCACTCCTTACCGTTCCACTTTCACTCTTCCGCACTCGCACACCCATACCCCACATGCTCTCCACATACTTTGCGATAGTGGGTTGGTCCGCCCAGTGTGGAATTCCCACAAGAGGTACACCGCAAACAACTGCCTCCAGTGTCGAGTTCCATCCACAGTGGGTAACAAAACAACCTACACATATATTTATGAAATAAAAATTAGAATGTTATTATTTTTTCCTAAAATGAGGAGGAAAAGAAATATGGGTTATGATATGATACCAATGGCCTTGTGTGCTAGAACCTCAAGCTGGGGGCACCAAGAAACAATTAATCCATTCTTCTCGCATTTCACCTTAAGTTGCTCAGATAACTTGTGTGCCTCGTCGAATCTAACAACCCATAGAAAAGGATTGCCAGAATTGCATAGTGCATTGCCAAGCTCCTCCAACTGAGACACGTCATAGTTTGAGTAACTCCCATATGATACAAGCACAACAGAGGAGATGCTCTGCTTTTCCAGCCAATCCATGCACGTGACATCATCAACAAATAGGTTATAACCATAAGAATTGTTGGATTGCAGACGATCATCATCGAGATAAAATGATGGCAATGTGGGACCTATAGTCTTTGCTCTCCATGTTAACTCCATGTAATCCACCTCCTGCTCGATCATCAAAATTACTTTAAAAACCACGCCCTTCATCCGGGTCATAAGTCACACACATATTCTAAGATTAATTTTGACCATCAGTTTTGAGCAACCAACTATGATTCATATGACATAAAAATTGAATACACATTCTGGAAAAGTTCCCAACTATACATTTTTGTATGGTGTGTGGCATATATTAGTCTTAGTGATTGTCAAAGTATAGATCCTAAATATATGCATGCTATGTAAACTCAATCGGATTGGAGAAAGTACCCACGGATGGAGTAATTAACCTTTAGTGATTTTGCTATCGCTATTTGTATTTGAATTATGTAAACATTAATTGTCGTGGACCTCACTTGTGGTTTCATCAAAGTTTCTATCAAGCCAAACCAGTTTAACAGACCAAACCACCCCTAAGTAAGCATAGCAAATGGCTCGAGTGTATGACTCACCGTTGGCTCGATGTCGCTGAATGAGTTGACGAGCACGTCGTCGGCCTCCTCCAGCCCGTCGAACTGCCCAATCGACGTCTTAAGGAACACCGGCTGCGACTCCGGCGCCGACGCGAACGGCGGCACGTCCTCCGGCCCCAGCTCCACCCCCAGCGCTCCGCGCGCCAGCAGCTCACGCCCGTCCGTCACCGGCAGCGCCAGCCGCCCCGCCCACACCTCCCCGTACACGATGTTCACCGCGCACGGCTGGGAGAAGAACGCCGCAGTAGGCACGCCGGCGGCCCGCGCCACCCGCCCTGCCCACGGCAGGTGCGAGTCGTACACCAGCACGCGCACCGCGGTGGCCTCCTCCGACAGCAGAAGCTCGCGCAGCGTTTCGGACCCCACGGCCTCCAGCCGGGAGAAGTACTCGGCGGGGTCCGGGCACGAGGCAAAGCCGCCCGCATCGAAGCCGTCGGAGATGGCGGCCACGCGGAAGGGCGCGCCGGGGGCTGGGGTGACGGAGAGCACGTGGCGGGTGGTGACGAGCGTGGGGCGGAGGCCGTGGCGCGCAAGGCGGCGGCCCAGCTCCAGCATCGGGTTCGTGTGGCCCTGTGCCCCCGGGAACGGCAGGAGGAGGACGCTCTCGCCATCGCTACGACCTCCATGGCTGACGGCTCTCGAGCTGGCGGTGGCCGCCGGCGTGCTCTCCATGTTTCCACTTGGTGTGGTGGTTGGTTTCTTGGGTTTGCATGGACTATGTAGGCATGAAAGCAGAGTGGCGCGCAAGATTTCTCTTCCGGCCGGGTGTGCCTTTTGTGGCCGAGTGGAAGTAACGAGGAAGCACTCTTCCGACGACAATCACTCGCAAACACTTGCGCATGATGATGTCGACAATCATATTATCAGCTCGAGTGGTCAGTAGCCTCTGCTGGTTAAATTTGTAGCTCGCCACCGGCCCTCCAATCCCGCAACAACAGCGGCCCAGGTGTCACATAATAAACAAAAACAGGCCAATTCCCCAATGTGATCATACACACATTGGTATCCAATTAATCTTCCCATGACAGAAATAGAGTAATACAGTACAATCTATCATGTCTAAACAAACACAAGGGAGACATTGAAACATTTGTATTGTATTCGTCACTAGCAAAAGAGCCTGTGCCAGGAAAAAAATATAACACTTCCCTAACACAATAACCATGATCTCAAGACCCTAATAGGTCCACGTCCATTATTTAACACATGTCATTCCATCTGTGTTGCCAGTCCCATCCTCTCTCTCTCTCTCTCTCTCTCTCTCTCTCTCTCTCTCTCACAATGTGGGAAGGATAATGTTGGCAATGTGTTTGCCAAGTTTTTTGGTACTCAAAGTGGTGTCAAGAAAAGAACCATTTGGGTGGCCAAGCCTATTGTGACTAACCTCTTAGGACCCAACTTGGTTGGGGACCAACAAGCTAAAACTTGATCAATAGGCGTTGTTGGAGGGCATTGGAGACTTGGTACATTATGAAGAATTAAGGGGTCTTCATCATTCATATTGTCTCAAGCCAAGTCATTCGGATGATCAAGTTTCTATCTTATATCCAATGTTCCTCCTTGCGGTAACTCGTGCTTAAATTCTTTACATTGAAAGTTACTTGCCCCTTTGCATGTTGTGGTTTTGTACCTTGCATGTGCTTGTATATGTTGTGCTTCCAATTTGCTTATCTTGAGAAATCAAGTTTGTGTATGTTGGTTTGTACATCATGTACGCGTGTGTCGTGTGTTGAGCCTTTTTGCATCTTGTTTATATCTTAGTTGGCTCTTGTGAGAGATTAATGGAACATCCCATTTTGGGGGAGTGATGTGCTTTGTGCACCTCACAATCCTAAAAATGTGTGTACATGAGGAATACCATCTAGTTTTGATATTACAAGATTATCTAGTCACTATGTGGTATATCTTCTCATGAGAAATTCAAATTCTAAAGGGTCCATTAATTATCTCTTGTTGGTTCCTCTTTTGCATCTTGGTAAGTTTTTCATTGGTATCACATTATGGGGGAGTAATATTCTATGTGCATATTACAAGCCTAGAAAATGTGTAAATTTGAGATTTTGTCACCTAGAGTTGATAGTATAAATTATGTTGTTCCTAGGTGACATGTTAGCTCTACAAGTTCCAATTTGCTTGTGCTTGGTGTGAAGATGATGTTGGATATCATTGCTATCCATCACCGGAAATTATTCCCAAATACTTCTTGTCTCTTGACAATTGGTAATCATATATGTGGTAGAAATTGTTGATCATCTTTACATTGGCTTTTGCTTTTGTTCAGCCTATTTCTTTCCAAGATTGCATCAACTCCCATTCCCTTCCGTGCCACTTGTGGATCTTGTTGTTTTCTTGATCTTGTCTAGTGTTTTATGGATATAGCGAAAGTGGTGATCCCATCGTGTGCATTTCGTATTCAACTACAAATTCTCTATAATGCACAATTCTTGGGGGAGCTATCCTATTTTCGATAGAACACTCTTATTGTGATTCATTTCAAGTGTGTGTTGATGGAAGGCAAGCCGTTTCTTTTTGGTACTTTGTGCCATCATGAAACTTTGTAGATGGGTTGGTTTGTTTGGAACCATCCTCTCTTTTGGGAGTCCGATATCTTTCCTTTTGCGTGTATCAATGGATATCTCATTCCTTGATGTATCTTCTAATAGATATCTTCCAAGTGATGATTTCTCCATTTGGTATCATATTTTCACTTGGTATTTCTTTTTCATTTTGTTTCGTTTCTTGAAAGTCTTGAGCATGCATGTTTACTTCATGTATTTTCTTTGGCATGCTTTCTTTCTTTAACCCAATATATAGGGGAAACTCCACCTAGTCTCAATTTGGATGAGATGTGCATGAAATTCATTTTCATATATAAATGCACATATGTTTGTGGAGTTTGTCCTATGTATTGGTGTTTCTAACTCTTTGGTCCCAATGAGTTTGGGTACCATTTTGTTTGCGTTTTTGTTCTAGGAACATTTGGAGATGCATTGGATGCTCGGCTCATTCAAAAGGAAGGTGGTGTCACCATGTGCTTATTGGAGTCAAGCTAGGATGATCAATGAACTACTATCTACCTTCAATTGGTATCTACTACATCCTTCCAATGGTATCTCGGTAACAAGTATCACAATCTACTTCATGCACACATTTCTTGCACCAACCTTGTGTAGGTTGTATCATGGCATGTTAGTCATTCCTTCTAATGATACTTGTTTCCTTTCTCAAAGCATCCCAACAATGATCTCTTATTGCTAGTTGTGATGTCTTTGATGCTCGTGTGGTTGGAACTCATTTATATACAATAAGAACATATCTAGCAATGTGCTATGCCTTCAAGCAAACATCTTATTGGTATATTTATGACTTCCTTGGGGATATCTTATTCATTCCTTTTTGCAACAATTTTGTGTGTACATCCTTCTTTGTGGATTGATATCATCATGATCATCTACCTAGAATCTTATACACTTTTGAGAAGTTGCATATCTATTTGATATCCCCTTCTTTCACGTCCACCTTTTTGTTCCTGTTTTATTTCTTTGGTGGCTCCGTGAAGGTGTGTGTCCCGAGTGCGGATCTTATATCGTTTCATCTAGATGCACTCGTTTGTGGTGAAGATCATTCTCTCTTGCTTGTCTTGATGAGGCTTTGCCATTTCTACTGGTATCCCTCCTCATGACAAAGCTATCATTTTTATATCTTCACCACAGGTTGTCACAAGCATAGGTTATTTATATGATTATTAGTGAGCTTGTGAACCCATTTGCTGTTTTGTGTGGGAATGATAGGCCTTGCACTGTGTATCTCATTCATTCAAGAGTATACTGATGCTTAATGTTCATCCATACATTAATCTTCTCAAGTGCTTTGCCATGACTCACACACATCATTTTGGTTGAGCCTACTCTTAAGTTGACTCTTTTATATATTGCTCAACTAGTTTTTTGTTGCAAGTGCTAGGCTTTGTTTCCTTCATGCTCACTTGCACTTGGTGTGAGTGTCTATTGATCTTGGGGGAGTGATGATCCTATTTTGTGCACTTGGTATCCTAATGAAAATATTCTAAGGAGTGCATAAATTATGGGGAGCTTCACTAATGTCTTTAGAACACTCCGTTGCTATGTCGTGAGGTTCTATTGATCTTGGGGCAGTGACGATCCTACTTTGTGCTCGTTGTATCCAAATACAAAACTAAATTGTGCACAAATCATGGGGAGCTTCCCTAGTTTCTATAGAACACTCCTTTGCTCCTATCATAATATCTTTTATTCATTTGGCATGTAGGATCATTGGTCTAGTTGGGTCAATTGGTATCTTTTGATAGCTTGATTTAATTGGTATCCTTTGATTGCTTGATTGCGTGTTTTTCTCCCTTTGTTATGCCTTTGTGGCATATCATTCTTTTGCAATCTTTGGGCCTCAATATAGTTTGTCTTCCTCCAAGTATTTACAGTTGGATATATGTATTGCCTTCCACTCTCTATTTTGAGGAATACATAATTTATGGAGGAACACAATTTATATTGAACTTCTAAGCTTTTCGCCCATTTTGGCAATCGATGCCAATGGGGGAGAAGTTTCAGAGAGTTGAGTTTTGTGAGGAAGTTTAGAGAGTTGTCTCTTCACTCTTCTTGCTTTGGTTTTGTTCCTAAGCTTTTGCATCTCATGCACATACATTATTGTTGCATGGTATTTTGATGCATAATTCCTTATATAAACTCTCTTGAAAGTGATTGTCATCAATTACCAAAATGGGGGAGATTGAAAGAACATGCGGTGCCCCCATGTTTGGTTTTGGTAATTGATGACAATCTCTATGGACTAATGGTTGCCTTGAGTTATATTTGAAGGGTTTGTCCATAGGCTTTTCTTGGAGTTCATTTGTTGGTTTCAAGGAGAGTTTGTGATGACCAAGGTGCTATTAAGGAATTATCCAAAGATTGGTCTTGTGAGTGTTGAGCTTATTGCAAGCATGTCTTGAAGAAGAAGAGTGTGTTATCATTCATGTTTACCTTCAAGACATCATCCAAATGAAGAGAGTTGGAAAGATTCAAGGTTGATCAAGACTAAGTGAAGGAGTGAATCAAGTTGATCAACACACAAAGTGTAGAATATGTACCGAGAGGGATCAAGCAATCCCATGGTATGGTAAGCATTGTCAATCACGCTTTGTGTACTAACCCATGTTCTGCGTGAGAGTTCTTTGTGGGGTTAGGTTGCGGTGTGCAAGTTCAAGTGGAGCATCACAAAGAAATCAAGTGCTTGAATCTTGCCGTCCATTGTCGTGACAATGGACTTGTGAAGATATGCCGAAGAGTGGCTCACCCATAGAGGAGTATGGGGGAGCAATCTACTAGTCTTCACCGAGACAACGCAATCAAGAAAGATGGTCCAACTTGAGGAAGTCAAGATCGTCTACATCTAGCTCAAGTGGACTTTGTGCAAAGCAAAGGTTTGCCCTTGATAGGTTTTCTATTTTACCGGTCTCGTGGTGGTAGTTGGGAGACCGGGTTATAGGATCGTTTGCCGTACTATCAAGGGGGGCTCTCAAGTTGGTAGCTTGATCGTATCGTTAGTAGAGAGCTCAAACCATTGCATCCTTGCATCATGTTTCTTGGTTCTTGTTTGGTTCTCTTTGTAGTCTTAGAGCATATGGTCATCTTGATGACAAGCTTGAGTTCATCGAAAACGGAGTTCACATGTGTCTTCTATGATGTTTTCGGTGTTGGAGGTTTTACCGGTCTTATCCGAGAAAGGGTTCTCACCATATTCTTTTGGGACTTTTCTAACTTGCTTCTTATTGATATTTCTATCAAGATTGTGTTAGCCCTTGTCGCTAGCTTTCCAACAAACTTGGTTTCATCGAATTCGGAGTCCGTATGCAAAAGTTATTGTCGTTTTGGTGTACTGAAAAGGCTGCAGCGGTACTACCGCGCGTAGGAGCGGAAGTAATTTTTTACTACCGCTTTCGGAAGCGGTACTACCGCTTTAGGGAGCGGTACTACCGCTTGGAGCAGTACTACCGCGGCTACTTCCGTGGCTACTTCCGCTCGGGACCAAAAACTCGTCACAAGTCCAGCGGTGGTAGGCACGGATGTAATTTTTTAGTACCGTTCGCAAGCAGTAGTACCGCTACCCTTAGCAGTACTACCGCTACCCCTAGCGGTAGTACCGTGAGGTCAAGCGGTACTACCGCTCCGACGGTTTTTCTGGCCTTTTTGCCTCCTCGCTGTTGTTTTTCAAAGGGGTTCTACTGCCCTAGCGGTAGTACCGCTCCTGGAGCGGTAGTACCGCTCTGTGCGGGCTGTGAGCATAACGGTTGGATTTTCCCCCACCTATAAAAGGGGGTCTTCTTCCCCAATGAACCTTATCCTTTAAGCTCGTGTTCTTCCCCCATTGTTGACCTTCTTAGAGCTTGCTATCTCTCAATCCCTCCATGGATTCTTGCTAGTTTTTGGGGGAAAAGAGAGAGGAGATCTAGATCCACATTTCCACCAATCACTTTCTCCTCTAGGTGAGGGGAACCCCTTGGATCTTGATCTTGGAGTTCTTGGTGTTCTCCTTCTTGTTCTTCCTCTCATTTCCCTCCCTAGCATTAGTTTCTTCGGTGGGATTTGGGAGAGAAGGACTTGGGCACTCCGTGTGCCCTTGCCATTGCATTTGGTGCATCGGTTTGAGTTCTCCACGGTGATACGTGGAAGTGAAGTTGAGAAGCTTATTACTCTTGGGTGCTTGGTACCCTTGAGCTTGTTCCTCTTGGGTGCTTGGGTGCCCTAGATGGTTGTGGTCACCTCGGAGCCATATTCCATTGTGGTGAAGCTTCGTGGTGTCGTTGGGGAGATAGCCCCAACCTTGGTGTTCGGAGCTCAATCATTGTGGTGTAAAGCTCCGGGCAAGCGTCGGGGTCTCCAATTAGGTTGTGGAGATCGCCCCGAGCAATTTGACGGGTTCCGGTGACCGCCCCCAAGGGTTGCCAAAGTGTACGGGTTTGGTGACCGCCCCCAAGGGTTGCCATTTGTACGGGTTCGGTGACCGCCCTCAAGGGTCCCTTAGTGGAATACGGCATCTTGCATTGTGCGAGGGCGTGAGGAGATTACGGTGGCCCTAGTGGCTTCTTGGGGAGCATTGTGCCTCCACACCGCTCCAAACGGAGATTAGCATCCGCAAGGGTGTGAACTTCGGGATACATCGTCGTCTCCGCGTGCCTCGGTTATCTCTTACCCGAGCCCTTTACTTATGCACTATACTTTGTGATAGATATATTGTTTCTTGTCATATATCTTGCTATAACCTAGTTATTTATCTTGCTTAGCATAAGTTGTTGGTGCACATAGGTGAGCCTAGTTGTTGTATGTTTTGTGCTTGACAAATTAACCGCTAGGTTTATTCCGCATTTGTTCAAGCCTAAACCGTAATTATTTTAAAGCGCCTATTCACCCCCCCCCCCTCTAGGCGACATCCACGATCTTTCAATTGGTATCAGAGCCTCGTCTCTCTTTATAGGGCTTCACCGCCTAGAGAGTAAGGATGTCAACTAGGGGTTTAGGTTTCTCTGACACTCTTAGTTTCAATGGCACAAATTTTGATGTTTGGGTAATTCGCATGCTTAATCTCTTTAGGGTCATGGACCCAAATTTAGAGCGAATTGTAGATATGGGTTTTTCTCCTCCAAAGGATCCAGAAAGATTATCTTTAGAGGATGAGAAAAACTCTTATCTCAATGCTCAAGCTTCTAATGTGCTTTTTGATGCTTTGAGCAATGTAGTTATATTTCAACTCATGCCGTTCCGGGATGCTCATGAGTTGTGGACAAAGCTTCAATATAAATATGGTGTGTCCAAGAATTGTAGGAATGATTGTTCTCCCTCCACCTCCGGCCGTGTTGTGTTCTCAACTTCTTCTACTTCACCTACATGTGGTTTGCCACAAGGTAATGATATGGTGAGTAGTGTTGGTCATTGCAATGATGATAGTATGCTTATTGTGGATGATCCTTCATCACTATCTTATTGCAATGCATCTTCTTTGGACTTTAACACTTCGAGCACCCTACATGTTTCACATGCTTGTGTTGATAGTCCTTGCATATCTTGTAGAAATTGCTTGACTAAAACTCATGATGATATGCTTGCTATGTCTTGTTGCCATGATAAAAATGCATCTATTCCCTCGAATTGTTGTGCTAACAATATAGAGGAAACCCAACACCCCATGGAACAAGATGTAGTCTTGAATGGTGCTTCAAGGGATCCTACATCATCATCTACTGCATTTTGCCTTATGGCTAAGGCTTCAAAGGTATCTCCCACTTTGAACCCCAATATATCTTGTCATGATAGTGATGATGAGAATGATGATGATGTAGAAAATGATGAAGAGAATGACAATGTTGCCTCCTTAAAAATTAAGGGGGAAATAATTTTTAAAGCTCTTCATAAGAATAAAATTGCTCGTTCCAACTTCATGGAAATCATGTCTATTGCCATTGAGGGCAAGAAATATATAGAGGAGTTGGAATCTCATCTAGAGGAGCATGAGGTCACCATTGAGAAAATGGAAGGTCATGAGCGTGATTACGCTAATGAGATTGCCGACCTCTCGCAAGCTCTTGAATTTGAACAAACCACCAAGGAATCTCTTGAGGAGACTTTTGCTCTAGAACTATCTAGAATAAAGGAATCCCGTGATAGAGCTCTCGAGGTGGCTAATGATTTTGAAACTAAAAATGAGAAGCTTGAAGTTGCACATGCTAAACTCCTTGAGGATTTTGATCACCTCAAAAATGGCTCAAGGGTCATTAAGAGTGAGCTCATCAAACTCACCGAGTCTCATGCTCAACTTAAAGCTTCATATTCTAAAGAGCTTGCCAAGTTGCCTTCTTCTCTTGCTATTATTGATGATGCTTGTGATACTAACTCTATTTCTAGTGAAGCATCCATTTTGAAGGAGAATGTTGAGCTAAGGGCTCAACTTGAGTTGCTATCTAGCAATTATGGGAGATTGGAAGAAAGTCATGTAAAGCTCACAAGCTCTCATGATGATCTTCTAGTATCCCATAATGTGCTAAAGATAGCTCATGAGGCCATGATCATCAAGGTAACATCTAGTGAGTCCCATGTGGTCGCTAGCACTACTTCTAGTCAAAATGCTATATTGCCATGTGCTAGTCCTCGTAATTCATCTATGCATAACATTGGTACATGTTGTGATGAATTTCTTTCCTTGCCTTGTTGCTCTAACAATGAAGCCTATACTTCCTCTAGTACTTGTGTTGATACTAACCATGTAGAGGAAATCAAAGAGCTCATGGCCCAAGTCTCTTCCTTGAAGAAAGACTTGGAAAAGTGTCATGAAGGGAAGTCCACACTCAACAATATCTTGAGTGTGCAAAAATCTCCCAATGACAAAGGTGGACTTGGATTCAACTCCAACAAGAAGAAGAAGTCCAAGAGCAACAAGAAGAAGGGCCAAGAACAACTCAAGAATTCGGCCAAGATTATTTGCTTCAAGTGCAAAATTGAAGGGCATCATGTTAGATCTTGCCCATTGAAGAAGAAGGTCATTAGTGACAAGCAACAAGGGAAGAGGCCACAAGTTCAATCTCGTGCTCAACCGCAAGTTGGAGAAAGGCCGCTTCCCAAGAAGACTCATGGTAATGCTTCTCATTTTGAGAAATCAAATGAGAAGAAAGTAAAGAGTAGATGTTGCTACCTATGCCGTGAGAAGGGTCACCTTGCTTCTTCATGCACTAGTGGTAACTTATCCAACCCAATTATTATTGATGATGTCTATTTTCTTGGGAAGGATAATGTTGGCAATGTGTTTGCCAAGTTTTTTGGTACTCAAAGTGGTGTCAAGAAAAGAACCATTTGGGTGGCCAAGCCTATTGTGACTAACCTCCTAGGACCCAACTTGGTTGGGGACCAACAAGCTAAAACTTGATCAATAGGCGTTGTTGGAGGGCATTGGAGACTTGGTACATTATGAATAATTAAGGGGTCTTCATCATTCATATTGTCTCAAGCCAAGTCATTCGGATGATCAAGTTTCTATCTTATATCCAATGTTCCTCCTTGCGGTAACTCGTGCTTAAATTGTTTACATTGAAAGTTACTTTCCCCTTTGCATGTTGTGGTTTTGTACCTTGCATGTGCTTGTATATGTTGTGCTTCCAATTTGCTTATCTTGAGAAATCAAGTTTGTGTATGTTGGTTTGTACATCATGTACGCGTGTGTCGTGTGTTGAGCCTTTTTGCATCTTGTTTATATCTTAGTTGGCTCTTGTGAGAGATTAATGGAACATCCCATTTTGGGGGAGTGATGTGCTTTGTGCACCTCACAATCCTAAAAATGTGTGTACATGAGGAATACCATCTAGTTTTGATATTACAAGATTATCTAGTCACTATGTGGTATATCTTCTCATGAGAAATTCAAATTATAAAGTGTCCATTAATTATCTCTTGTTGGTTCCTCTTTTGCATCTTGGTAAGTTTTTCATTGGTATCACATTATGGGCGAGTAATATTCTATGTGCATATTACAAGCCTAGAAAATGTGTAAATTTGAGATTTTGTCACCTAGAGTTGATAGTATAAATTATGTTGTTCCTAGGTGACATGTTAGCTCTACAAGTTCCAATTTGCTTGTGCTTGGTGTGAAGATGATGTTGGATATCATTGCTATCCATCACCGGAAATTATTCCCAAATACTTCTTGTCTCTTGACAATTGGTAATCATATATGTGGTAGAAATTGTTGATCATCTTTACATTGGCTTTTGCTTTTGTTCGGCCTATTTCTTTCCAAGATTGCATCAACTCCCATTCCCTTCCGTGCCACTTGTGGATCTTGTTGTTTTCTTGATCTTGTCTAGTGTTTTATGGATATAGCGAAAGTGGTGATCCCATCGTGTGCATTTCGTATTCAACTGCAAATTCTCTATAATGCACAATTCTTGGGGGAGCTATCCTATTTTCGATAGAACACTCTTATTGTGATTCATTTCAAGTGTGTGTTGATGGAAGGCAAGCCGTTTCTTTTTGGTACTTTGTGTCATCATGAAACTTTGTAGATGGGTTGGTTTGTTTGGAACCATCCTCTCTTTTGGGAGTCCGATATCTTTCCTTTTGCGTGTATCAATGGATATCTCATTCCTTGATGTATCTTCTAATAGATATCTTCCAAGTGATGATTTCTCCATTTGGTATCATATTTTCACTTGGTATTTCTTTTTCATTTTGTTTCGTTTCTTGAAAGTCTTGAGCATGCATATTTACTTCATGTATTTTCTTTGGCATGCTTTCTTTCTTTAACCCAATATATAGGGGAAACTCCACCTAGTCTCAATTTGGATGAGATGTGCATGAAATTCATTTTCATATATAAATGCACATGTGTTTGTGGAGTTTGTCCTATGTATTGGTGTTTCTAACTCTTTGGTCCCAATGAGTTTGGGTACCATTTTGTTTGCGTTGTTGTTCTAGGAACAATTGGAGATGCATTGGATGCTCGGCTCATTCAAAAGGAAGGTGGTGTCACCATGTGCTTATTGGAGTCAAGCTAGGATGATCAATGAACTACTATCTACCTTCAATTGGTATCTACTACATCCTTCTTTGTGGATTGATATCATCATGATCTTCATCTACCTAGAATCTTATACACTTTTGAGAAGTTGCATATCTATTTGATATCCCCTTCTTTCACGTCCACCTTTTTGTTCCTGTTTTATTTCTTTGGTGGCTCCGTGAAGGTGTGTGTCTCGAGTGCGGATCTTATATCGTTTCATCTAGATGCACTCTTTTGTGGTGAAGATCATTCTCTATTGCTTGTCTTGATGAGGCTTTGCCATTTCTACTGGTATCCCTCCTCATGACAAAGCTATCCTTTTTATATCTTCACCACAGGTTGTCACAAGCATAGGTTATTTATATGATTATTAGTCAGCTTGTGAACCCATTTGCTGTTTTGTGTGGGAATGATAGGCCTTGCACTGTGTATCTCATTCATTCAAGAGTATACTGATGCTTAATGTTCATCCATACATTAATCTTCTCAAGTGCTTTGCCATGACTCACACACATCATTTTGGTTGAGCCTACTCTTAAGTTGACTCTTTTATATATTGCTCAACCAGTTTTTTTGTTGCAAGTGCTAGGCTTTGTTTCCTTCATGCTCACTTGCACTTGGTGTGAGTGTCTATTGATCTTGGGGGAGTGATGATCCTATTTTGTGCACTTGGTATCCTAATGAAAATATTCTAAGGAGTGCATAAATTATGGGGAGCTTCACTAATGTCTTTAGAACACTCCGTTGCTATGTTGTGAGGTTCTATTGATCTTGGGGGAGCGACGATCCTACTTTGTGCTCGTTGTATCCAAATACAAAACTAAATTGTGCACAAATCATGGGGAGCTTCCCTAGTTTCTATAGAACACTCCTTTGCTCCTATCATAATATCTTTTATTCATTTGGCATGTAGGATCATTGGTCTAGTTGGGTCAATTGGTATCTTTTGATAGCTTGATTCAATTGGTATCCTTTGATTGCTTGATTGCGTGTTTTTCTCCCTTTGTTATGCCTTTGTGGCATATCATTCTTTTGCAATCTTTGGGCCTCAATATAGTTTGTCTTCCTCCAGGTATTTACAGTTGGATATATGTATTGCCTTCCACTCTCTATTTTGAGGAATACATAATTTATGGAGGAACACAATTTATATTGAACTTCTAAGCTTTTCGCCCATTTTGGCAATCGATGCCAATGGGGGAGAAGTTTCAGAGAGTTGAGTTTTGTGAGGAAGTTTAGAGAGTTGTCTCTTCGCTCTTCTTGCTTTGGTTTTGTTCCTAAGCTTTTGCATCTCATGCACATACATTATTGTTGCATGGTATTGTGATGCATAATTCCTTATATAAACTCTCTTGAAAGTGATTGTCATCAATTACCAAAATGGGGGAGATTGAAAGAACATGCGGTGCCCCCATGTTTGGTTTTGGTAATTGATGACAATCTCTATGGACTAATGGTTTCCTTGAGTTATATTTGAAGGGTTTGTCCATAGGCTTTTCTTGGAGTTCATTTGTTGGTTTCAAGGAGAGTTTGTGATGACCAAGGTGCTATTAAGGAATTATCCAAAGATTGGTCTTGTGAGTGTTGAGCTTATTGCAAGCATGTCTTGAAGAAGAAGAGTGTGTTATCATTCATGTTTACCTTCAAGACATCATCCAAATGAAGAATTGGAAATATTCAAGGTTGATCAAGACTAAGTGAAGGAGTGAATCAAGTTGATCAACACACAAAGCGTAGAAGATGTACCGAGAGGGATCAAGCAATCCTATGGTATGGTAAGCATTGTCAATCACACTTTGTGTACTAACCCATGGTCTTCGTGAGAGTTCTTTGTGGGGTTAGGTTGCGGTGTGCAAGTTCAAGTGGAGCATCACGAAGAAATCAAGTGCTTGAAGCTTGCCGTCCATTGTCGTGACAATGGACTTGTGAAGATATGCCGAAGAGTGGCTCACCCATAGAGGAGTATGGGGGAGCAATCTACTAGTCTTCACCGAGACAACGCAATCAAGAAAGGTGGTCCAACTTGAGGAAGTCAAGATCGTCTACATCTAGCTCAAGTGGACTTTGTGCAAAGCAAAGGTTTGCCCTTGATAGGATTTCTATTTTACCGGTCTCGTGGTGGTAGTTGGGAGACCGGGTTATAGGATCGTTTGCCGTACTATCAAGGGGGGCTCTCAAGTTGGTAGCTTGATCGTATCGTTAGTAGAGAGCTCAAACCATTGCATCCTTGCATCATGTTTCTTGGTTCTTGTTTGGTTCTCTTTGTGAGTCTTAGAGCTTATGGTCATCTTGATGACAAGCTTGAGTTCATCGAAAACGGAGTTCACATGTGTCTTCTATGATGTTTTCGGTGTTGGGTGTTTTACCGGTCTTATCCGAGGAAGGGTTCTCACCATTTTCTTATGGGCCTTTTCTAATTTGCTTCTTATTGATTTTTCTATCAAGATTGTGTTAGCCCTTGTCGCTAGCTTTCCAACAAACTTGGTTTCATCGAATTCGGAGTCCGTATGCAAAAGTTATTGTCGTTTTGGTGTACTGAAAAGGCTGCAGCGGTACTGAAGGAAATATGCCCTAGAGGCAATAATAAAGATGTTATTTGTATTTCCTTATATCATGATAAATGTCTTTTATTCATGCTAGAATTGTATTAACCGGAAACTTAGTACATGTGTGAATACATAGACAAAACAGTATGTCCCTAGTATGCCTCTACTAGACTAGCTCATTGATCAAAGATGGTTATGTTTCCTGGCCATAGACATGAGTTGTCATTTGATCAACGGGATCACATCATTAGGAGAATGATGTGATGGACAAGACCCATCCGTTAGCATAGCACTATGATCGTTTAGTTTTACTGCTATTGCTTTCTTCATGACTTATACATGTTCCTATGACTATGAGATTATGCAACTCCCGAATACCGTAGGAACACCTTGTGTGCTATCAAACGTCACAACGTAACTGGGTGATCATAAAGATGCTCTACAGGTGTCTCCGAAAGTATTAGTGGTGTTGGCATAGATCAAGATTAGGATTTGTCACTCCGAGTGTCGGAGAGGTATCTCTGGGCCCTCTCGGTAACACACATCACAATAAGCCTTGCAAGCAAAAGACTAATGAGTTAGTCACGAGATGATGTGTTACGGAACGAGTAAAGAGACTTGCCGGTAACGAGATTGAACTAGGTATAGAGATACCGACGATCAAATCTCGGGCAAGTAACATACCGTTTGACAAAAGGAACAACGTATGTTGTTATGCGGTTCTGACCGATAAAAGATCTTCGTAGAATATGTAGGAGCCAATATGAACATCCAGGTTCCGCTATTGGTTATTGACCGGAGATGAGTCTCGGTCATGTCTACATAGTTCTCGAACCCGTAGGGTCCGCACGCTTAACGTTTGATGACGATCGGTATTATGAGTTTATGAGTATTGATGTATCGAAGGTAGTTCGGAGTCCCGGATGAGATCACGGACATGACGAGGAGTCTCGGAATGTCCGAGACATAAAGATTGATATATTGGACGACTATATTCGGACACCGGAAGTATACCGGAAAAGTTTCGGATTTATCGGGATTGCCGAAGGGGGTTACCGGAACCTCCTACGAAGGGGGATGGTCCATAGTGGGCCTTGTGGAAAGGAGAGAGGCAGCCCATAGGGCTGGCCGGCACCCCACCTAGTTCCTAGTTGGACTAGGATTGGTGGGAGGCGCCACCTCTGTTGGAAATATGCCCTAGAGGCAATAATAAAAGAGTTATTATTATATTTCCTTGTTCATGATAATCGTTTATTATCCATGCTATAATTGTATTGATTGGAAACTCAAATACATGTGTGGATGAATAGACAGACTTTGTGTCCCTAGTGAGCCTCTACAGGACTAGCTCGTTGATCAAAGATGACCGCGGTTTCCAGGTCATAGACATGAGTTGTCATTTGATAACGGGATCACATCATTAGGAGAATGATGTGATGGACGAGACCCAAACGTTAAACATAGCTTTTGATCGTGTCAGTTATCGCTATAGTTTTCTGCATGTCAAGTATAAGTTCCTATGACCATGAGATCATGTAACTCACTGACACCGTAGGAGTGCTTTGTGTGTGCCAAACGTCACAACGTAACTGGGTGACTATAAAGGTACTCTACAGGTATCTCCGAGGGTGTCTGTTGAGTTGACATGGATCGAGACTGGGATTTGTCACTCCGTGTGACGGAGAGGTATCTCCGGGCTCACTCGGTAATACGTCATCTCAATGAGCTCAAAGTGACTAAGTAGTTAGTCACAGGATTATGTATTACGGTAACGAGTAAAGAGACTTGCCGGTAACGAGATTGAACTAGGTATAGAGATACCGACGATCGAATCTCGGGCAAGTAACATACCGACGAGACAAAGGGAACTGTATACGGGATTGCTTGAATCCTTGACATCGTGGTTCATCCGATGAGATCATCGAGAAACATGTGGGAACCAATATTGGTATCCAGATCCCGCTATTGGTTATTGACCTGGGAGTGTCTCGGTCATGTCTACATGGTTTCCGAACCCGCAGGGTCTACACACTTAAGGTTCGGTGACGCTAGGGTTGTTAGTGAGAACAGTGCATGGTTGCCGAAGGTTGTTCGGAGTCCCGGATGAGATCCCGGACGTGACGGGGGTCTCCGGAATGGTCCGGGGACGAAGATTGATATATAGGATGAAAGGTTTCGGAGTCCGGAAGTGTTCCGGGGAGCATCGGGAAATCGGCGGATTACCGAAAAGGGTTTCGGGGGTCCCGGAAGTGGTTCTGGGCCTAATGGGCCACAAGGGGGGACACCACAGCCCTCATAGGGCTGTGCGCCCCCCCTGGGCCCTCTCCTCATGCGCAAGGGGAGGTGGACCCTCCTAGGGCTGCCGCACCCCCCTGGCTTGGGGGGCAAGGCACCTAGGGGGGGAAACCCTAGGGCCTGGCCCTTGGCCGCCGCCCCCCCTGCCCTGGCCGCCGGCCCCCCTAGGGGAAACCCTAGGGCGCCCCCCTCTCCGCCTTCCCCCTATATATAGAGAGGTATAGGGAGGGCAGCCAACACACGTTTGTGCCTCGGTGCTGCCCTCCCTCTCCCATAACATCTTCATCTCCCGCGGTGCTTAGGCGAAGCCCTGCTGGAATCCTTCTCCACCATCACCACCACGCCGTCGTGCTGCCGGTCTCTCCATCAACCTCTCCTCCACCCCTTGCTGGATCAAGAAGGAGGAGACGTCCCCGAGCCGTACGTGTGAAGAACGCGGAGGCACCGTTGCTTCGGTGCTAGGATCTTCGGCGATCTGAATCGCGGCGAGTACGACTCCATCAACCGCGTTCTTAACGCTTCCGCTTAGCGATCTACAAGGGTATGTGGATCCTACTCTCCCCTCATAGTTGCATCTACTAGATTGATCTTGGTGAACGTAGGGAAATTTTTTTGTTTTCCATGCAACGTTCCCCAACAGTGGCATCATGAGCTAGGATCTTGCGTAGATGCTTTCTCGAGTAGAACACAAAAGGGTTTGTGGGCGTTGATGTTTAAATTGCTGCCCTCCTTAGTCTTTCTTGATTCAGCGGTATTATGGGATGAAGCGGCCCGGACCAACTTTACATGTCCACGTACATGAGACCGGTTCCATCGACAGACATGTGACTTTTGTTGCATAAGATGGCTGGCGGGTGTCTGTCTCTCCTATCTTAGTTGAATCGGAATAGAACAAGGCGGTCCTTGTAGAAGGTTAAATAGCAACTTGAATATCACCGTTGTGGCTTTGCGTAGGTAAGAAGCGTTCTTGCTAGATACCCATAGCAGCCACGTAAAACATGCAACAACAAATTAGAGGACGTCTAACTTGTTTTTGCAGGGTATGTATGTGATATGATATGGCCAATGACATGATGAGATATATTTGATGTATGAGATGATCATGTTGTAATAGTTAATATCGACTTGCATGTCGATGTATACGGCAACCGGCAGGAGCCATAGGGTTGTCTTTAATTTTTGTATGACATGCGTGTCAATCATTAAGCGCTTTGTAATGCTTTACTTTATCGCTAAACGGTAGCAATAGTAGTAAGAGCATGGTGGGCGCGCGACAACCCCGATGGCGACACGATGATGGAGATCATGATGATGGGGATCATGGTGTGGCGCCGGTGACGATGGAGATCATGCCGGTGCTTTGGAGATGGAGATCAAAAGCACGAGTTGATGGCCATATCATGTCACTTATGATTTGCATGTGATGTTAATCCTTTTATGCATCTTATTTTGCTTAGGACGACGGTAGCATTATAAGATGATCCTTCACTAAAATTTCAAGATAAAATTGTGTTCCCCCCGAGTGTGCGCCGTTGCGAAGGTTCGTCGTTTCGAAGCACCACGTGATGATCGGGTGTGATAGACTCTACGTTTGCATACAACGGGTGCAAGCCAGTTTTGCACATGCAGAACACTCGGGTTAGACTTGACGAGCCTAGCATGTACAGACATGGCCTCGGAACACGGAAGATCGAAAGGTCGAGCATGAGTCATATAGTAGATATGATCAACATGTAGATGTTCACCATTGACACCACCTCATCTCACGTGATGATCGGACTTGGGTTGGTGAATCTGGATCATGTCACGCTCGAATGACCAGAGGGATGTCAATTTGAGTGGGAGTTATAAATAATTTGATTAGGTAATAACTCACTTATCATGAACAATAGTCTAAAATGTCTTTGCAAATCTTTTGTTGTAGATGGCTCGCGCAGTAGCTCCCCTGAATTTTAATGCGTTCCTAGAGAAAGCTAAATTGAAAGATGATGGGAGCAACTTTGTGGACTGGCTCCGCAATCTGAGGATCATCCTCACAGCTGCCCAAAAGGTTTATGTCCTAAATGCACCGCTAGGTGAACCCCCCGCTCCTCAGGCCTCTGCGGACGTTATGAACGCCTGGCAGTCGCGTTCGGATGACTACTCAGTAGTGCAGTGTGCCATGTTGTATAGCTTGGAAGGAGGACTTCAAAGGCGTTTTGAACGTCATGGAGCATATGAGATGTTCCAGGAGTTGAAGTTCATCTTTGAAAAGAATGCCAAGATCGAGAGGTATGAGACCACCGATAAATTCTTTGCTTGCAAGATGGAGGAGAATTCGTCTGTCAGTGAGCACTTACTGAAGATGTCTGGGTACTATACCCGCATAGCTGATCTGGGACTTGTGTTCCCGGAGGAGGCTATCATTGACAGAATTCTCCAGTCACTCCCACCTAGCTACAAGAGCTTCGTGCAACAGTATAACATGCAAGGGATGAACAAATCCATCGCCGAGCTGTTTTCAATGCTGAAAGTCGCTGAGGCAGACATCCAGAAGGAGTATCAAGTGTTGATGGTCAATAAAACTACCAGTTTCAAGAAAAATGGAAAGGGCAAGAAGGGTAACTCTAAGAAGGGTGGCAAGGCAGTTGCTCATCCAGTGAAGAAACCCAAGGCTGGGCCCAAGCCAGAGACTGAGTGTTTCTATTGTAAGGGGAACGACCACTGGAAGCGGAACTGCCCTAAGTATCTGGCAGACAAGAAGGGGGCAAACAACAACAACAAGCAAGGTATATGTGATATATATGTTATTGATGTGTACCTTACCAACTCTCGTTGTAGTGCCTGGGTATTTGATACCGGTTCGGTTGCTCACATTTGCAACTCTAAACAGGAACTACGGAATAAACGGAGGCTGGCGAAGGACGAAGTGACGATGCGCGTGGGAAATGGTTCCAAGGTTGATGTGATCGCCGTCGGCACGCTCGCTCTTCGATTGCCATCGGGATTAGTTATGAACCTGAATAATTGTTATTTAGTGCCTGCGTTGAGCATGAACATTATATCTGGATCTTGTTTAATGCGAGACGGTTACTCATTTAAATCAGAGAATAAAGGTTGTTCTATTTATATGGGTAATATCTTTTATGGTCATGCACCCGAAGTAGGGGGTTTATTCTTATTGAATCTCGATAGTGATGATACACATGTTCATAACATTGATGCCAAAAGATGTAGAGTTGATAACAATAGTACCACTTTCTTGTGGCACTGCCGTCTGGGTCATATCGGCGTGAAACGCATGAGGAAGCTCCATGCTGATGGACTTTTGGAGTCTCTTGATTTTGAATCACTTGACACATGCGAGCCGTGCCTCATGGGCAAGATGACTAAGACCCCGTTTTCAGGAACAATGGAACGGGCAAGTGACTTATTGGAAATCATACATACTGATGTGTGTGGCCCGATGAGTGTCAAGAGCTCGTCGTAAAGGGTTACGTCGATGCAAGCTTTGACACTGATCCGGATGACTCTAAGTCTCAAACCGGATACGTATATATTCTCAACGGGGGAGCGGTAAGCTGGTGCAGTTCCAAGCAAAGCGTGGTAGCCGATTCTACATGCGAAGCGGAGTACATAGCTGCCTCGGAGGCGGCGAAGGAAGGTGTCTGGATGAAGGAGTTCATGACAGATCTTGGAGTTGTGCCTAGTGCATTGAACCCAATGACTCTGTTTTGTGACAACACTGGTGCCATTGCTCTAGCCAAGGAACCAAGGTTTCACAAGAGGACCAGACACATAAAGCGACGCTTCAATTCCATCCGCGATTCAGTCAAGGAGGAGGACATAAGCATTTGCAAAGTACACACGGATTTGAATGTTGCAGATCCGTTGACTAAGCCTCTTCCACGGACTAAGCATGATCAACACCAAGACTCTATGGGTGTTAGATTCATTACCTTGTAATGCTAGATTATTGACTCTAGTGCAAGTGGGAGACTGTTGGAAATATGCCCTAGAGGCAATAATAAAAGAGTTATTATTATATTTCCTTGTTCATGATAATCGTTTATTATCCATGCTATAATTGTATTGATTGGAAACTCAGATACACGTGTGGATGAATAGACAGACTTTGTGTCCCTAGTGAGCCTCTACAGGACTAGCTCGTTGATCAAAGATGACCGCGGTTTCCAGGTCATAGACATGAGTTGTCATTTGATAACGGGATCACATCATTAGGAGAATGATGTGATGGACGAGACCCAAACGTTAACATAGCTTTTGATCGTGACAGTTATCGCTATAGTTTTCTGCATGTCAAGTATAAGTTCCTATGACCATGAGATCATGTAACTCACTGACACCGTAGGAGTGCTTTGTGTGTACCAAACGTCACAACGTAACTGGATGACTATAAAGGTACTCTACAGGTATCTCCGAGGGTGTCTGTTGAGTTAACATGGATCGAGACTGGGATTTGTCACTCCGTGTGACGGAGAGGTATCTCCGGGCCCACTCGGTAATACGTCATCTCAATGAGCTCAAAGTGACTAAGTGGTTGGTCACGGGATTATGTATTACGGTAACGAGTAAAGAGACTTGCCGGTAACGAGATTGAACTAGGTATAGAGATACCGACGATCGAATCTCGGGCAAGTAACATACCGACGAGACAAAGGGAACTGTATACGGGATTGCCTGAATCCTTGACATCGTGGTTCATCCGATGAGATCATCGAGAAACATGTAGGAACCAATATGGGTATCCAGATCCCGCTATTGGTTATTGACCTGGGAGTGTCTCGGTCATGTCTACATGGTTTCCGAACCCGCAGGGTCTACACACTTAACGTTCGGTGACGCTAGGGTTGTTAGTGAGAAAAGTGTATGGTTACCGAAGGTTGTTCGGAGTCCCGGATGAGATCCCGGACAAGACGAGGGTCTCCGGAATGGTCCGGAGACGAAGATTGATATATAGGATGAAAGGTTTCGGAGTACCGGAAGTGTTCCGGGGAGCATCGGGAAATCGGTGGAGTACCGGAAGGGTTTTCGGGGGGTCCGGAAGTGGTTCTGGGCCTAGTGGGCCACAAGGGGGAACACCACAGCCCTCAGGGGGCTGTGCGCCCCCCCTGGGCCCTCTCCTCATGCGGCTAAGGGGGTGGGACCCCCTAGGGCTGGCCGCACCCCTTGGCCTTGGGGGGCAAGGCACCTAGGGGGGGAAACCCTAGGGCCTGGCCGCGCCCCCCTGCCCTGGCCGCCGCCCCCTCCCCTTGCCCTGGCCGCCGGCCCCTAGGGGGAAACCCTAGGGCGCCCTCACCTCTCCACCCCCCCTATATATAGTGGGGCAAAGGGAGGGCAGCCAACACAGTTTTGTGCCTCGGTGCTGCCCTCCCTCTCCCGTTACATCTTCTTCTCCCGCGGTGCTTAGGCGAAGCCCTGCTGGAGTTCTTCCCCACCATCACCACCACGCCGTCGTGCTGCCGGTTCTCCATCAACCTCTCCTCCACCCCTTGCTGGATCAAGAAGGAGGAGACGTCCCCGAGCCGTACGTGTGAAGAACGCGGAGGCACCGTTGCTTCGGTGCTAGGTCTTCGGCGATCTGAATCGCGACGAGTACGACTCCATCATCCGCGTTCATAACGCTTCCGCTTAGCGATCTACAAGGGTACGTAGATCATACTCCCCCCTCGTAGTTGCATCTACTAGATTGATCTTGGTGAACGGTAGGAAAATTTTTTGTTTCCCATGCAACGTTCCCCAACAATCCTGTGTGTGCACGTATGTAAAATCCTCTAGATCGTAAAAACTAGAAGTCCTATCACCTCAATTCCCCAATAGCTTTCCAACGCCTATGAAAACGACGAAATCGGTGCTTGTTCTCACTTGCTTTGAGAGTCTCGATCAATTCGGACTCTAGGTTGATTTTTGTATTTTCTTTGATCACCGTTTCTTCGCGAGAGTTGGCCTAACACCCTATTGTATCCATACATGGGTGGGACGCCAAGGACCTGAACACCAAAGTGATATGCCGGCTCATCAAAATTTGAGCTGTAATTGCGATAACTTTCATTTTTTCCAATCCTGCAGGCCATTTTTGAGGGCCAAGACGACCCTTTTTGGTCTCAAAATTTTCCGCGCACGTGATCCTGTGTGCGCACGTATGTAAAATCCTCCAGATCGTAAAAACTAGAAGTCCTATCACCTCAATTCCCCAATAGCTTTCCAACGCCTATGAAAATGACGAAATCGGAGCTTGTTCTCACTTGCTTTGAGAGTCTCGATCAATTCGGAATCTAGGTTGATTTTTGTATTTTCTTTGATCACCGTTTCTTCGCGAGAGTTGGCCTAACACCCTATTGTATCCATACATGGGTGGGGCGCCAAGGACCTGAACACCAAAGTGATATGCCGGCTCATCAAAATTTGAGCTGTAATTGCGATAACTTTCATTTTTTCCAATCCTGCAGACCATTTTTTAGGGCCAAGACGACCCTTTTTGGGCTCAGAATTTTCCACGCACGTGATCCTGTGTGTGCACGTATGTAAAATCTGTTGGAAATATGCCCTAGAGGCAATAATAAAAGAGTTATTATTATATTTCCTTGTTCATGATAATCGTTTATTATCCATGCTATAACTGTATTGATTGGAAACTCAAATACACGTGTGGATGAATAGACAGACTTTGTGTCCCTAGTGAGCCTCTACAGGACTAGCTCGTTGATCAAAGATGACCGCGGTTTCCAGGTCATAGACATGAGTTGTCAGTTGATAACGGGATCACATCATTAGGAGAATGATGTGATGGACGAGACCCAAACGTTAAACATAGCTTTTGATCGTATCAGTTATCGCTATAGTTTTCTGCATGTCAAGTATAAGTTCCTATGACCATGAGATCATGTAACTCACTGACACCGTAGGAGTGCTTTGTGTGTGCCAAACGTCACAACGTAACTGGGTGACTATAAAGGTACTCTACAGGTATCTCCGAGGGTGTCTGTTGAGTTGACATGGATCGAGACTGGGATTTGTCACTCCGTATGACGGAGAGGTATCTCCGGGCCCACTCGGTGATACGTCATCTCAATGAGCTCAAAGTGACTAAGTGGTTGGTCACGGGATTATGTATTACGGTAACGAGTAAAGAGACTTGCCAGTAACGAGATTGAACTAGGTATAGAGATACCGACGATCGAATCTCGGGCAAGTAACATACCGACGAGACAAAGGGAAATGTATACGGGATTGCCTGAATCCTTGACATCGTGGTTCATCCGATGAGATCATCGAGAAACATGTGGGAACCAATATGGGTATCCAGATCCCGCTATTGGTTATTGACCTGGGAGTGTCTCGGTCATGTCTACATGGTTTCCGAACCCGCAGGGTCTACACACTTAACGTTCGGTGACGCTAGGGTTGTTAGTGAGAAAAGTGTATGGTTACCGAAGGTTGTTCGGAGTCCCGGATGAGATCCCGGACATGACGAGGGTCTCCGGAATGGTCCGGAGACGAAGATTGATATATAGGATGAAAGGTTTCGGAATACCGGAAGTGTTCCGGGGAGCATCGGGAAATCGGCGGAGTACCGGAAGGGGTTTCGGAGGGTCCGGAAGTGGTTCTGGGCCTAGTGGGCCACAAGGGGGAACACCACAGCCCTCAGGGGGCTGTGCGCCCCCCCTGGGCCCTCTCCTCATGCGGCTAAGGGGGTGGGACCCCCTAGGGCTGGCCGCACCCCTTGGCCTTGGGGGGCAAGGCACCTAGGGGGGGAAACCCTAGGGCCTGGTCGCGCCCCCCTGCCCTGGCCGCCGCCCCCTCCCCTTGCCCTGGCCGCCGGCCCCTAGGGGGAAACCCTAGGGCGCCCTCACCTCTCCACCCCCCCTATATATAGTGGGGCAAAGGGAGGGCAGCCAATACAGTTTGTGCCTCGGTGCTGCCCTCCCTCTCCCGTTACATCTTCTTCTCCCGCGGTGCTTAGGCGAAGCCCTGCTGGAGTTCTTCTCCACCATCACCACCACGCCGTCGTGCTGCCGGTTCTCCATCAACCTCTCCTCCACCCCTTGCTGGATCAAGAAGGAGGAGACGTCCCCGAGCCGTACGTGTGAAGAACGCGGAGGCACCGTTGCTTCGGTGCTAGGTCTTCGGCGATCTGAATCGCGACGAGTACGACTCCATCATCCGCGTTCATAACGCTTCCGCTTAGCGATCTACAAGGGTACGTAGATCACACTCTCCCCTCGTAGTTGCATCTACTAGATTGATCTTGGTGAACGGTAGGAAAATTTTTTGTTTCCCATGCAACGTTCCCCAACAGTCGGCCCGAGTTGGATGATATCGTCCACGATATGGACCAGCAGATGCACCATAACGTCGAAGAATGCGGGCGGGAAGTACATCTCAAGCTCGCATAGTATCACCACGATCTCTTCCTGTAGCCTTCTGAGTTGCCTCACGCCAACAGACTTCCGAGAGATGACGTTGAAAAAGTTGCATAGGCCAAATAGGGTTTCACGGACGTGCGCGTCCATGATACCACGGATTGCAACTGGAAGTATCTGCGTCATCAGCACGTGACAGTCGTGAGACTTCATCCCGCTGAACTTCAGCTTCGCCCGGTCTAGGTATCTGCTTATCTTCCCCGCGTAACCGTAAGGAAGTTGTACTCCTACGAGGCAGGTGAAAAACTGCTCGATCTCCTCCTGACTTAGAGTGAAGCACGCGAGAGGGTAGTCATTTCCGGTCTTCTTGGCCTTTTCGCCTTTGCGACGACTTTCCGTGTCCTGCTTCGCCTCATCATCATCATCATCATCATCATGATCATCATATATAGCGTGAAGCTCCTGCCTGATGCCCATTGATTTCAAGTCTGCCCTTTCTTTCGGCCCATCTTTGGTCCTCTCTGGCATGTTGAGCAGGGTACCAAGCAGACTCTCGCACACGTTCTTCGTGATATGCATTACATCAAGGCTGTGAGGCACACGGTGGATCTTCCAGTACGGCAAGTCCCAGAAAACAGACCTCGTTTTCCATACCTTCAGCAGCGGCTCTGGCGCCTTTCGCTTCTTTCCCGGCTCTGGCGCCTTTTGCTTCTTTCCCGGCAGTGGGCAATCTTTCCAATTTTTTAACAGCTCGTCTATTTCCTCGCCGCTCCTCGTACGCGGGCGTCCTCGGGGTTCGGTTTCACCATCGAACAGATCCTTGCGTTTTCTCCACAGGTCATCTTCGCGAAGCCACCTTCGATGTCCCATGAACACGGTTTTCGAATACCCGGGATCTCTATCTAGCTGGCGATACGTTGTGTCATCCATGCACCTGACGCATCCAGAAAATCCGTGGACCACCTGCCCCGCGACATATCTGTAACCGAGATAGTCGTGCACCGTCGTGAGCAGCGCGGCTCTCATAGGGAAATATTCTTTCTTTGCGGCGTCCCACGTATTGGCTGGCGTTTTCCACAGCGTGTCTAGCTCCTCTTTCAGCAGCCCCAGATACAGATTGATGTCGTTCCCTGGTTGTTTCGGTCCTTCAATTAGCATACTCATGTGAATGTACTTCCTCTTCATGCACAACCAGGGGGGAAGGTTGTACATCCACACAAACACAGGCCAGGTGCTATGTGTGCTTCTCTGGCTGCCAAACGGGTTGACTCCATCGGTGCTCGCGCCCAGCACGATGTTCCTTGGATCGTTCCCAAATTCTAGGTCTTCGAAGTTCAACGCTTGCCACTGGCTCGCATCCTTAGGGTGACTCAGCATCTTGTCTTTTTTACCTATCTCCGGATCATTTGCGTCATCTTCTCGCTTCTTCTCCTCCCTATCCGCGTGCCAACACAGAAGCTTTGCTACCTTAGGGTCCGTGAAATACCGCTGCAGACGAGGAGTGATCGGAAAGTACCACACCACTTTTCGAGGAGCTTTCTTCCTCTTCTTGTATCGAGTGACGCCGCACACCGGACATATGGTAGACTCCGCATGCTCGTCCCGATAAATGATGCAATTGTTCATGCACACATGGTATTTCACGTGCGGTAAATCCAGAGGACGCACGATTTTCTTCGCCTCCTCCAAACTGGTGGGGCACTTGTTCCCCTTGGGAAGACGTTCGTGCCAGAATGACATGTTCTCGTCGAAGCATGCGTCGGTCATTTTATGTTTTACCTTCATCTCCAGAGCCATGAGCGTTACTTTCAGGCGGGTATCCTCGGGCCTGCATCCTTCATACAATGGAGTAACCGCGTCTAACTCAAGTTGATCCATCTTGGCTTTCTCTCGGGCGGCAGCTCTTGCGTTATCGGTCTGCTTGAGAAGCAGCTCTTGAATATGAGGGTCCTGCACCCAGCCCATCGATGGTTCAGCGTCGTCTGCTCCGCCGGCATCATCATCTTCATGATCATGCCCGTCGTCTGCTCCGGCATCTTCCTCATCATCATGTCCTGCATCTTCTACATGATGATTGTGTACAACATCACCGTCGTGATCATCTCCTGGGGATTCTTCGTCTTCTCGCCCGCCCGAGCCGTGGTGGTTGTCTTGCTGCCCTTCCTCATTTCTTGCCCGGCCCCCATGGACGACTTCGTAGTCATCTTCATCACCTTGCCACCGATAGCCATCCATGAAACCACGCAAAAGCAGGTGGTCCCGCACCTGCCCAGAATCCGGGTCCGCAATAAGGCTCTTCAGCTTGCATCTTCGACACAGACATCTTATCTCCGTCTCGTTCTTTTGAAGCATCTCGGCCTTCCCGGACCTCAAAAACCTATTCACGATGCCTTCGGTCATCGTGCGCACCATGGTCGCCCTGCGGGGTAGAGCAAAACGATATTTTAGAACCAAGAAAAAAATTTGCCATGACTTTCCCTAAAAATAGGACAAAAATGAATGCTTAATGCCAAAATTCTCACCGAAACGGAAATGAATCAACATTCCGGGAAAATATTGGCAACTATCGCATTTCAAATACCGGTACACCTCCAAACACAAACACATATGCAACACAACAAACCTATGCAACACCACAAACATACATAGATCTAGCTAGGCCATAAAAGTGCATGTGCACATTGTTGTATGGAGAACAACATAAATATAGCTTCCCCCCATACTTACCTACCAAAACAAGGTAATTTAACCACTTAATTTGAATGAATATATGGTGGAAATGAGGTGAAAAAGAGGAGGGACCCGAGAGGAGAGGAGGTGGAGAGAATGAAGAAGTGGGGGGGGGGAGTGAGTGTGGTAGAGAGGCTGTCCAAAATATCTTGTTGCTGCCCGCATACTAATGGCGCACCAACTACAAATGCGCCATTAGTAATCAAGGTTACTAATGGCGCATTTATAGTTGGTGCGCCATTACAAGTTTTGCAAAAAAATAAAAACATACTAATGGCGCACTGTCGCATAGTGCGCCATTACTAGTTCAAACTAGTAATGGCGCACTCTGGGACAGTGCGCCATTAGTAGTTTTGTAAAAAAAAGAATAAAAAATATCATAAAAAAAGAGCATTAATGGCGCACTTTACTGCAGGTGCGCCATTACTATTTACAACTAGTAATGGCGCACTATGCACGGATGCGCCATTAGTATGTTTGGACAGGCGCGCTAGTTAAAAAAAAACTTCTTGATACTAATGGCGCACTCCGGGCATGGTGCGCCATTAGTACTTCGAACTCTAATGGCGTATCGGTTGCTGGTGCGCCATTACTATGTACTAATGGCGCACTGCCTGCCTGGTGCGCCATTAGTATCAATTCCATCTATAGCCCTTTTCTTAGTAGTGTGCCATTCTCACCGTGAGTCCGTGACACCGTCACACGCACACGACAAGGTCTGTCATGGACAGGAAGAGGGTGGACATCGTCGGCGCCGGCCAGAGCAGCCTGGCGGCGTGCAGGCAACTGCTGGAGTGCGGCTGCCGGCCGGCCGTCTTCGAGACGGACACCGTCTGCGGCGTGTGGGCGCGCGCCAGAGTGCACCAGGCTCCAGACGCCGCGGCCCATGTTCCAGTACTCCGACTTCCCGTGGCCGGAGTCCGTCACGGAGGTGTTCCCGGACCATCGCCAGGTTGCCGACTACCACGACGGCTACGCGTGCCGCTTCGGCGTGCTCGACTGCGTCAGGTTCGGCCGTCCGGTGGTCGGGATGGGGCGTCGGCGAGGAAGACATGGTGGCATGGGAGGACTGGGCTGGGTGCGGCGAGGCGTTTGGTTCCGGGGACGGTGAGTGGCGGTGTAACGCCCCGGACACACCCGCCGGTGGTCGTTACTCCTGGCGGGATCTAGACTGGGGCGTTACAAGTTGGTATTCAGAGCCTTCTCCGACCTAGGAACCCCCACTGTTTGATCGAATCGTTGACGGTCGAGTCTAGGCACACACTGAAAACTTTTTGAGTCCTATATTATATCGGAGAGTAGGATTTCTTTGCTTCTCATCCCCTTTCTCTCTGGTGAGGACTCCTGATGACTACTCTTGTCTCTCCTATCTTCAAAAATTGCACAAATTTTTTTTTTAGGAATCCCGCGAGTATTCTCGGATTGTTTCGATGTTCTTGTGACAAGGATATTGTTCTTGATGCCTCCTGTTACCGAGGAGTTGAGCTTCGGGGTATTGTTGTCACAAGCATATCGCGGCAGTACTAAATACTTAAGACGGCCGACATCGAAAATCTCTCCTATACGGCCAGTGGCAAGATAACCCCGACATCACCCAGTACTGGGGAGGTAGTTCGGGAGTATTGCCATAGCTTGTTATAGTGGATGCTTTTCGAAGGTCCGAGGTACACAATTTCCGAGAAGGACTGGTTATGTGTTGAAGGATGGATACACCTGGATGTAGGTTTAGAGTTGATTGCGCGGTGCTTCCCGTGTATCCCCAACACCTGATTGCATAACTGGAATCTTTCGGAAATCTATAGGTGGGTTTATCCAATAGATCGTAGGCATTCTTCCAACGAATGCAGGTTAGTGAGTTCGGGGTTCTACATTGAGTGAAGGGGTTATATGACCGGTGTTACTTTCAGGAGTTGCATCTTAAAGGGTCCTTGGCTATGCTGATCCGGGGATTGCAAAACCTTTTCGTAACGCGTTCATATGCTTTCAGCACAAAGATGTTAGAACGAAACTCCTCTCTTGTGTTTGTTCCCGTCTGTACCTTGTTGTTTTCTTATTTTATCCTTTTGTCCCCTATGTGGCTTCTCGTGAAGACTGATGTTATCATTTAACTGAGAATTTCATTCGTTCCTCTTGTTCGAATGAATTCATTCGTTCTTATTGTTCGAATGATTATTGTGAAGACTTGATGCAATTCATGCCATTGATTCAGCTTATACCTTTTGTCAATCAATTGCTAATTCGTGGTCATCTCTTACAGGATGGCTCCGAAAAAGGTTCCCAACGCTAACCCAGAGGTGGAAGAGGTCCCGGATCGTCCTCCTTCCCCTCCTCCTCCGCCTGAGGCTTGGAGAGCAATTATGCAGACTACAACTCAGAACACCCAGTTGATGATGCAGATGATGCAGCAGATGCAAGCTAATCAAGCTAATCAGGGTATTCCAGGGAACCAAGGCAACTTCTTCAACCAGCAGCACCATGCTACTCTCAACCAATTCTTGGCCAACAATCCTAAAGCTTTCAGTTACTGTGTCGACCCTCTTGATGCTGAAGATTGGTTAACCGATATGAAGAAGCATTTTGAGTGCAGTAACGTAAGAGAAGATGATTATGTGAAGTTTGCAGCCTTCCAACTGAAAGATCAAGCAGCTGACTGGTGGCAGCAGTACAAAGACTCTAGGCCGGGTCAAGTGATCTCTTGGGAGAATTTCTGCAAGGATTTCCGTTCGCACCACATTCCAACAAGTGTCATCGAGGGTATGCGTGAGCAATTCCGCAACCTGAAGCAGGGCTCCATGTCAGTCTATCAGTATAATGTCAAGTTCCAAAACCTCGCTCGTTATGCTAAGCAAGACATTCTTGATGCCAAGAGCAAAATCTACCAGTTCCGTGGAGGTCTCAAAGATGAGCTTCAGCTTGCTCTCACTTTGTTCGAGCCTGATGAATTCGACAAGTTCTATAACATGGCTTTGAAACAAGAAGCAGCTCAGCTTAAGATGGAGGCTTCTAAGAAGAGAATTCGAGATGCCGTTCACTCTTCCTCATCGTCTCAGATGGTCTCGAAGCATCAGAAATTCTGGCTTCCTCCTCCTCCAGTGATTCGAGCTCCATACAACAACTCCAACAACTCCAACTATAAGAACTCTAGTGGTCGTGGTTTCTCCCACCCACCCAACCCGAGCAACCAGTCGAAGAAGCAGTTTCAGTCTCAAGGCTCCAAGTCAAGTGGTTCTCATTTCCGTCCTCTCTCAGAATTGACTTGCAACAAATGCACTCAGAAAGGTCACTATGCCAACAGTTGTCCGAATCCGAAGCGTCTTCCACCTCCTCCACCTGTGAGTTCAGCTATTGTCAGGCATGATCCAAAGGCAGCAAGGGTCAATCTGATGAATGCAGCACAAGCGGAGAATTCTTCTGATGTCATTTTGGGTAACCTTCCAGTGAACTCTTTTCCAGCTAAAGTGTTATTTGATTCGGGTGCTTCTTGCTCTTTCATGTCATATCCTTTTGCATCCAAGCATGATATTGTCACCAAAAATCTGCCAAGGGAGTTAACAGTTATTTCTCCGGGGAGACGAATGCACTCCAGTGTTTATGCTCCGGATGTTTCTATTCGCATGGGTGATTATCGATTTTTGGCTTCTCCGGTGGTTCTTGGTAATTCTGACATCGACCTCATCCTCGGAATGGATTGGCTTTCTCAGCATGATGCTCACATTGATTGTGCTCAAAAGGAAGTCAAGATGACCCATTCTGATGAAGATGTGATTATCTTCGCCTCCAGGGATAACACTATCAGGCTTTTCTCTCTCAATGATAAGGGCGAAATTAATGCCATATCTCAAATTCCGGTGGTGAACGAATATCAAGACGTCTTTCCTGAAGAACTAACAGGCATGCCTCCACACCGTCAGGTGGAATTCGTAATTGAACTCGAGCCGGGTACTGAGCCAGCATGCCGGCGTCCGTACAAGCTCTCTCCGAAAGAATTGAAGGAACTGAAGAAGCAGCTTGATGAACAGGAGCGTATGGGTCTCATCAGGCCTAGTACGTCTCCTTGGGGCTGTGGTGTCTTATTTGTCAAGAAGAAAGATGGCACGGAGCGTCTCTGTGTTGACTACCGGCCATTGAACAAGAAGACAATTAAGAACAAGTATCCGCTCCCCAACATCAACGAACTCTTTGAGCAGCTCAAAGGAGCTAAAGTGTTCTCTAAGCTTGACCTCCGAATGGGCTATCATCAAATTCGCATTCGCGAGGAAGACATTCCCAAGACGGCCTTCAGAACGAGCTACGGTTCATACGAGTATACCGTCATGTCCTTCGGTCTCGCCAATGCTCCTCCTACCTTTTCGAGGATGATGCATTACATCTTCAACCCCTATACTGGCGAGTTTGTGCTTGTGTATCTGGATGATATTCTGGTGTTTTCCAAGAATGAAGAAGATCACGAAAAGCACTTACGTCTGGTTCTTGATCGACTCCGAGAGCATAAATTCTATGCCAAGTTCTCCAAGTGCGAGTTTTGGCTCGATAAGGTTTTGTACCTGGGCCACATCATCTGAGCTGACGGCATTGCGGTTAATCCCGAGAAAGTTGAAGCAATTGTCAACTGGGAAGCTCCTCAGAACGTCAAGCAGCTCCGCAGTTTTCTAGGTCTTGCCAGCTATTGCAGAAGGTTTGTTGAGAACTTCTCCAAGATTGCCAAGCCTCTTTCCAACTTGCTTCAGAATAATGTCAAATACTTTTGGTCTCCAGAGTGTGAAGTGGCATTCAAAACCATCAAAGAGAAGCTTGTCTCTGCTCCAGTTCTGACTCCTCCGGATGAATCCAAGCCCTATGAAGTATTCTGTGATGCTTCTCTTCAAGGTCTTGGTGGTGTGCTTATGCAAGATAAGAGAATTGTGGCATACACTTCTCGTCAGCTAAAGCAAAGTAAGAAGAACTATCCCACACATGATCTCGAGCTAGCAGCGGTGGTACATGCTCTGATTACGTGGAGACATCTGTTGTTGGGCAGAAAGGTCGACATCTTCACTGATCACAAGAGCTTGAAGTACATCTTCACACAGCCGCATCTGAACCTCCGCCAGACTCGTTGGGTTGAAATGATCCAAGAGTACAATCCCAGCATTGAATACACTCCTGGCAAGGCGAATGTGATTGCAGATGCTTTGAGCAGAAAGGCATATTGCAACAGCCTTCTTATCAAGCCGTACCAGCCTGAGCTTTGTGAAGCATTCAGGAAACTCAACCTCCAAGTTGTTCCGCAGGGTTTTCTTGCAAATCTTCAAGTTGCTCCTACCTTGGAAGATCAAGTCCGTGAGGCCCAACTCAGTGATACCATGGTGAAGAAGGTAAAACATGGTATTGCTAAGGGCACTCCAAAATACAAGTGCTTCCGCGTTGATGAGAGAGATACCTTGTTCTTCGAGGACAGACTCGTTGTTCCCAAAGGTGATCTCAAGAAGCTCATAATGGAAGAAGCTCATGATTATCTCATTTCCATTCATCCTGGCAGTTCCAAGATGTATCAAGACCTCAAGCAGTCTTACTGGTGGACACGCATGAAAAGGGAGATTGCCCAATTCGTGAATGAATGTGATGTGTGCAGAAGAGTGAAAGCAGAACATCAACGTCCAGCCGGTCTTCTCCAACCTCTTCCTATCCCCGAGTGGAAGTTCGACCACATTGAAATGGACTTCGTCACTGGCTTTCCTAAATCCAAGCGAGGAAATGATGCTATCTTTGTGGTGATTGACAAGCTTACCAAAGTCGCTCACTTTCTTCCAGTCAAAGAATCAATCAATGCAGCTCAACTTGCAGAGCTGTACACTTCCAGAATTGTGTCCCTACATGGCATTCCTCAAGTTATCTCCTCAGACCGTGGAAGCTTGTTCACATCAAGGTTCTGGGACTCCTTTCAGTCCGCCATGGGCACTAAGATCAGGTTCAGCACTGCTTTTCACCCTCAGACTAGTGGTCAAGTCGAGCGCGTGAATCAGATTCTAGAAGACATGCTCAGAGCCTATGTCATCTCCTTCGGCATGAAATGGGAAGACTGCCTTCCATTTGCCGAGTTCTCTTACAACAACAGCTTTCAAGCAAGTGCAGGCAAAGCACCGTTTGAAATTCTCTATGGCAGAAAGTGCCGTACCCCTCTCAACTGGTCTGAAACAGGCGAACGTCAACTCCTTGGCAATGACTTGATCTTAGAAGCCGAAGAAATGTGCAAAATCATACGTGAGAATCTCAAGGCCGCTCAGTCGCGTCAGAAGAGCTACTATGATGGCAAGCATCGTGATTTGGCATTCAACATCGGTGATCATGTCTATCTCCGTGTGTCTCCGATGAAAGGCACCCAAAGATTCGGTATCAAAGGAAAGCTTGCTCCTAGATACGTCGGGCCTTTCAAGGTTCTTGGCAAAAGAGGCGATCTAGCCTATCAACTTGAGCTCCCTCAAAACTTCGCCAATGTTCATGATGTATTCCATGTGTCTCAACTTCGCAAATGCTTCAAGGCACCTGAGCGCATGATTCCGTTTGAAGAGATTGATCTTCAACAAGACCTGTCTTACCGAGAGCATCCAGTTGCTATTCTCGAAGAAACCGAACGCAAGACCCGCAACAAGTCCATCAAATTTCTGAAAGTCAAGTGGTCACATCACACCGACCGAGAAGCTACCTGGGAACGAGAAGATCATCTTCGTTCCGAGTACCCTTCCTTTTCCAGTCCTAGATCTCGGGACGAGATCTTTTTGTAGTAGAGGAGAGTTTGTAATGCCCCGGATGTAATACTTTCCCTTTTGGGTATATAATATATCTCGGCTTCATCTATTTCCATTCCGGGTTCTTTGTCTTTCGGGTTTTTGTCGTTTTGTTGTGTGAGTGTGTGGCATTCATTCATATCATGTAGACATGTGCATCGCATTGCATTTGTGTTGTCGGTTGCATCCGGTTCGTCTCGTTTCTTCCCGTTGTCCGTTTCGCGTTCCGGAGCTCCCTCACGTGTCCGTGATGTCCCGTAGGCCTACTTTGTTGTTTGGGCGTGTAACGTTACCGGTGTGCCGCGAGGTTGTTGTCTGTGTTGTTGTTTTGTTGTGTGCAACCCGCCTCTCAAATCTCGTCGCGTTTGGACTCCGTTGGTTTTCCCATCCGTTGTTCGTGTGGGTCCAAAGTGCCTTCACTTTGTGTCCCAGAAACACCCCTACTGCAGTCTCTACCTTCTCCTAGGTCCTTCTAAACTACCCCCGCGATCGGATCCGTCGGATCGCGATCGGAGGGCTCCTAACACCCCTAATCCCCCAAATCTCCCCTAACCCTAAAAACTGCTATATATTAGAACCTAGTCTAATTTTGGTATCTCTATCTTCTTCCTCCACCCCCCCCCCTCTTTTCTCTAAGTACCAGTTTTATTTTGTGCGCTGATGCCTTTTTCAAACATGCATAACTTTTTGTGTGTTGCTCCGATTCGCGCAAATAGCATGTCCAGACGTTCGTGGGGTCGTGCTCTACGTTTTATCTGTTGTTGTCATGCATGTTAGAGGTCATCTAGGTGCTTGTTTTGCTGTTGCAAGAGTGCATCATGATATAAACTGCTGCTATGTGATGTTTTTATGTCATCTTTGCCATGTGATATCTTTTAGCTCGTTTGTCCGAATGATGCAAATGACATGTCCACGTGTTCGTCTTGTCATGATCTACATGTTGTATGTGCTAGGTAGCATGATAGATTTATTCTTGCCTTGTTATCATCGTTGCAAAGTGCCATGTGGCTGTGATGTTGTTTCACTTGTTATGAAATGCCATCTTGTTGAGCTCGTTGCTATCGTTGTGTTTACCTCAATGATGCATGCTTGTGTGTTTCGGGATCACCTTCATGTGTACTTTGATGAGGTGCTTACCACTTGCCATGTTTAGTTTCGAGGTGACTTAAACATGCTCTTTTAGATGCTATGATGATATTGTTGTTTTAGGACTTAGTGGTTTTTCACTAAGTCTGAAATCTGTAACGTTCCGATGCCATGTTCGTGTGATGTTCTAGGACAAAGCATGATAGTTTTGGAGTGGATCTTGATTGTTCCTTGTAGTATATATTGTTGTCTTTCCATTCATATCCTCACATGTCTATTTGGGTGGCTGTAGCATGTTTATCTTTTGCTCCAAAGTTTCAATAAAATTCTGCTGCCAGAATTTTGTTGTCAAGTTCAATATGTCCAAGATCATTGCTATTGATCCGTGGCTCCGTTGGGGGTGCACCTTTGGACTAAGTTGCTGTAGTATATGTCTAGTTTGTGTGCATGTCCTTTTCCATGTTATTTGAATGTTGTAGCTTAATTATTTTGTGCTCCGAAGTTGCTATGATGCTGTAATTTTCAACTTTCGCTCATTCCTTGTTTCGGGCATAACTTTTAGCCCGTAACTCCGATTTCAGCGAATCTTATACCAAACTTGATTGTTTTTCCGTGTAGATTAATAATATCAGATTGTTATCATGTTTTGAGGTGTTTTGCTTGTGTGATATTTTACGTGCTCCGTGTGCATCCTTAGTGCATCCATCATGCATCCATCATTTTCGAGTGCGCATTCCATCTTGTTGATTTGTGCTTGGTGTGATTGTTTTGTTTAGAGCCGGAAGCAGAGTCTGAGTTCGAGTACGAGCACGAGGTTTCCAACGAGGTTGAGCACGAGGACCCTTCTTACGATCCGAACGACTTCTCTTCAGGCAAGATGACCGAACCCCGATAACATTACTATCTTTGCCTATTGCTAGTAGTCTCGATCTATAGTTTTGCCTCGATGCCCATGATCTTCTTGTCAGCCTCCTACTTGTAAACCATTGCCATGTTTAACCAACCTACCTATGCAAACCGTTGCTTGGCTAAGTACGCTTCGCTCAGCCCTTCTTATAGCATTGCTAGTTGCAGGTGAAGATCGAAGCTGCTTGCTTCATGTTGAAGTTTGGTTGGGTTATATCACACTATATAATTGCTAAATGAAATCATCTATATATTGGCAAGGGTGGAAGGCTAAGCCTTTTGCTTGGTGATTTGTTCCACTCATGCCGTTAGGAACCGTATAAACCGGTGTTATGTTCCTTGATTATGCGTTCCTAACACGGTTGGGGTGTATGGGACCCCCTCGATAAACCGCTAAGTGCTAAGTCTTTTCCAGCAAGTCCCAACATTGGTACTTTTTGCCTAATAACAAACTAAACTTGCATAGGGAGTTATAAACCCTTTTTCTTAATCAACAACCCCGGGCCAGTGCTCCACATGAGTGTTGGTCCGAACTGGGGGTCCTGCAGGGCAACCTCGAGGAAACTCAAGGTCTGGTAAAAACATGTAGCATCGCCCATCCGGACGTGGCCTGAGACGAGATACGCGCGGCTACTATCAGGGTGTCGGCACGCCGGGAGGATTTGCTGGATTAGCCTTACCTTAGTTCGGTATATCTTGAGCACGGGATTCCGAGGATACTCGGGTCTTCCCACTTTGGAGTTGCGACTCCGTGGATCGTGGGCTTGTAATGGGTCAAGTTGGAACACCCCTGCAGGGTTTTGAACTTTCGAAAGCCGTGCCCGCGGTTATGTGGCAGATGGGAGCTTGTTAATATCCGGTTGTAGATAACTTGACACAATGTTTCTAATACACTACCAGCGTGTGTTCCGTGACTATCAATTTCCGAATAGGGATTCGGGAGTTGAACACGGAGGGGTTATGTTTGTGGAGCTTGTAGCTAGGATCACTTCGTGATCACTTCTCGCTCGAGGCTTTCTCTTCTCGCTCTCACTCACGTAAGCTAGTTGCTGCTGCAGACACTTATTATTTTCTTCAGCCTTATCCTCTCCTAAAGGCTTAAATAGTCTTGTTACCCGGAAACGGGATTGCTGAGTCCTCTGTGGCTCACAGTTACTTCACACACCAGATGCAGGTCCAGCTGTGAGCTATCCAGGTGATGGCACCGAGCTGGATTGGGAGTACGACGAGGAGCGTTGTAGTATGTGCGATACCTGGATGATCAGTAGTGGAGACTCCTACTAGGATTCGATCCGCCTGTGGTTTATTTATTTCAGTTTGGTATCTTGCATTTGGTTTTTGCCCTTAGAGGGTTGTGATGTTCTTAATGTATGATGTTTGAGACTTGAATTGTAATTCTGTGACGTGGCGAGTGTAAGCCAACTATTTTCTGTTTACAATCCCCTCTTTTACATGAGATGTGCAAAGATTACCGAACTTGAGATCATTCTAGGATGGATTTATGCCTTTAAGTCGTGCCTCGACACGTAGGAGGTATAACTCCATCCTGGGCATTACAGGCGGCTCACGGTGGCCGGCGTCGACGATCTCATGGAGGTAAGGATCAAACATGTTTGCACAAACTTCCAAGGTGTATACTGTGTATGCCCCTGGTTACACGCCACCATTGGTGATACCGATCCATTTGATATTAGTTGATGATGATAATATATTAATATGCTGCACTTACTAATTCGATTTCTCGGCACATGAACGTCACACTCACACAGTCACACCACATGGAGGTGCCACCTACCCCCCAAAATGGCATGTGACCACTCGAAGTGAACAAATCAACATCCACTTCTCTGATCTTCTGACTTCCAGTGATACTTCATGTAAGTCTTTGATTTTCTAGATCCAAGGCTTGGATGACCATGTGCCGTCCTAATCCCAGGGAAAATATTAGGAGCAGGAAGGGAAACGTTTAAAACCGGCGCACCGGCTGAAAATTCCGTTGGTCTTTCCATCACGCTCGCTCTCTCGTGTCTACCTCCAGTCTTCAACGGACGCGGATCCCCTCCCCCCTCCTTTCGGGCTGTGACTGGGCCACCACAACCTTCATCGCCAGTGGCCAAGCTCCTCTCGCCGGCCGGCATGGCTGCCTGCCGTCATGGCCAGATCCATCCCCTACCTTCAGCCTTCACGCGGGCGCATCCCCTCCCCCTTCACCCTCCTCCCTCCCCCCCCTCGCCCCGGGCTGGGACTGGCCGACCACGACCTCCATCGCCGGCGTCCAGGCACTCCCTCACCGGCCGCCATGGCTGGATGCACCCGCATATACTAGTGTTGCAACCGTCACCTAGAACAGCTTCAACAGCTGTTGAAAAAAGCTTCAACCCTAGACAGAAAAGCTTAAATGGAACTGCACAGCAAAGAGAAGCTGCAACCGTAGTTGGATTTTGTTACTACTAGCGAAGTTTTTTGCTACATCCATCAGGCGGAGCTGCGACCTCGCGACGATGACAACGATGATTTTTGCTGCAACCGTAGTAGAATTTTGCTACTACCACTGAAGTTTTTTGCTACATCCATGTAAGGCGGAGTTGCGACCTAGCGAAGACGGCGACGGTGTTTGATTTTTGCTGCATCCGTAGTTTATTTTTGCTATTACCGGTGAAGTTTTTTGCTACATCCATTCAATGGCGTTGACTGACTAGTGGTTGTCGCCGACGCAATTCCGTGCAGCGAGCGGCGAGGTGCCGGTGGAGCTGCAACCGCAGGCGCAGCTGTTGCATGGATTGGGGTGGTTTTTTACTACATCCATTCAACGGCGAGAACGGCCGGCGAGGGTGGGGATCGACCACGAGGACGGCCGGCGAGGGTGGGAACCGACCACGAGGACGGCCATCGGAGGGGACTGCAGGCGCGACGACGAGGATCCTGAGCGGGAGTTGCAGATCCAGCCCGAGGAAGATGGGCGAATCATTTCTTTTGTCCAGATCCATTAGCCAAATGGCTCGCATCAAACGGCTGGGCCGGGACCGGCCGAAACTTTCGGCCGGTGCGCCGGCACCTAGCGTTCGCCGAGCAGGAATCAACGTTTTTTTTAACTATTTACTATTGGGCAACAGCCCTACAATCCTTTATTCTATTTTTTTTTGCGTAGGCCTATTTAAATCCGCGTCCATCAGGAGTCTAATAAGGTCGCTGCAACTACAAGGTCTTTTCAAATGTAATGTGTATAGATTGGGTAATGGATAAGCAAGATTTTTCAATAGAAGTATTTTGTCAACGCGGGGTACTTATTTCTAAATTTGACCTTCCAGGTAAATGAAACAACATTCATGAATGATAGCAAATCATGGTTCCACGAATTCTTACAGGACCACCACTCCTCTATCGTCAACACATAACTCGCATATAAAAAAAATTCACTCGACACCGATCATATGCATGCTTGCATGTTGAGTGAAATGTGTTAGCGAGGGCCACCTATTTAGTTATGTAGTATGTCCAACTTTCACAGTCGAACAACACTATAAACACTCGGATGCAATCGATAGTAATCTTACTATCAGACTATACCCTGGAAGCAAATAAGTAGTCAACTAAACTATCCGTTCATGTTTTTTTTTCTACATAGGCAACATAACATTAGAAGTACAGAAATTATAATCTCTAAGATGTTTCTACATTAGTAACATAACATAAATATTTCTACAAAAACACGCTACACCAAGAAAACTGAAATCAGGGAATATATGTGTACCATTTTCCAAATGTAATGTGTATACAGTGGGTAAGGGATAAGCAAGATTTTTCAACAGAAGTATTTTGTCAACTCGGGGTACTTATTTCTAAATTTGACCTTCTAGGTAAATGAAACAACATTCATAAATCGAATTGTCTGTGCAAATTCTATTTCCCCTCTTTTCAGATACACAAGGCAGACTTTGTGATCCTCTGTATTGGGAGGTTCCGTGGTTTGCCCAACATACCTACATTTCCTGTGGGCAAAGGCCCAGAAGTGTTTGACGGGAAAGTGCTCCACTCCATGGAGTACTAAAAAATTGGAGGCAAAAATGCTAAAGATATGATCAAGGACAAGCGTGTGACTGTTATTGGCTACCTGAGATCAGCAGTAGACATTGCAAATGAGTGTGCCAGCGTCAATGATATATAAATGATGCCATTTTCTTACAATAAGGTTATCCCATCTCCTCTTGCATGAAGGTTGATATATCAAACTTAATAAGAGTGCTAAACCTAAGCATTTTCTGCTTTATTAAATGTGTCATTTTCTACCTTGATTATATTGTCTTGGGTTCCATAGTTGCCTCAATAAAACAAAAATAGAAAGGCTATGATTTTATCTTTGAGTGACATCTCATGAGCAACAATTCTTTCAATGACTTCCGTTGACTTGAGATCTTTGTAATTGGGCATCATTTGGATCAATGTGCACACGGTGTCATATTTTCCATTCAAGGCTCTTAGGATCTTCTTGATGATGAATCTGTCGGTCATCTCTTCACTTCCTAAGCCGGCAATCTCATTTGTGATGAGAGCAAGCCTAGAGTACATTTCAACGACACCTTCACCATCCTTCATCTTGAACTTGTCAAGTTGACTTTGAAGCACATCCAACTTGGATTCCTGGACGGAGTTTGTACCTTCGTGCATATCAATCAAAGTATCACAAATTTCCTTTGCATTCTCAAGACGGCTGATTTTGTTGAATTCTTTGGGGCACAATCCATTGAAGAGGATATCGCAAGCTTGAGCATTGTATTGCAGATCTTTAACTCTTCTGCGGTAGCTTCACGATTCAATTCCTTCCCATCGAAGAATTCACCTTGCAAACCAATACACACAATAGCCCAAACGGCGGGGTTATGTCCAAGAATATACATTTTCATCTTATGCTTCCAACTAGCAAAATTAATACCATCAAAGTATAGACCTCTACAGTGGTAACTTCCCTCGCTGGACGCCGTACTCTCTTAGGTTGTGAAATCAAGGCTATGATCACCAAAGCTATGGAAATCATGGCAAATGGAGACCAAAGCTCTGATACCACTTGTAGGATCGAAAGTATGTCTAAAGGGGGGTGATTAGACTACTTGACCAAATAAAAATCTAGCATTTTCTCAATTTTAATTCTTGGCAGATTTTAGCAACTTAGCACAAGTCAAGCAATCAACCTACACATGCAACTCTAAGAGTGTAGCAGCGGAATGTAAAACAATTGCATATGAAGGTAAAGGGATGAGTTTGCAGGGAGCAAACGCAAGTGTAGACACAGATGTTTTTGTCTTGGTTCCGATATGTGGTGCTATCGTGCATCCAAGTTGATGGAGACTTCAACCCACGAAGGGTAACGACTACGCGAGTCCACGGAAGGCTCCACCCACAAAGGGTCCACGAAGAAGCAACCTTGTCTATCCCACCATGGTCATCGCCCACGAAGGACTTGCGTCACTAGGGTAGATCTTCACGAAGTAGGCGATCTCCTTGCCCTTACAAACTCCTTGGCAACTCCACAATCATCGGAGGCTCCCAAGTGACACCTAACCAATCTAGGAGACACCACTCTCCAAAGGGTAATAGACGATGTGTTGATGATGAACTCCTTGCTCAAATGCTTCGAATGATAGTCTCCCCAACACTCAAACAGCTCCTCACAGATTTGTATATGGTGGAAGAATGATTTGAGTGGAAAGCAACTTGGGGAAGGCTAGAGAACAAGATTCATATGGTAGGAATGAAATATCTTGATCTCAACACTTGAGTAGGTGGTTCTCTCTCAGAACATGTATGATGGAAGTGTAGGTATGTTCTGATGGCTCTCTCCACGAGTGAAGAGTGGGTGGAGGGGTATATATAGCATCCACACAAAATCTAACCGTTACACATAATTTACCAAACTCGATGGGGCTGATTCAGAGAACTCGGTCAGACCGATTTAGTTCATATGTGACCGTTAGGCATTTCGGTGGGACCGATTTCATTAGGGTTCGGGCATAACGTAATCTCGGTGAGACCGATTACACAAACTCGCTGGGATCGATTTTGGTAATAAGCACACAGAGGGTTGGTCAGGCAAACTCGGTGGGACCGATTCGCTCGCTTCAGTGGGACTGAAACGTTACGAAGAGGAAACAGAGTTTGCATTGCGAACTCGGTGGGACCGATCACTCATCTCGGTGAGACCGAAATGTTACGAAGGGAAACCGAGAGTTTGCATCCCATCTCGGTGAGACCGAGATCACTTTCGGTGAGACCGAAATGATTAGGGTTTATTGGCAGTGGCTATTTCAAATGAACTCGGTGGCGACGGATAGATCTTTTCGGTGGGGCCGAGTTTGACTTTTGGTTTGGGACATATGTGGATGTGAGAAGGTGGTTGAGGGTTTTGGAGCATATCACTAAGCATTTTGAGCAAGAAACCCATTGGGCAACTCATCAACCCCTTTTAATAGTATTGGCTTTCCTATGGACTCAATGTGATATTGGATCACTAAAATGGAAAATGTAGAGTCTTGAGCTTGAGCCAATCCTTTGTCCTTAGCATTTTGAGGGGTCCACATTCCTAGTCCATGCCATGCCAATCATTGAACTTTCCGGAAATGTCATCTTGAGATAGCATTAGTTCAATGAACTATATGTTGTTAGTAATTACCAAAACTACCCGTGGATAGTTACACTTGCACCGGATCACAATATCGCGGGTCACCCTGCTGCAGCAATGTGAGATGTTGGTATCCTTCCCGAATCATTGGCACATCTTCGAGTGCCCCCTCACAATAACAATGTTGCAGCAATCGTGAAGAGCTTGGAGCCCACGCGATGATGGATGCATGGAGTAACACACATGGGCACACTGTTGTGGAATAGATGGGCGACGTGACGAGGTTATGCGGTCGTGAATGCGTGTTGGTTGTACGAGACACGAGAGATGTGGAAGGAGATGAAGAAGCTAAGAGCAACTCTAGCAGATGCGCTATATTCCCGTCTCGCAAAATCATTTTACGGTTCCCCCTAAAACGATTTGTGGGAATTGATGCGCCGCAACATAGTTTCTGCTACACAGTTCATCAGAACACACCAAAGTTCATACATAGATAATCTTAGATTAGATCTAATAGATAATGCAGCGGTGGCTCAGTGGTCGACGCCAAGGTAGAACGCCTCCGCCGACCTTCGGCAAGCGTGGGCTTAGGCATGCTTCTCCTTCGTCGTGGTGAGCCTATCGGTGGCCCCTTCTTCTCCGGCCCCGACGGCATGCTCCGCGGCGAGGAGCTCCACATCCGCCTTGCGGCATGCCACAGTGTGCGGGGTAGAGCTCTTCGTGGAGGCGGTGTAAGTTGGCCCAAGGGGATCGCTTGTGTTGCACGAGAGGCATCTGCGTTCCTGTGCTTGCTTGGACCGCCAAGCCTCGACGAGGGGCCTACTGGAGTTTGCTGGCCTCCGTGTCATTGCATGAGATCTTGCGCACAACCATGCCTGCTTGTGGATCCTGCCATCGCTCACCGAAAAAAATATCTGCACCAGGTGGAATTGCTCGCCAGAGATAGAAAGGGAGGCGACAGAGGTGGATTGGGATGGCGAAAATGCGAGACACGAACCCTAAATCATTGGTGGTCTGGTAGTATAGCGATGGAAGGGCGGTTTTGTGGGCCGCTTGTATAACTTTTACTGGCCGGGCTACATATAGCAGACTTGTCGGGGCAAAAAAAACTCTATATTAGTCAAATCAAGGTTGGAAAAGGAGGTAGGTGTATGCCAGGCGGTTGGCCTTCGCCTAGTGCCTAGGTAGCGCTTAAGCGCCCTAAGCATGGTATAGGCGGTAATATAATTTTATTATCGCGGTGTATCTATGGTTATTGTATGCATATCAATATTAATTTAGGGCATATAAATAAGTTAACTACCAACAACTGCCATTGGAATAAGGAATTTTTGTCATATGAGTGCAGTATGGCATGATTTCTCGTTTGGGTAGACAATTTCTTGTTTGCCCTTACTAGACTTCCACTTATGCCCTAGACAAGACATTCGACCATCACCTAGAGCCTAAGCGTTCCTAAACTCCTTCTGGGCACTGCATTTTCTAATAGAGGTTGTGTTGCTTTAAGAAGTATCTTATAAAATGATAAGATCAAAATAAAATTAAAAAGGTTGTGGGAACTGAAAAGGGATGTGTGCGGGAGACTTGGCGGTGGAGGGAGGCGGCGTTGATATAATCAACCAAGTGACAAAGAATGTTTTCCAATAAATTTTATGTAAAAAAGTGTCATGGCTTGAGTTCAAATCTACAACACTTATTTTGGGATCAAGAGAGTACACTTTTAAATGAAGCGACGCATAGCATTATTAAGGTAACCCAATCAGCATGGAAACCAAGCTTTTTAGCGAAGAGAGTGACGATAATACAAAGGTGAACATGGGTGCGCGCACACCCACATGAATAGTAAATTCATAAAAGTACTAGAAAAAAAATAAAGAAATAACTAAAATTTCGCGGTATGAAACTTAGCCGATCATTGTACTCATGTGTGAAGGTTCATGATGTATTGACACCCATGGCATTCTTAGTGAAGAAAATACAAATGTGACCATACTATTTATTAAACAATGTTTTTTAATATAGCTTCGATTAGTTTTGATTTGTCATTTTTGCCCAGATTACCACGGATGTGATTTCTTCGTGAAACTTCATATGCGAGTATACCTGTTGACTATGTATATTACAAAAATAAATTAAATTTTTTATTTTTATAGTGAGAAGAGGAGCTTAGCAAAATGATTTAATGGGTGGCTGACTCGTGGGTCCATACTCACTCATGGGCCCGAGAGCAACCACGCGTTGGAATTCGGCCCAACCAGACATCAAAACCACCGCAGAACCAAGTTAACCGAGCACCACACTCCACTCAGAAATCCCCAAATCCGCAAACCCTCGCCGGCGCCGCCGTAGGCCATGGCCGAGCAGGTCACGACGGCGGCCGACGCACGGCGCCATGGCGCCGACCGGCAAAAGATGGAGGAAACCGCGGAGTTCATGCTGTCGTACATCTACCACAACCTCCCCGAGTACCCCCTCTACAACGGCGCGCGGCTCACCGCCCTCGCCGCCGCCCGCCGCGCCGACCGCATCAGCCGCCTCCCCCGCGACCTCCTGCGCAACATCCTCGCCCGCCTCCCCGTCAGGGACGCCGCGCGCACCGCCCTGCTCTCCTCCCGCTGGCGCGCGCTCTGGCGCTCCACGCCCCTCGTCCTCGTCGACATCCACCTCCTCCCCAAAGCCCAGGACTTTACCCCCACGCCGGCCAACACGCCGGCCGTCACCGCCGCCGTCTCCCGCATCCTCGAGGCGCACCCGGGCCCCTTCAGCTGCGTCCACCTCATCTGCAGCCGCATGGACGCGCACAAGGCCCAGCTCGCGCGCTGGCTCCACCTCCTCGCCGCCAAGGCCGTCCAGGACCTCGTCCTCGTCAACCGCCCGTGGCCGCTCAACGTGCCTCTCCCAGCCTCGCTCTTCACCATCACCACCCTCACCCGCCTCCACCTCGGCGTCTGTAAGCTGCCGGGCACGGCCGCACTGCGTGGCGCCATCAAATCCCCCCCTTTCCCCACCTCCGGGAGCTCGGCCTCTGTTTCGTCGAAATGGAGCACGGCTTCGTTGACTCCCTCGTCGCCAGGAGCCCCGTCCTGGAGGTCCTCAACATCGTGGGACACATCAAGGGCGGGCTGCGTCTACGTCTCGTCAGCCAGAGCCTGCGGTGCCTGCAAATCTGCGGCTCTGTTCTGGAGGACATCGCCGTGGTGAAGGCTCCATGCCTCGAGCGGCTCATCCTGTCATCACCTTACAAGCCCAATCGTGGCTTGTGCGCAAGGCTCAGGATTGGAGATGCCCCCAAGCTGCACACCATTGGATATTTAGAGCCAGGACAGGTCCTAGAGGTCCATGGCACCGTCATCATGGTACATTTCCCGTCTCCATTTATTCAGTTAGCAAATATCATGAACTGATGACTCAGTTGTGTGATGTTACTTCTCGAATTCGTTGAATTTCAGCCCGGGATAAAGCCGAGCGAAAGTGCCATGCTCACGGGTGTGAAGATTCTGAGTTTGGAAGTGTGTTTCGGTGTTCGCAATGACGTTAAGATGGTGCCCACGTTCCTCAAATGCTTTCCCAACGCCGAGAGACTGCATATTGTGGTATGTGTCACCAATCCATGTTCGGCTTATATTTGTATGGATTTCTCGCCTGTTGTTGCGATCGGCTGTGATAGGTTTTTATGTGTGATTGCTCTTTATATGTGGTTGCGGAAAGACTACATATTAATTGTTGATTGCATACTTCAAGTCAGTCGTTGTGATAGCTCTTTATATGATATTTTTTGTTTCATGCACTGTAATGTACTCCCTCCGTCCGAAATTACTTGTCTCGGAAATGAATGTATCTAGAACTAAAATACGTCTAGATACATCCATTTCTGCGACAAGTAATTCCGAACGGAGGGAGTATGATGCGTAGCATATGTGACCAGTTATAGGTTAAATTTCATGCCTTGCCATTTATTCTCAACCACCATCTGGTCTTCTTGACAATTAATCTACATACGTAGACTATACTATACTATTAGAATTATTAAGGCTTTCATGCTGATCAGTTTATGTTGACACTTGGTAAGAATGTTTTCTTGTGGCACACTGATTACTAGTCCGATACCTTGATTTGTGGTGCTTTGCTTTTTTACGTATGTCCAAATTTTCTTGTTCTTTTGTTTCTTGCTGTGTTAATAGGAGTTACTGTAATAGATGCAATATTAATGCTTATTTCAGACTTTTGAAAGGTACACATAGTAAACTACTCCCTCCGTCCCATAATGTAAGACGTTTTTTGACACTAGCCCATAATGTAAGACGTTTTTTGGCACTACACTAGTGTCAAAAAACGTCTTACATTATGGGACGGAGGGAGTAGCACATTAAGTACAGTTTCCTGAGGCTTTTTGGTATTGGTACTACCATAATTCCTATATTGATGCTAGTACACTAATTTTACCATATTAGGATCTTAGGAATTTATCTCCTAGTATTTTTTTATAGAAAGAGGCTATTGTAGCTCACATCTGAAAATTCGTATTGAAGAACATATCATATCTGATAAAATGTTGTTAGGACTAAAGTCATCCATTGCGGACTGAAGTTCCAGCATCACATGTCTTAATTTGCTGGCCTTGAATCATCTTGTTTTTCTTTCTCTGCACTACTAGGCTTTTTTTTCTTCCAATTTGACTAGTAGGCTATTTAGTACTCCCTCCGTCCGGAAATACTTGTCATCAAAATGCATAAAAGGTGATGTATCTAGATGTATTTTAGTTCTAGATACATCCCTTTTTGTCCATTTTGATGACAAGTATTTTCGGACAGAGGGAGTAGTCAGTACATTCTGCTACTTTCATGCAGTGAAGTATAGAGTTGTCATTAGGGGTCCTCGTCACATCTCCTACAAATCTGATCCCGCATTTAGGTGTACACTCTGAAGTCTTAGCCTAGTAGTGCAGAGAGAACTTTCATAATAGTATGATTCACTTTCCTTTACAAACCTTTCCTTTCCAGACAGCTAATGGAACTACGTACGTACCAGATTATCTTAGCTTATTCATGCTCTGGTTCCATTAGTAATAATTCTCTGCATGTCACTTGAAAAAAAAATCCCATCTCGCAGCAGATGCAGATTCTTTTCTTTGCAGTGTTCTCACCTATTTGCATAGATCTGTGTAGTCAATTATGATTCAAGTTCTTTACTGTCCTTTTATTTTCTTCTACTGTGAAATGTGAGCAATGTATGTAGTTACTCATGGTAGGCTAAGTAATTTGCCTGTGAATAAAATCATCAATATGACTAGGCATACTTGACCAGTATAGCTGAAATAGTCAAGTATTGCCATTTATTCTCGGCCATCAGGTCGTCTCTACGCACAGAGACTAGATTTGTTAAGATATTTCTTTTTGTTGTGCCACTGTTTATAATGCTAATATTTTGATTTCTATTGCCCTGCTTCTTCATTTTCTAGTACTTCTAGATTTTTTTGTTCTAGTTTTTCTCGTTGTCTTCCTTCCAGCTAGCAGTATTTGCCTTCAATTAATTAAGAAATATTAATTGTCCAATATCTGGCACTTGTCTTTGATTAAGAAATATTAACTGCACAATATCTGGCACTTGTCTTTGATTAAGTAATAAATATAACTGGTTTTCATGGCTCACTTCTGGAAGTTTGTGTTGAAGAATATTTCTGGTAAACCGTCGTTAACTTGTTTAAGACTTCCACCGTAGACTGAAATCTGCTGTCCCACTTTTTAATCTGTTATATACATGAGAGGCTGTATATATATAGTGACAACACCAGCACAGTTGTTTTTCTTTCCAGTAGGCTGCTTGGTGGTTCTAGTTTAATGCATGGCAGTATTGATGTGTCATTTCTCCCAACAACATAACTAATTTGAGGCTTCCTTTATTCGCCATGTCGCTAGCCTACCTTCCTCAGATGCTTTCCCAGCCGTTGACTGATTAATCTAATTTTGTGCAGAGTAAACAATGTGATGAACCCACCGGTGAGCCACTCACCGCCAAGTTCTGGGAGGAGTCTGGTCCCATTGAGAACGTCGTCTCGCGCATCAACCTGGTGACTTTCCGTGAGTTCAAAGGGGACCGAGGTGAGGTTGGCTTCCTGGAGTTCATCTTCCAGAGTGCGCGTGCGCTGGAGATGGTAGCCATTTTCATGGCCAATCCAAGCTTCACACCCTTCTCGACGGACGAGGCGCTTGTCAAGGCGCAATACAGCGCCAGAAACCCGGCGAGTAAATCCTGCAAAAAGTGCATCATGTGGAGTAGCCGTCTTGAAGGCGGCGATCCTTGGAGCCTCAGAGTCGGGGCAGATTTCTCCTTCGAGGACCCGTTCACGGTGAGCGAGGAGGACAGCTGAGCTTATAGTTTCTGTGGTGAAGAGGACTCGCTTTTTGATGCAAACTATGACCTGTGGTGATATTTGTTGCTGGCTGTGCCGCACTTGCGATGGCCTACTCTTAAATTTGTGTCTTGGTACCTGGTAAGCAGCTGATATTTTGACTTGCCGTGTAATGTTTCTTGTTGGCGGGAAACTTGTCAACAGCAAGAGAGAATGTGAAAAATCATCTGCTTCTTTTCCTGTACCTGCCCACTTACCATGCTCCTTTTCATGCACAGTAAAATTGACTCGCATGTTTATTTCTCTGAAGACATAATACATAATGTGCAAAAAATGCAGTTTGCAATTTATCTAGACTACTACCTTAGTTGTTGCAGTTTGATTTGTCAAATTGCATTTAAATCTAAACCTTTGCCAATTGCAATCGATTAAGTTCTGCCGCTGCTAATAAGAATTATTATTGCATCTAGATAACTAGCCACCCGTTTGATGGTTTTGTATTGAATTGTTTTTCAGAACGCCTGATGAGATTTGGCAGTAAATGAAAATTTTGTTATAGTTTTAGTGTTTTCTCCGACTTCTAGAATTCTCTCATTCGATTTTTCAGAATCACTATTTATTAATGAATTAACTATTTTATTCCCAATTTATGAGCAAAAAATGTGTTTATGGGCAACTTTCTACTTACCAAGTTGTTAAGTTATTGGGTATTTACCTGGGTCTCTAGAGTTCTATTTGAGTTTTTCTCTCCGCGAAAAACATTGCCTATTTACGAACAATTATACTTAGACATCACATAAGATAATATCACAATAATAATGAGTAAGACCCCACCACCCCTCTCAGTGTCGACCGCATTAGCGTCCTCCCCTACACCCTCCTCCCCAACATCGTCTCCCACCTCACCGTCGTGGAAATTGTGCACACCGCCGTCCTTGCCTTGCGTTGGCGCCGGGTCTGGCTGTCGACGGAGCCCGTCCTCATTGACGCAAGCCTCCATCCCAACGAAGCAGAGTAAGGTTGCTGAGATGATACATTGGCTTTTGATGAATGACTAATGTTCAGTTCAGGAGACAAAACATTTACCTGCTTGAACTCCATGTACCAACAAACAGTAAAACACCACAGATGAGTTTTTCCCTAAGGCCATCACCTCCATCCACCAGATCCACCAAAGAATTACAAGAATATTTAATTCGGCACCACCTCATGCAACAATATAAAAAATCTCCTACACTTCCGCCCGTCATGTACATACAAGCAATAAACGACCAATACCAAACACTTACAATAATGAATAAACCAAGAACCCACACAACAACACGCCTAAGACACGGCGTGACGCCTCGCTTCGGCCAGCTAGTTTGTGTAAAGGCCCGATACATGAAAATTTTAGCTTCATTACAGACTTCTTAATGAGTGCCTTGACATTTGCTATGTAAAATGAAGGGGAAGGATAATCCTCTACTAACACGTGCATACATAATAGTATGTGATGAATCACAATATGACTATTGAGTTGTGGATATCTAGGACCTAAATTTATCTCGATAAGTACTTGACTACAAATTCGGCAATATTCGTATCAGAACTCCACCCTTCTTGCATTGCCTCCTTGGCCTTCTTCATCCACTTTGTCGCATTTTGCGTACGGCACCCGTACGGGCTTCACGGAAGTGGATGCGCCCCCTTCCCCTTCGGATGAAGCATCAGCCAGGGGTTCCACTCCAATGAGCGGTAGGAAGCGAGCCACCCTTTGCACCAAAGCATGTACCTCCGGGGCTCCCGGCAGTCCGGTGAGCGGACTGCCGGACATGGGGAAGACAACCCGCGAATGTAACCGTCCTCATCCGGTTTGTATGAAATCTGTCATGTTTGTACACAATCCCGCCATGTTTATATGAATTTCATGCGATTTGTTGAAAAGGAGTTTCAAATGTATGCGGACAGGGTTGGATGTCGATCTCCCTTATTTATGTCCGCGGACTGGTCCCTGTCTGAGGACGGAGGTAAGATTATTTTTGCGGATTGCCGTTGAAGATGCCCTTACCTCCAATTCGGCTGAAGACGTGGGGAAGCTACATGAGCACCTTCCCTGTCAAGGTGATTAACTAAGCGTGGAGGTGACTTGGTACAGAAGAAAAAACATAGGAGTATCATACTTGGCCGCCACTCTACTCGAATCCTCCTACTGCTAAAGCGCCGATATATTTGCCTCAAACATCCAAAGCAGAGCAAAACAGAGCTTCTTGCCCACAACTGAAAGCCAAGAAAACGGAGACATGGAGAGCGCGAGCACGCCGTCCGGCGATGAGCGTGGCGGCGGCGGCGTCCACGTCCTGCTGGTGCCGCTGCCGGCGCAGGGCCACATGAACCCGATGATCCAGCTCGGCCGGCGCCTCGCGTACCACGGCCTACGCCCCACCCTCGTCGCCACGCGCTACGTGCTCTCCACGGGCCCGCCCCCCGGCGACCCCTTCCGCGTGGCGGCCTTCTCCGACGGCTTCGACGACGGCGGCATGGCCTCCTGCCCGGACCCCGTCGAGTACTGCCGCAGGGCCGAGGCCGTGGGGTCCGAGACGCTGGCGCGGGTCATCGCGGCCGAGGCGCGCGCCGGGAGGACGCCGTCCGTGATGGTCTACGACCCGCACATGTCCTGGGCGCCGCGTGTGGCAAAGGCGGCCGGCGTGCCGACCGCAGCGTTCATGTCGCAGTCGTGCGCCGTGGACCTGATCTACGGCGAGGCGTGGGCGGGGCGCGCGCCGCTGCCGATGGCCGACGGGAGCGCGCTGCGCCGCAGTGGCGCGGTGAGCGTGGACCTTGGGCCGGAGGACCTGTCGCCTTTCGTGGTGTCGCCGGAGCTCTACCCCAAGTACCTGGACGTGTCGATCCGGCAGTTCGAGGGCCTCGAGGACGCCGGCGACGTGCTCGTCAACTCCTTCCGCGACCTCGAGCCGCAGGAGGCGGAGTACATGGCGTCGAGATGGCGCGCCAAGACGGTCGGCCCGACGCTGCCGTCCTTCTTCCTCGACGACGGCCGCCTGCCGTCGAACAAGGCCTACGGCGTCAACTTCTTCAACAGCGACGCGCCGTGCATGGCATGGCTGGAACGGCAGCCCCCTTGCTCGGTAGTCCTTGCGTCCTATGGGACGGTCTACAGCCTCGACGCCGGCGAGCTTGACGAGCTCGGAAATGGGCTCTGCGATTCCGGCAAGCCATTTCTCTGGGTCGTGAGATCCAACGAGGCAGAAAAGATATCCCAAGAACTCCATGACAGATGCAAGAAAAATGGATTACTTGTGCCTTGGTGTCCCCAGCTTGAGGTCTTGGCGCATAAAGCCATAGGTATGAAAAAAATGGGGAATTTCTTTTTATATGTATGTCTACATAAATATCAATTTCTTGAGGAATTAATTTGCCTTTCGACTTGCAGGTTGCCTCTTGTCACACTGCGGATGGAACTCGACGACGGAAGCAATTGTTGCCGGTGTGCCAATGGTGGCAATGCCACGGTCGGCGGACCAGCCAACCACGGCAAAGTATGTGGAGAGCGCATGGGGGATCGACGTGCGGATCCGGACAGAAGAGAAAGGCTTGGCTAGGAGGGAGGAGGTGGAGAGGTGCATCCGGAAGGTGATGGATGCGGAAGGAAAGGATGAGTACCGCAGAAATATGACAAAGTGGATGAAGATGGCAAAGGAGGCAATGCAGGAAGGAGGGAGTTCGGATAAAAACATTGCTGAGTTTGCAGCAAAGTATTTATTGACATAAGTTTAAGGGCACACTACGCATCTGCCGACTGATCTTTTTAAAAGATGGACGAGCCGAGCTGTCAGATTTGACACATTCAGTGTTACTCCATCATTGCATTTAATGAAATGAAATCTGAGGGCATTTAAAAAAAAAGATTATGGGCCTAATTATCCACAACCACTGGATAATTATTCACCAAGTATTTTATGTATACCCGGTGGCGGAGCCAGGATTGGAGCAAGCCCCGGGCCTAATTTTTTTTCGCCATGACAAAAAAACATAACGTCCATAAGGCTATAGCTAAGTATGGCTCTATTGCACAAAAAAATGACAAAAACTACAAATTACAATATGTGATTAAAAAAGTACCAAATCAATGATTTGCTTCATCGTTGCCTTCCCTAACCTCGTCGACAGGGGAAGAAGCGCCAACACCTTCAAGACATCAAAAGAAATTTTTCATAAGAGAAGACATAAACATCATTGATACAAATCTGAAATGATAGGTATAGAAACTCCTGTTGCAGACACAGGAGAAAAAAATCGATTCATCTTCTTTTAGTACAATCTATGGGCTGAAATTGACAATTACATCATTTGAGTTCACAAATACCATGGATACATCACTGAATAAATACACGAATTATTTTCAATTTAATTTTAGCTAAAGAATACCAACGTCAGGCACTAGCAGCGGCAGTCAAGCAGACAGTAGACCGGAGCCGAGCGGTGGCCAGAAGCTAGTGGGCGAACAGAGCACAAGAGCAGCCGAGCAGGGAGGACGACGGCGACAACCTGAACGAGTAGTCGAGGACGACGGCGGACAGTAGAGGCGAGCGCTGGATCAAGTCGCCGAGCGTCTCGTCTGCCTGCGTCCTGCGTGAGAATTAGGTCGTGGTGTGGATTGTGCCTCGTGCGTGCGTGCCTGGATCGGTGGCGGCTTGTTTTTGGTGAGACAGCCAATCAGGCTTTGGGCCTCCTTCCATTTAGTGAGCTGCACCCCGGGCCTGTAGAAATACGTATATATGTAGTAGTTGGATATTTTTTTCACGCCCCGGGCCTGGGCCCTGGGTGCCCGGGGCCCAGCTCCGCCCCTGTGTATACCACTGTATGTATGTATGGTCGAAAATGCGTCGGCAGCACACCTTCCTCGTTGCTTCCACTTGCCGCAAAAGACACCCGGAGCGGAGCTAGTCAAGTGCACGATCCAGTTTCGCTTTCGCCACCGGACAGAAATCTTGCGTCCGCAGAGCACCATAGCAACCTTGTGCGCCACTCTGCTTCTCCACTCTCCACTCGCAGTATCAACCTTGGCGCGCCCAAGACAAATCTTGCGCACCACTTTGCTTCCCTGCCTACTTAATCCATCGGAAACATCCACACCAAGTCGAAACATGGAGATCACGCCGGCGGCCGCCGCCAACTCGAGCGTCTTCAGCCACGGAGGCGGCGAGAGGCGCAGGAACTCGCACCTCCCCCGTGGCTAATCACCGATGATGATCGCCGCATCCAGTGGAGGCGGGAGCGCCACCTACTCATCGCCAAGGCAGATGAGCACGCCATGACGGCGTGGCGCGAGCGCTTTTCACAGGATGTCGTCACCGAAAACGAGTTCCGGGCGCAGAGGAGGGCGGAGCGAGTCACGCGTGGGGCGGACAAGGGTGAGCAGAAGGCACCGGCGAAAGCCCAGTGTGACCCGAGACCTGCCTCGACCATCATCCTCGGTGGACCGACATGTTTACGTTGCGGACTACACCACCGAGGAGGATGAGTAGTAGTTTTTATCTAGTTTATTTGTATCGTTTTATATCTAGAAGCATCGTTTTATCTAGTTTTATTTGCATCATATGAACGAGGTTGTGGTGTGGGACTTAAATTTCTGTCATGTTTCCTAAGAATTTGAACTATATGTTGTTTCATATGTGTTGTTTCAATTTTTATCCAAGCGTCGGCTGGTCGAGCACACTGTACTTTATCGCGCCTGGTGAAGCGCTACAACGGCGTGCTAAAATTTACAGCGCCTGGGAAAGCAACTAACCCCTCCCGCGCGAAATAGCTATTTCGGCGCTATAAAAGCTTTTTAGCGCGCGTCTGTTGGAGATGCTCTTAAACTGGTTCGGCAAAGGTGGGACTGGCAACACAGAGGGAATGACATGTGTTAAATAATGGACGTGGACCTATTAGGGTCTTGAGATCATGGTTATTGTGTTAGGGAAGTGTGATATTTTTTTTCTGGCAGACTCTTTTACTAGTGACGAATACAATACAAATGTTTCAATGTCTCCCTTGTGTTTGTTTAGACATGATAGATTGTACTGTATTACTCTATTTCTGTCATGGGAAGATAAATTGGATACCAATGTGTGTATGATCACATTGGGGAATTGGCCTGTTTTTGTTTATTATGTGACACCTGGGCCGCTGTTGTTGCGGGATTGGAGGGCCGGTGGTGAGCTACAAATTTAACCAGCAGAGGCTACTGGCCACTCGAGCTGATAATATGATTGTCGACATCATCATGCGCAAGTGTTTGCGAGTCAAACGCGGTGCGACGGGCTCTTTGGGAACCAAGCAGCAAAACGTGATAATAAGGAAGCTATGTCTGGCTAATGAGGGGGAGGCAATCAGCGATGAGGCCCTTCAGGCGTATGCTCAACTTTTTGAAACCCTACTCTCCGATGCTCACATTGAGGCAATTCTTGCCCTTTTCGGTTGGCACCCGGCGATCCTGCCGGGATCTGCGGTCGGCGAACTGGGCGAGGTTGCCCAGTAGGTTTTTGCCTTGGTGGTTTGGGTGGGTCTACATCATGTCTTGCTATCCTTTCAAATCTCTAGTGTGGAATGTGAGGGGCCTTAACAGCCCTGCTCGTCGTAACGTTGTTGCTCAGGTGGTTTGCACATTGAAAGATCGTGGATGTCGCCTAGAGGGGGGGGGGGGTGAATAGGCGCTTTAAAATAATTACGGTTTAGGCTTGAACAAATGCGGAATAAACCTAGCGGTTAATTTGTCAAGCACAAAACATACAACAACTAGGCTCACCTATGTGCACCAACAACTTATGCTAAGCAAGATAAATAACTAGGTGATAGCAAGATATATGACAAGAAACAATATATCTATCACAAAGTATAGTGCATAAGTAAAGGGCTCGGGTAAGAGATAACCGAGGCACGCGGAGACGACGATGTATCCCGAAGTTCACACCCTTGCGGATGCTAATCTCCGTTTGGAGCGGTGTGGAGGCACAATGCTCCCCAAGAAGCCACTAGGGCCACCGTAATCTCCTCACGCCCTCGCACAATGCAAGATGCCGTATTCCACTAAGGGACCCTTGAGGGCGGTCACCGAACCCGTACAAATGGCAACCCTTGGGGGCGGTCACCAAACCCGTACACTTTGGCAACCCTTGGGGGCGGTCACCGGAACCCGTCAAATTGCTCGGGGCGATCTCCACAACCTAATTGGAGACCCCGACGCTTGCCCGGAGCTTTACACCACAATGATTGAGCTCCGAACACCAAGGTTGGGGCTATCTCCCCAACGACACCACGAAGCTTCACCACAATGGAATATGGCTCCGAGGTGACCACAACCATCTAGGGCACCCAAGCACCCAAGAGGAACAAGCTCAAGGGTACCAAGCACCCAAGAGTAATAAGCTTCTCAACTTCACTTCCACGTATCACCGTGGAGAACTCAAACCGATGCACCAAATGCAATGGCAAGGGCACACGGAGTGCCCAAGTCCTTCTCTCCCAAATCCCACCGAAG
>LR738715.1:856673892-856697114 GCA_902687465.1 Secale cereale | reverse complement strand
CCTCCCTCCCTCCTTCCCCTACCTCCATGTTTCTGAAATTTCAACTGCTAGTTCTAGTAAAACATGTTCAGTAGTTTCAGTAGTTACCGTCGTCCCCCAACTCCCTCCCCGCAAACCCCACAATCTCTCTAGCGGCTGCGCTGGTTGCAAGCCGGCGGCTAGGTGAAAAAATGGAGAATGTAGGACTGGAGTTCCTACTAAGATGCCATGGACTGGTTAGTTACTGCTTAAGTCAAAGCATTTGGGGGATTTGTCTTTTGCGATCTGCCGCTGCTGTAAAGAAAGCTAACTAGGGCGTCGTCAGGTTCCCGCTTCGGTAGGAGTTGGTTGATAGTCTAGACCACGTTTGTTGAATGCAAATTTTTTTAATGTGTTCTATACTGTCATCGGTTAACTGACCTCAAATAAGAGCACCAGAAAAAAATAAAAATGCACCTGGAGGAACAAAAACTACAAGGACTAGAAAATAATAACTGAAATCACACACATAATCTTACATCAGTACATGTTGTCGGCCATAGCTACATTTTGTAGATGAACTAATTCTACGAAACAGGCTTAGCAATAAAGGGAGCCACCTCAAAAAATTTACGGCCCTGCGAGGGTGCCGCTACAGGAGTTGGAACATGTTTTGCTATGGATATTTTTTAATGACTAATTGGACGAACCAAAGTACATTCTTAGGTTAGACTAGTTAGACTAGTTTCAGTAGTTTCAGTAGTTAGACTAGTTAGACTAGTTTCAGTAGTTTCAGTAGTTAGACTAGTTAGACTAGTTTCAGTAGTTTCAGTAGTTAGACTAGTTAGACTAGTTTCAGTAGTTAGACTAGTTACACTAGTTAGACTAATTTTTCTGCTAAGCCATAGTTTAAATTTTTCTACAGCACGTGTTTTAAGTTTGCCAACTCTGGCTTACAGCTTTTGTTGTAAAACATGTTCATGTACTGAACTACTAATGCCTTGTGATGCTTGTGATCACATTGAGAAAGACTTGTAAAGATGATGATCACATTGAGAAAGACTTGTGATCACATTGTGATAGTTTTGCAGGTACCCCGAGAGGCCCTTGAGTTTGCTGGATTGTTGATTAACTTCCGTTCCGGCAAATTCGGGTACTCCATATGTCCTATTTTTAGCAAAGGTCATGCTGAAATTTTCCATGAATTTTAGCATGACTTTGCTAAAAATAGGACATATAGGGTACTTGTGACTAATGCATGGGCCGGGGTATCTTAGTGGTTAATTAGGTAGGATCAAGTGCCCCTTTATTCTAGCTGCATTAAACCATAGGCGGCAATAGAGCCAAGTGATTAGGCCCAACTTACAATTCTCCTTCCTAGCTTAGCTTTTAGGATGCCTCGGTGTCGACAAACCATAAATTATGAAACCTTGGCTTTTAGGGTCCCTCGGTGTCGATAAAACCCGAAATGATGAAAGCTTAGGCTTTTAGGGTGCCTGGGCGTCGAAAAACCCTCAATTATAAAAGCTTAGCTTTTAGGATGCCTCGGTGTCGACAAACCCTAAATGATGAGACCATGATCTTGTTCCTTGACAATAACCAAATTTTTGACCAAACTTTGTTCCTATTTAGAGAGAAACATGGCCAACAACGATGAGGCCGGCGGTTCGGGCGGGAAGGCATTCTGGGAGCTGTCCCAGGAGATGGAGGAACAACCTCACTTGTATGAGGACGCCGCCTTCCACACCGATCCTGAGACCACTGATGGTACCGCGGAGGATGACCCCACTGACGCCACCACTGATGGTGCCGCCGAGAATGCCACCACTGATGATGGCGGCGCACGCACAGATGGCAGCCAACCGAAGAGGCAACGGAAGGACCGGCGCCCGACCGTGCTCCACACCCTCAAGGAGGAAGTTACTGAAGTGGACCCCGACGGGAATCCAACGGCGCCCGAACGAATAGTCAAGGGGTACTCGATTCAGCTCGGGTGCATTCTCCGGAGCACCGTCTCGATCAACAGCGAGAACCTGAGGCATCCTGACAACGCAAATTACCGCAACCTCCTCTTCACGAAGCTGCACGAACGATACAAGTTCCCCGCTCAATTTGATAACACAAGCCTCAAAGGGAATAAAGTGAACAGTGCTGCCCTCACGAAGATGAGCAAGGCCCTGTCTACTTGGAAAACCAATGTGAAGATAATGATCAAGAAAGGTGAGAGTTATGAGACGATCAAGGAGAAACATCCTTCGATCACCGAAGATGACTACAACGAATTCAAGATCACTTGCTCGAGCGCCTCACACTCCGAATCAAGTCAGTGGGGGAAAGAAATGCGGGAGCTCAACTTAGGGGAACACACACTCGGTCCCGGCGGTTACAGAGTGGCGGAGCCTATATGGGACAAGGAGGAGGCGGACCGTGCCGAGCAAGGCCTACCGCCCCTCTTCGATAAATACGGTGACAAGCAGACCAGGAACTTTATCAGGGCCCGGTACAAGAAGGACCCGAAAACAAAGGAGCTGACCACGGATCCGAAGACCAGGGCGCTTGAGCTTGTTCTGGTAAGGAATACACCCCCGTGTAATTAGCTCCATATGGTTGCATTCTAATTAATGAAGCCAAATTTCTAAATGATTCACATTCCTTCCGCAGGCGACTGAAAGCAGTAGCGCGGGGTCGACTAAGAGCGGCCCTTGGGACACGACTCTAAATAGGGCGTTGAATGTAATGAAGAACAAGGATAAGCTCGAGAAGCCGACGTCAGCTGGTCGTGTGGCCGGCAAAGGCTTGTCGACAAAATGGTCGTCATACTATAACGCTGGTGGGCGAAAGGAGAAAAAGACCAGCTCGGAAAGCCAGGCGCGCGAGGTTCAAGAACTCAAGGCACAGGTGGCGCGGATTCCGGAGATTGTCCAAGAGCAAGTGCAACAACAGATCGGAGCGACGATCACCGCAATTGTGCCTAGCTTGATCGAGGGGTTGCAGGCGTGGATTGCTGGCGGCCAACAGGGGCCGCCCCCGATTCCCAGCTTCACGGCCAGCAACTCGCAGAACGCGATGGCGGGGCCATTGGTGTCTCCGGCGGAGGCGGCATTGGTGTCTTCGACGCCGGCACGGGAGCTTAATGCACCCGTGTGTACGCCGGCCGGCACCTCTGCAGCAAGTGGCCCCTCCGTCAACTGCATGCCCGCCGTTGGCGGTGCCTCGACATTAGCCGAGCTCGACGCCATCATCACGGTAACTAATTAAGCCTCTCTCGGCCGAGGACTTCATCTCCTTGCCTTTGACTGGGCATCGCTGACGCCCTACATGTTTTCGCAGGGCGCCGCCGACGTTCCGTGCACTCTCCTGCACTTCGTGAACAACGAGTTGGTCGATGTTGCCAAGGGCAAAATCGTTCAACCGGGCCAGCCCTTGTTCCACGGTACCCAGATGCCACCTAACTTGTTTAGGGTTCAACTGGTTCGGGTGCTGCCAGGCTGCGACGACGTGTTACCTCCGATTCGACCCGTCGGGGCCGACGATGATGACGTCATGACCCTCAGCGCCTGCCTGAGCTGGCCCCTGCTTTGGCCGAAGAGCCAGATTCGTTTGGGGGCGGGGGGAACCACACCAAAGACAACACCGCCAGTCGTGCCGGCGCCAAGTCGTCCCCATGGCAAGTCCGCCGCAACGGTGCCGGACATCCCTATGCCATTGGATCCAAACATGCATATGGCACAGGATCAGAACGACGACGACGACGATACATTTGCCAACGTCGATCATTACTTTGCCGATCATGGGTACGGTGACGACTTCATGGGGGCTCCTTCTCAAGAACCCAACCCAACAAAAGACGTGCGCGATCAAGCCGGTACCGCGGAGAAGCCAAGTTGCAACAGGCGTCGTCTGCCGTTCGGCTCTCAGGAGACGCCTCCAGCTGCCGACTTCACCGAGCCTCAGATAGGCGAGGTGCGAAATATGATCAGCCCCAACACACTAAAGAAGGCGGTCTCTGAGCAGAACTCGGTCCCAATTCAGGAGATCAAGAAGAAGGCACGCAAAAGAAAAACTAACAAGGGTGCGAGCCAGCCGGCACCGAGTACGATCCGTGCTCAGGACGGGCCACCTTCACCTGAGGATGTAATGAGGAGGGTGCATGTGGCGGGTAGGCCGATGCTACCGACAAATATGCTCGATGCTGCAACCGGTGCCATGCGGAGTCTGCATGACAGTGTTCTTTCTTTGGAGAAGCGGCGTCTCAGAGAGAAGGATGTGGCTTACCCGGATTTCGCGGCCAAGGTGCCGGAGGGCAAGGGCTTTGTGGATAACTCCATCGGGGGTACGATCGTCCTGCGGTTTGATGACATCCACGCTATGTTGAACCTTCATCCGCTGCACTACACCTTCGTTCGGCTATTTTCGCTGAGTATGGAGATGCGGATCATTCGCGACAAGACCCCGGACATCGTGATAGTCGACCCCTTCTACATGCGTGCCAAGATCTTGGGCAGCGCTGGGGACCGGCAAGTCGCGAGTTCTTACCTCGGAGGCATCATTCTGGCAAACCGAGATAAGGATAACTTCCTCGTGCCTTACTTTCCCGAGTAAGTCCTCCGCCTCAACCGCCCCTTAACATATGAATTCTTAGATTTCGATCGTTCTTCTTTTAACATTCCGTGTTTTCTGCAGTGACACACAGTGCACGCTCATCCTACTAAGCCCCAAATATTCCATGGCCACGTATTTCGACCCGGACCGTAAGTTGGCTGTAGACTACACAAATGTCAAGAAGGTTCTTGATGATGTTCTCGCCGGCTACGCCAAATCTGGAGGCACCTTCACCAGGACAACTCGTAAGTACGGCAAACACGTGTTCTCCCACAATACGACGTTCTGCTGCGTCAAGCAGCCGCCTAGCGGTCAGAAGGGTGCCTACTACGCCATCCATCACATGCGGGCGATCGTACGGGACCATCATCAACTTCTGCTACCGAGTAAGCTCAAAGATTGGGCCGCGCGCGTGTCGGCAATCCAGGACGCGGACATCAGACAAGATTTCTTTCGCATCCAGTCGAAGTTTGCGGAAATCATCCATCAAGATGTCCTTCGTACCTCGGGGCAGTTCTACCTCAGAAATCAACCGTCGAACAGTGACATCGACACAATGCTACAAATGCAGGCTGACAACGCCCGTGATTTCATGACTCCCACGATAGACGGCGGCTTCATCCACGCTCCGGTGCATTGAGTCGAGTCGAAAGCAGTGATGCTGTGTCTAGTTCTGAAACATCGATTGGCTCTTGTTGTAATTAAACTTTAATGAACTTGTAGTATGTCTCTTTGGTTTCGAGAGTCGTTCAACTTAGATGTAATCAATGCTATTAATGTCTTGCTTTTCTCTTTCGATCGTTCTGTTGCATACTTATATATTGCTTATGAATTGTTTGTGAATTGATACTAACGTTTCGTTTGGCTAGTGCATATATAGCGATGCCGTCGTATGTCGTGTACAAGGGTATGGTTCCCGGAGTCTACGACGACTGGGAGGAGTGTCGGAGACAGGTTCACCGATTCAGCGGTAACAGTTACAAAGGGTACACCACTAGGGCCGAGGCCGAATCTAGATACGCCCGCTATCTAGCGGGAGAGGGGAGGGAGCGTTGGAGGAACCGGATGAAAACGAGTTTCATCGTGATGATGCTTATCGTGACGACCGCAGCTCTCTTCTATGTGATGGTAGTTTAGATGATCGATATCGACTTGTAATGTGAAGACAAACTCGCTACTCGCGGTCTCGAGACTTGTAATATATTGTTCTATCTTTGTTCGGTCTTTTCAATTCGGAGACTAATATGATGAATTGTATTCGGAGACTAATATGATGAATTGTATTCAGAGATTAATCTTCTATTGTATTCGATGAATGTGTTGTTGATGTGTGCTGTCTATATTCTGTGCAATTATACATTTTGTAATCTGTGCAAAAAAAACAGAAAAATAATATTAAAAAAAACCTAATATTCATACTAATGGCGCATCAGAGAAAAGTGCGCCATTAGTATGCCAAAGTATACTAATGGCGCATTATCAGCCAGTGCGCCATTACTATGCGGACACTACTAATGACGCATCATACTTAGTGCGCCATTAGTATGCCAAAGCACCTGGGTACACATGGCCCCTCGGAGGCACACTAATGGCGCACTACGGTGCACACTAATGGCGCATCTGTGATGCGCCATTAGTATACCAGATACTAATGGCGCACCTCTGGTGCGCCATTAGTATCAAATACTAATGACGTGTTAGTAATGGCGCACCACTAATGCACCATTAATGGCCAAATTAGGTGCGCCATTAATAGGCCTTTTCTTAGTAGTGGCATGCCGCTGTGATGACTAAGTGCGGTTAGCTGGTGGCATAATGAACGAGCTGTCCTCGTCGCGCTGCCCCGCCATCTCTTTTTACCGCTCTCGTACGCCGGATCCAGAGCCATTCGTGTTTCGCATCTTCAACGGGCTCACGTCAATGCAGCGCGAACGTTGCCGTCCTCAATCGCAATATACGTACGGTATACACAACAGAGCATCAATTTTTTAAAAAAAAAATTGCAAGAAAGCGCATCAATTTTTTTTTGCGGGCTGTCTATTTTCAATCATGACAGTACGACGAACATTAAAAATAATAAAAATTAATACATCCAGATTGGTAGACCACCTAGCGACGACTACATGCACTGAAGAGAGCCAAAGACGCGCCGCCGTCATCACCCCTTCATCGTCGGAGTCGGGCACAACTTGTTGTAGTAGACAATCGGAAAGTCATCGTGCTAAGGCCCCATAGGACAGCGCACCAGAACAGCAACCGTCGCAGATGAAGAATAACACAGATCAGAAGGATTAGTCTCCGAATACAATTCATCATATTAGTCTCTGAATAAACGAGCTGTCCTCGTCGCGCTGCCGCCGCCGTCTCTCCTCTTTTTACCGCTCTCGTACGCCGGATCCAGAGCCATTCGTGTTTCGCATCTTCAACGGGCTCACGTCAATGCAGCGCGAACGTTGCCGTCCTCAATCGCAATATACGTAGTCGCAGCACGAGCATCAATTTTTTAAAAAAAAATTGCGAGAAAGCGCATCAATTTTTTTTTGCGGGCTATCTATTTTCAATCATGACAGTAAAACGAACATTAGAAATAATAAAAATTAGTACATCCAGATTGATAGACCACCTAGCGACGACTACATGCACTGAAGAGAGCCAAAGGTGTGCCGCCGTCATCACCCCTCCATCGTCGGAGTCGGGCACAACTTGTTGTAGTAGACACCGAAAAGTCATCGTTCTAAGGCCCCATAGGACAGCGCACCAGAACAGCAACCGTCGCGGATGAAGAATAACGTAGATCAGAAGGATCCAATCGAAGACACACGAACGTAGACGAACACCAACGAGATTCGAGATATTCATTCAGGGCGGGTTTGGCTAGCTAGCAAAATCCTAACCGCCGCCGCCAAGAGAGCCAACTTTCCGGCGCCGTTTTCCGGCGGCTCTCCTCCTCCGGCGACCTCTTGGTCGTCAGTCGTGAGGAGGCTCGCCGGATCCCGCGCGTGCGGATCGTTTTTGCTTTAGGTTTAGAGCCCTAATAGCTTAGGTTTTTGGATCGTCCGACGTCTTGGCTGCGGTGGCGGCGACGACGATGCTGAATAAAGAAGCTTCAGATTCTTCTCCAAGGAGGCGATCGTCTCTATGGTCGGTGATGGATTTGGGAACCAGTCTGTTCAAGCGGGGATATCGTGGCGGCGACGGCATCCTTGTGGTGGACTTGTGTCCTCGGGCTCCGCTGTTGCGATGCCATCTGCTCCAGCGTCGGCGTGGAGCTTGGGAGGTAGTTCGGGAGCGGATGCAGATTGTGGTCTGCATCGACGACATCTGGAAGACGGAACGTGTGCTGGGTTCGTGGTTGATGGATGGCAGGTATGGTTTCCTACTTCGGCGTCTTGCTCATGGTGAGTTATCAGATCTGGAGTTCGATGGCGTGTCTGGGGTGTTGACCCGGTCTGATTCGTTCAACGACAATGGCTTCATCTTTGGTGAGCCACGTTGGAGGTCCGCAAAGCTGCATATTAGCGATGGAGCCGCGCCGAGCTCGGGTGAGGAGGTGATCCGTCACTTTTTTCTTTGGTTGTTGCTGTGGTGGTGCCGCAGGCAGGTGACGGACGTTGGTGTCAAGCTTAGCGATGTTCTTCTATCTTTTCAGTTTTGCCATGTCAGTCTTTACATGACTTGTAGTTTAATCTTTATAATATGAATGAGACACGTACTACTATGAAAAAAAACAACAAGATCCGAGCAAATTCACTAAAAATAGATCCGCCGGAGACACACCTCCACATGCCCACCAACAATGCTAGACGGACCGTTGAAACGGGGGCTAGGCGGAGAGACCTTTATTCCATCTTCAGTGAGCTGCCGCCGTTTCGCCTTCCTGAGCAGAACACAAACCCTAACAAAACTAAAAGAATGACTAAAAACGAAGCCCTCCCGCCGGTGTTTGACAGGATCCATCGTGTCTCCATGGCCCTAGGGTTTGGCACCGATGAGAGGCAAAAACTCTAGCTATTTTTTGGAGGAGGAGGAGGCGGTGAAAGAGCATCAATTTAACATATGCATGAAAATTATGACAATACACCCATCACTACTCTAGAACAAAGTCTTAAATAGCGCGTTATGCTACTTTATTTTCTTCATTTTTTACTGATCTATACTGAAACACTAAATTGGGCTTAGCACGCTATAGATGTGCTATAGGATTTCATAGCTTTTGGCAAAGCCGCCGTTAAGAGGCTTAACGCGTTATTTGAGACTTCATTCTAGAGTAGCGATGGGTGTATTGTGATAACTTTTACATAAACATCTGGCTAAATTCATCAGCGTTGTGATGGGATCGTGGGAATAGTTTTTTTGTGGTAAATTATTTCATTGATTATAAAATCAGCGGTACTACAATCTACATTAACTATATATTAGCTAAATCCTCCAGGAAGTTGCCCCTCCAACTAAAACACTGGGCCATGTAGGCAAGGTGGTGACTAGTTTTATTCTGGTCGCGATTTATCTTAGCTAAAGAAATATCCCTTTCGTGTGACATAAGTGTCGAATCTCCTGCAGTCAGTGGCCATATTTGGAACGGGTTCCTCACAACTAACAGCATCTCCAACAAGCGCGCTGTCGCGCAGCACGCAAATTTTTTTACAACACCAAAATTGTCTTTTTGTGCACGAGAGCGGCGAAGAGGTTTCCCAGATGCATAAAAACACGGCGCCCAATACGGCGGCCCCACTTGCAGTAGCCCAGAATTTGCAGCGCGTGCGAGCAGGCGCATCAAATATGCAACGCGTGATGCCGTTTTCACTAGCGCGCTGAACCTTATTTACCGCACGATGAATTATAGCACGGCTGCGGGAACGCCTATTTTTGGTCGCGCGTGCTATATAGCCTTTTTTAGTGCACGGCTTATCCAGCGGCTTATCCAGCGCATCTGTTAAAGATGGTCTAGCAAGTTTGTCCAACTACATGCAAGTTTGTCCATTGAAGGGCTAGTCAAAGTCCTTCCTCGTAAGCAGCAAGCTCCGCCTCCAAGGGATCTAAGCAGCCGAACAGGACACATATTGTAGCGAAAATCACTTGTCCATGACATTCGCGCAATATCATTCCAAGAACCAGCCGAACCATCCCTTTCCATGTATAGGACACATCTATATTTAACTTTTGCATAATTGTCAATTGGTGGGTTACAACCAAGCGGCTGTTACTTGTCTGCTCCTTAATCGGTTTGGCTTTATGATTGTAGTGCACGACGCTTTTTCCCTTGTATGGGTCTGCACTCGGTTCTTTCTTGATGATCAGTAAGGAATCAACATAACTCTCTAGGAAGGCGCAAGATCCCTCAATGGACGGCACTGGCAAAGTGTGACGGTGCCCTTGTTGACAGAAAACAATAAAGAACATTTTGGATTTACGTCCCTCGTTTCCTATCTCACAACTGTGTGACGCTGCAGGTTTAGCTTCCGCTCCTTTGTGCTTGTGTGCCTCCGATAGCTAATATCTCCATTCTGAGTGAGGCATAAGGCGAACACCGTGCGTGTTTGAATGTGTGGAATAGATGATCAGACATGATCTGTCCGTTTTAGTTCCCTATTGCCTTCCAAGCCTAGCTAGCAAGCCCTATCATACATGTAGAGATGAAAACCGAGGCCATGGCAGTACCAGCATGGAAATCAATATGATTGCAGCCGAGTTCCCCGAGTTCGGTTTAGTGCCAAGCCACATGCATCACTAGAATTTCGGAACGAATGGCCCTTGCTAGCTGCTCTAGGTGTTTTCGTACTAGCACGTAGGCACTGTGAATTTATAGGGCTGCATCCTGCTTTGCGTCCTCCTTCATCATGGGAAAATCATAGCTTACTTCCTACCACCTATCGTTTGTCCTTCAACTTTATGACAGCTCTTTGTGTTGCATAATGTCAAATATAATTTCTCTGCAAATTTTTATGGTCAAAGATTTTGGTAATTGGAAATATTACTTCGAATCAGCCGGAGGCAACGCGCATTGATTGGTTGGCACTGTTGTTGCAATATATGCTGCTTTTAAAGACAACACTTGCAAAACATGCGGACATAAGAATGTGCGGTCATGTGGGCTAGTCTACAGCATGTGTTATACCATTGCCAAGAAAATTTCTGGTTCATAATTTTGTTTGACGACGCACAAAATCTGTATTATGAAGTTGTGGTAATCCACATTATTTGCGTTCCTCTTCTGAAAAAGTGACACTGTAAAATAAGCTTGTGAGATTTTAGTTTCTATGCAAACTGATTTTTGTCCAAGTATCATAATGTAAACATTGGGCATGAATTTCCACCTGTGCAACATGCGGAACCAGAATGCGCCCTGAGTATTTCATTATACACCTTGCAAGTATCAGGTGAACAATTTGTTGAGACTACAATAATTTTTGGGGGGCTTGTGTAAAGGTACATGTACAACCTTGCACTAGTAGAAAACAGGGCTTTGGTTCGGGCCTGGCCAGCCCATTAGTCCCGATTCACTTACGAACCGGGACACATGGGGGCATACGTCCCGGTTCGTGCGCCCAGGGGGGCGACCGGGCCTCGTGGGGCATCTGTCCCGGTTGGTCTAGACCCATTTGTCCCGGTTCCACGCACGAACCGGGACCAATGGGCCTCGCTCCTGGCCCACACCCATTGGTCCCGGTTCGTGATAGGAATGGGGCAGAAGGGTGGCCTTCTGTCCCGGTTCCTATCACGAACCGGGACCAATCGGTTGCTTATATATACCCCATATCACCTGCGAGCAGAGCACTCCACACTGCTCTGTTTTTTCTGGCCAGCGAGGGGAGAGCTCTAGCTCACCTCCCATATATATATGCACATGAGGTGTTCGATGAAATGCCCGAGCCACACTAGTTAAGCTTTCTCCTCTCGAAGCTCGAACTCCAAGCTCCATTTTCTCCAATATTTGGCTAGGTTTAGCGGTCTGTCACGTCCCGTCCCCGTCTTCACATCCGTCGATCGCCCACGCCGATCTCGTCGCCGGCACCACCATGGTGAGCTATGCATGTACTTTGAATATAATGTGATGATGAACTTATATTAATTTGACTGGAAATGTATCCATGATATTCTGTAATGGTTTTTGACATGCTTAATTATATATAAATGCAAGCAGATGAACCAGCAATGGATGTACGGTGACAGACGCACCTCCGAGTACATTAATGGCGTGCATAATTTTCTCCAAGTGGCTAAGGCAAACAAGCAGAATGGTTTTATGTGCTGTCCATGCACTATCTGTGGGAATACGAGGTCTTACTCCGACTCGAAAACCCTTCACACCCACCTGCTTTCTAACGGTTTCATGCCACACTATAATGTTTGGACCAAGCACGGAGAAATAGGGGTTATGATGGAAGACAACGAAGAAGGAGAGGACGGTGACAACTATGTACCCCCGGAATATGGTGATGCTGCAATGGGGGAAGCTGCTGAAGGTCAAGAGGAACCAGACGATGTTGTGCCTGATGATGATCTCCGCCGGGTCATTGTTGATGCAAGGAGATAGTGCGAAAGTGAAAAGGAGAAGCTGAAGTTCGATCGCATGTTGGAGGATTACAAAAAAGGGTTGTACCCCAATTGCGAAGATGGCAACACGAAGCTCGGTACCGTACTGAAATTGCTGCAGTGGAAGGTAGAGAATGGTGTGCTTGACAAAGGATTTGAGAAGCTACTCAAAATATTGAAGAAGAAGCTTCCAAAGTATAACGAATTATCCGACAGTACGTACGCAGCAAAGAAGGTCGTATGCCCTCTAGGATTGGAGGTGCATAAGATACATGCATGCCCTAATGACTGCATCCTATACCGCGGTGCGTACGAGGATTTGAACGCATGGCCGGTATGCGGTGCATTGCGGTATAAGATCAGACAAGATGACCCTGGTGATGTTGATGGCGAGCGCCCAAGGAAGAGGGTTCCTGCCAAGGTGATGTGGTATGCTCCTATAATACCACGGTTGAAACGTCTGTTCAGAAACAAAGAGTATGCCAAGTTGATGCGATGGCACGCAGAGGACCGTAAGAAAGATAGGAAGTTGAGAGCACCCGCCGACGGGTCGCGGTGGAGAAAAATCGAGAGAACGTACTGGGAGGAGTTTGCAGGTGACGCAAGGAACGTATGGTTTGGTTTATGCGCGGATGGCATTAATCCTTTTGGGGAGTAGAGCAGCAATCACAGCACCTGGCCCGTGACTCTATGTATCTATAACCTTCCTCCTTGGTTGTGCATGAAGCGGAAGTTTATTATGATGTCAATACTCATTCAAGGCCCTAAGCAACCCGCCAACGACATTGATTTGTACCTAAGGCCATTAGTTGTAGAACTTTTACAGCTGTGGAATGGACAAGGTGTACGTGTGTGGGATGAGGCCAACCAGGAGGAATTTGACCTACATGTGTTGTTGTTTGTAACTATCAATGATTGGCCTCCTCTCAGTAATCTTTCAGGACAAACAAACAAGGGATACCACACATGCACGCACTGTTTAGATGACACCCAAAGTATATACTGATACGTCTCCAACGTATCTATATTTTTTATTGTTCCATGCTATTATTTATGAAGTCCTGGATGTTTAATGGGCTTTATCATTCACTTTTATATCATTTTTGGGACTAACCTAATAACCCAAAGGCCCAGTCCAGATTGCTGTTTTTTTGCCTATTTCAGGGTTTTGCAGAAAAGGAATATCAAACGGAGTCCAAACGGAACGAAACCTTCGCGAGAGATATTTTTGGAGAAAATCACGCACAGGAAACTTCAGGACCAAGTCAGGGGACAGAGGGGCTGCCCTCAAGGGTGGGGGGCGCGCCCCCTGCCACGAGGCTCCCTCGTGTGGCCCCCGGTGCCCTCCTTCTTACTATATATATCCACGTACCCCAGAAACTCCATACGCAGAGAGAAAACCCTAATTCCACCGCCGTAGCTTCTGTTCCCGTGGAGATCCCATCTTGGAGCCTGTTCCGGAGCTCCACCGGAGGGGGATCCACAACGTATGCCTTCTTCATCATCATCATCATCGCCCTCACCATGAGTTGTGAGTAGTTTACCACAGACCTTCGGGTCCATAGCTAGTATCTAGATGGCTTCTTCTCTCTCTGGATCTCAATACAAAGTTCTCCTTGGTCTTCGAGGAGATCTATTCGATGCAATGTTGGGGATATCGCTTATCGGGAACTTATCGGTCGACCCATGATAAGGGGTAAATCGGCCATTTTATCGACATATCGGCCGATTTATCGCCATATCGGCCGATTTATCGCCATATCGGCCGATTTATCAGCCGATTTGTCTTATCGGTCAGACAGTGGTAAGCGATAAATCGGCCGATTTATCGGCATATCGGAAGATATCTTGAACAGTGATTCGATGTAATATCTTTTTGCGGTGTGTTTGTCGAGATCCGATGAATTGCGAGTTTATGATCAAGGTTATCTATGAAAGATATTTGGTTCTTCTCTGAACTTTTTATGTGTGCTCATAATATCCTTGCAAGTCTCTTCGAATTATCGGTTTGGTTTGGCCTACTAGATCTATAGTTCTTGCAATGGGTGAAGTGCTTGGCTTTGGGTTCAATCTTGCGGTGTCCTTTCCCAGTGACAGTAGGGGCAGCAAGGCACGTACTATATTGTTGCCATCGAGGATAAAAAGATGGGGTTTATATCATATTGCTTGAGTTTATCCATCTACATCATGTCATCTTGCTTAAAGCGTTACTCTGTTCGTATGAACTCAAATATCTTTCATAGCGATTCAGATCGCGGTTGATTCCGATCTAAGCGCCGAACAACGGCGCCTCCGCGTTCAACACATGTGCAGCCCAGTGACATCTCCCATGCCTTGATCCAGCAAGGGGAGAAGGAGAGATTCGGGAAGACTCCGTCCAGCAACAATACGACGGTGTGGTGGTGGTGGAGGAGCGCGGGACTCCAGCAAGGCTTCGCCAAGCACTACGAGAGACGAGGAGGGAGAGAGGTAGGGCTGCGCCAAGAGAGAGATCAAAATCATGTGTTGGGCAGCCCCCATACCTCAAGTATATATAGGGGGAGGGGAGGGGCTGCGCCCCCTCTAGGGTTCCCTCCCTAGGGGGGGCAGCCCTAGATGCCATCTAGGGTGGGGCCAAAGGGGAGAGGGAGAGGGGGGCGCACCAGGATGGGCCCTAGGGCCCATCTGCCCTAGGGTTTGCCTCCTCCCCTCTTGGAGGCGCCTTGGGCCTTGGTGGGAGGCGCCCCAGCCCACCTAGGGGCTGGTCCCTTCCTACTATTTGCCCACGTAGGCCTCCGGGCCTGGTGGCCCCTCCCGGTGGACCCCCGGACCCTTCCGGTGGTTCCAGTACATTACCGGTGATGCCCGGAACACTTCCGGTGGCCAAAACATCACTTCCTATATATCAATATTTACCTCCGGACCATTCTGGAACTCCTCATGATGTCCGGAATCTCATCCGGGACTCCGAACAACATTCGGTAACCGCGTACATACTTTCCCTATAACCCTAGCGTCATCGAACCTTAAGTATGTAGACCCTACGGGCTCGGGAGTCATGCAGACATGGCCGAGACAACTCTTCGGTTAATAACCAATAGCGGGATCTGGATACCCATGTTGGCTCCCACATGCTCCACGATGATCTCATCGGATGAACCACGATGTCAAGGATTCAATCAATCCCGTATACAATTCCCTTTGTCTACCGGTATAGTACTTGCCCAAGATTCGATCGTCGGTATCCCTATACCTTGTTCAATCTCGTTACCGGCAAGTCTCTTTACTCGTTCCGTAACACATCATCCCGTGATCAACGCCTTGATCACATTGTGCACATTATGATGATGTCCTACCGAGTGGGCCCAGAGATACCTCTCCGTCACACGGAGTGACAAATCCCAGTCTTGATTCTTGCCAACCCAACAGACACTTTCGGAGATACCCGTAGTGCACCTTTATAGTCACCCAGTTGCGTTGTGACGTTTGGTACGCCCAAAGCATTCCTACGGTATCTGGGAGTTGCACAATCTCATGGTCTAAGGAAATGATACTTGACATTTAGAAAAGCTTTAGCATACGAACTACACGATCTTGTGCTAGTCTTAGGATTGGGTCTTGTCTATCACATCATTCTCCTAATGATGTGATCCCGTTATCAGCGACATCCAATGTCCATGGTCAGGAAACCGCAACCATCTATTGATCAACGAGCCAGTCAACTAGAGGCTCACTAGGGACATGGTGTTTGTCTATGTATCCACACTTGTATTTGAGTTTCCTATCAATACAATTCTAGCACGGATAATAAACAATTATCATGAACAAGGAAATATAATAATAACCAATTTATTATTGCCTCTAGGGCATATTGCCAACAGCCTTTGGGTTAGTAGGTTAGTCCCAAAAATGATATAAAAGTGAATGATGAAGCCCATTAAACATCCAAGACTTCATAAGTAATAGCATGGAACAATAAAAAATTATAGATACGTTGGAGACGTATCAAGCATCCCCAAGCTTAATTCCTGCTCGTCCTCGAGTAGGTAAATGATAAAGAAAGAATTTTTGATGTGGAATGCTAACCAATATAGTTTTTCAATGTAATTCTCTTAATTGTGGCATGAATGTTCAGATCTGAAAGATTCTAGACAAAAGTCTATATTGACATAAGAAATAACAATACTTTAAGCAATACTAACAAAGCAATCATGTCTTCTCAAAATACTATGGCTAAAGAAAGTTATCCCTACAAAATCATATAGTGTTGGCTATGCTCCCTTATTATCACACAAAAATATTCATATCATGCACAACCCCGATTTCAGCCAAGCATTTGTTTTCATGCTCTATCCTTTCAAACCTTTCAACTTTCACGCAATACAGGAGCGTGAGCCATGGACATAGCACTATGGGTGGAATAGAGATGGTTGTGGAGAAGACAAAAAGAGGGAGATAGTCTCACATCGACTAGACGTATCAATGGGCTATGGAGATGCCCATCAATAGATATCAATTTGAGTGAGTAGGGATTGCCATGCAACGGATGCACTAGAGCTAGATATGAATGAAAGCTCAACAAAAGAAACTAGTGGGTGTGCATCCAACTTGCTTGCTCACGAAGACCTAGGGCATTTGAGGAAGCCCATCGTTCGAATATACAAGCCAAGTTCTATAACGAAAATTCCCACTAGTATATGAAAGTGACTAAACATGAGACTCTCTACAATGAAGAACATGGTGCTACTTTGAAGCACAAGTGTGGAAAAAAGATAGTAGCAATTGTCCCTTTTTTCTTTTCTTTTCTTTTTTCTTCCCTTTTTTTTCCTTTTTTGGGCCTTTCTTTTTTTCTTTGGCCTTTCTTCTTCTTTTTTCCTTCTTTTTTTGCGGAGGGGCTTTATAGATTCAGCCTCCTCCCATGGAACAATGCTCTAAAAATGATGATCATCACACTTCCATTACAACATAATATTACAACTCGATACTACAACAACAAAGTATGACTCTATATGAATGCCTCCGGCGGTGTACCGGTATGTGCAATGAAACAAGAGTGACATGTATGAAAGAATTATGCATGGTGGCTTTGCCACAAATACGATGTCAACTACATGATCATGCATGGCAATATGACAATATGATGCGTGTCATATAAACGGAACGGTGGAAAGTTGCATGGCAATATATCTCGGAATGGCTATGGAAATGCCATGATAGGTAGGTATGGTGGCTGTTTTGAGGAACAATATGGTGGCTGTTTTGAGGAAGGATATATAGTGGGTTTATGGCACCGGCGAAAGTTACGCGGTACGAGAGAGGCTAGCAATGGTGGAAGGGTGAGAGTGTGTATAATCCATGGACTCAACATTAGTCATAAGAACTCATATACTTATTGCAAAAATTTACGAGTCATCAAAACAAAGCAATCAACGCATGCTCCTAGGGGGGAGGTTGGTAGGAGTTAACCATCGCGCGCCCCCGACCTCCACACAAAGGTTGGTACTCTACAAATACCTCATGCTTTAACTTAGTCACACAACGGTTCACCATACGTGCATGCTACGGGAATCACTAACCTTAACACAAGTATTTCTCAGTTTCATAATAACTCCACTAACATGACTCTAATATCACTATCCTCATGTCTCAAAACAATTATCAAGCATCCAGCATCTCTTTCTATTCAATGCACTTGGTGTGAATTTTTTTACTACATTGACGTTGGATGTCTATCATGTGAAGACTAGTTTCTTTAGCCTGAACACATTACCATGCTGTTTTAATAGACTCTCAAATAGATCTAACTGAAGCATGAGAGTTCAACAATTTCTACAAAATATTACCACCACCGTGCTCTAAAAGATATAAGTGAAGCACTAGAGCAAAAACTATTCAACTTAAAAGATATAAGTGAAGCACATTGAGTGTTCTAATAATTTCTAGGCCATATTTAACTCTCTCAAATAGGTGTGTCCAGCAAGGATGATTGTGGCAAACTAACAAGCAAAGACTCAAATTATACAGGACGCTCCAAGCAAAACACATAGCATGTTGCGAATAAAAATATAGCTCCAAGTATAGTTACCGATGGATGAAGACGAAAGAGGGGATGCCTTCCTGGGGCATCCCCAATCTTAGGCTTTTGATTATCTTGAATTTACTTGGGGTGCTATGGGCATCCCCAAGCTTAGGCCTTTGCTACTCCTTGTTCCATAGTCCATCAAAGCAATACTCAAAACTTGAAAACTTCACAACACAAAACTTAGACAGAAATTCTCGTGAGCTCCGTTAGTATGAGAAAACAAACTACTACTCAAAGGTACAGCAATGAATTCATTCTTTCTTTATATTGGTGTTAAACCTACTGTACTCCAAGTTCTCTATGGTTCATATCCTCTAATATTACTCATAGATGCATCGGAATAAGCAAACAACACACGAAAAACAAAATCTGTCAAAGACAGAACAGTCTGTAGTAATCTCTATGGTTCGCCTACTCCTGGAACTCCAAAAAATACAAATAAATTGGTAAATTTGCACAATTTGTCTACCAATCAGCAGCAAAAAAGAATCAACTAAAAAGCACGCTCCAGTAAAATCTGAAGTCTATTTTAGCGAGCACTAACAATTCTGTTTTTCACAGCAAGATCACATAAACTTCACACAAGTCTTACCAAAGGTTCTACTTGGCACAAACACTAACAAAACATGAAAACACATCTAATAAGAGGCTAGATGCAATATTTATTCCCTAACAGCAACAAAAGAAAAAAAAACATAAAATTGAGTTGCCTCCCAACAAGCGCTATCGTTTTACGCCCCTAGCTAGGCACGATACAAGATAGATCTAGGTATTGCCATCTTTGGAAGGCAATTCTTTGATTAAGCACTTATGATTTTTGGGCACTTCTTTGTCCCTATGAATAATCAAACTCTTGGGCAAGAAATCAAGAAATTCTAAAGTGTCAAAAGGGTCTCTTGCAAAAGTAAGAAAATTAGGGTGAACACTTATGGATTTGAGATCTGCAAGTCTAGATGTTTCACCCTTGTCTTTAGGGACATACATGAACTTAGATAATTTAGTAGAGGTATTTGGAGTAGTTTTTATAGCGGAAAGAGCAGAACCCACATTAGTGATAATATCCTCAAGTTTATTGATTGTAGTAGAATCCTGATCTAGCTTTTCTTTAACTATGGGCTCCTTTTCCTTAAGATTTTTCAGAACAACTCCTACCTTGGATCCATATTGGGTGATTTCATTATGAATTTTTCTATCCAAGTTTTCTACCAATTCTACCGTAGCAACTTTGTTTTCAATGATTTCTAACCTTTGCATAACACGATCCAAAGTTAAAACGGTCCCATTGACCATAAGAGGTGGTGAGCCAAATAATTCAGTCATAGCTTTATAAGAACCAACGGTGTGGCTACCCAAGAAATTCCCTCCGGTAATGGTATCTAAGATGAATCTATTCCACGGAGTTATGCCAACATAAAAGTTGCGAAGAAGCACGGAAGTGGAAAACTTCCTATTAGATCTACTATGAGCATTGCAAATCATATACCAGGCATCTTTTAAGTTTTCTTCCTCCCTTTGTTTGAAGTTGAGTACCTCACTCTCGGGAGTGGTGATAATGACAGGTGTGCTAGACATGATGACAAGCAAGCAAGCAACACGCGAGCAAACAAGAAGCAAGCGAGCGAAAAACACACGGCGGGAGAAGGGCAAATAAAACGGCAAGAGTGAAGTGGGGGAGAGAAAACGAGAGACAAATAAATGTAATGCGAAGGATAAGGGTTTGTGATAGGTACTTGGTATATGACTTTTGCGTAAGTCTCGCCGGCAGCGGCGCCAGAAAAATCTTCTTGCTACCTCTAGAGCTTGTGTTGTATTCCCTCGAAGAGGAAACGGAGATACATCACAGTAACGTAAGTATTTCCCTCAGTTTTTGAGAACCAAGGTATCAATCCAGTAGGAGACCACACACCAGTCCCTCGCACCTGCACAAACAAATAAGAACTTTGCAGCCAACGCGATAAGGGGTTGTCAATCCCTTTACGGTCACTTACGAGAGTGAGATCTGATAGAGATGATAATTATTTTTTTGGTACTTTTGATTTAATAAAACAGCAAATAAAAGCAAGTAAAGTAAAGTAGATGTAGATTGATATGTTGAGAATAGACCCGGGGGCCATAGTTTTCTCTAGTGGCTTCTCTCATGATAGTGATATTCTACGGCGGGTAAACAAATTACTGTCGAGCAATTGACAGAAAAACGAATAATTATGAGACTATATAGGCATGATCATTGTATATAGGCATCATGTCCGAGACAAGTAGACCGAAATGATTCTGCATCTACTACTATTACTCCACACATCGACCGCTATCCAGCATGCATCTAGTGTATTGAGTTCATACGAACAGAGTAACGTCTTAAGCAAGATGACATGATGTAGAGGGATAAACTCAAGCAATATGATGAAAATCCCATCTTTTTATCCTCGATGGCAACAATACAATACGTGCCTTGCTGCCCCTACTATCATTGGGAAAGGACACCGCAAGATTGAACCCAAAGCCAAGCACTTCTCCCATTGCAAGAACTATAGATCTAGTAGGCCAAACCAAACCAATAATTCGAAGAGACTTGCAAGGATATTATGAGCACACATAAAAAGTTCAGAGAAGAACCAAATATCTTTCATAGATAACCTTGATCATAAACTCACAATTCATCGGATCTCGACAAACACACCGCAAAAAGAGAGTACATCGAATAGATCTCCTCGAAGACCGAGGAGAACCTTGTATTGAGATCCGAAGAGAGAGAAGAAGCCATCTAGATACTAGCTATGGACCCGAAGGTCTATGATAAACTACTCACAACTCATGGTGAGTGTGATGATGATGTTGATGAAGGCCTCCGTGATGGACCCCCCTCCCGGAACAGGCTCCAAGATGGGATCTCCACGGGAACAGAAGCTACGGCGGTGGAATTAGGGTTTTCTCTCTGCGTATGGAGTTTATGAGGTACATAGGTATATATAGGAAGAATGAGGGCACCGGGGGCCGTGTGGGCCAGTCTCGAGGCAGGGGGGCGTGCCTTCGAAAGGGGGGTGCGCCCCCACCCTCGAGGGTAGCCCGGCTGTCCCCTGACTTGGTCCTGACGTTTTCTGTGCGTAATTTTCTTAAAAAATATCTCTTGCGAAGGTTTCATTCCGTTTGGACTCCGTTTGATATTCCTTTTCTACAAAACCCTAAAATAGGCAAAAAAACAGCAATCTGGACTGGGCCTTTGGGTTAATAGGTTAGTCCCAAAAATGATATAAAAGTGAATGATAAAGTCCATTAAACATCCAAGACTTCATAAATAATAGCATGGAACAATCGAAAATTATAGATACGTTGGAGACGTATCAGCTTCCTCAACAACACTCCTGTGACGCCCGAGACCGACGTCCCAGAAGATTCCAGAAGATTCCAGAAGATTCCAGATGTTCCGGGTTGCCCGTGTGTTTCTTTGGTGCTTGTGTTATTTATTTTTGCATTGCATCATGTCATCATGCCATCATGTCATATTTTGTTTTGCATCTCAACCTAAACAAACCGTGTGGACCTTCGGTCCATTTAAATCGAGGGAAGATGTCTTCTCTTTATAACATATAAAAGCCTCCTAATAATTATGGAGCTATATTAATAATATTCCATTTGTTGGAATTACCCCAACACACTTGCATATTCTCCCCATGTTTTTTTTCACTTCGAGCTTCTCCTTCTAAACCTTGCTAATTCTTTCCGTTGTTTCGAGGCTCCTCCTTTTATCTAAACCCCTTTTATTGCAAGCTAATGTTTTAGTTTGCACTTCCTTTGTGTTGGAACTATTTTTGTTGGGTTGGTAATATCCCGTAAAGCCTTATAAAAATGTTCCATATTTTTTTATTTTCTGTTCTGGCCTCTTTTTCTTTTCTTTTGCACTCTTTCTATTTTTATTTCTGTTAAGGAAATAAAAAGAAGAAAAGAGCCCGCAGCCTTCCATCTCCTTTCTCCTCCAGGCCGCACCTCTTCTCCCCTTCTCCTGGCCCAACTCCCTTCCCCTTCTCCCTCAGGCCCATTTTCCCCTTGGCCCAAAACCTCTACCTAACCCTAGCCCGACGCAACCCCTCAGCCAGCCTTCGCTCCTCCCTCTCCCTGTTCGCCGCCGCCACCCATCGCTCGACCCCTCTCCCTCGCCCCCAGTCTCGATCCCCTTTTTCCCTCGTACCTCTCCATCTCTCCCGACGCCTTCCCTTCCCGTCGGCCAGGACCTCGCCCGGTGCGCCCCGACCTTCGCCAAGCCGGCCGTTTCCCTGGCGCCTCGCAGCCCGACGCGTTGGACGCCAGTGTGCGCCGCGGTGCCGCGAGCCTGTCGCGCCCTTGGCGTTCCTCAAGCCGGCCGGGAGCACGCCCCAGGTGCAGCGCAGGGCCTCCCTCGCCGCGGCTCCCTCCCCATCCTCCAGAGCCGGCCGCGGCTTCATCCCGAACGGCCTGGCCCCGAGCGCCCTCCTCCTCCCGCGGCCAGGGCGCCCGCTGGACCTCCGCGTCCGTGGCCCCTCCCGCGCCGCGCTGCACCCCGAGCCGCGCCCGTCATCCTCCGGTCCTTCCGTTCCTGCGCTCGCCGCTGCATCCCGTTCCGCGAGCCTCCCCGAGCGCCTGCGGCCTCCCTTCACCAGCTTCACCAGGAGCCGGCCTCCCCGTTCTGTTGCAGCACCACGAGGCCTTGGTTTCTTTTTGTTGTTGTTTGTCGCTGTTTTCGCCAAGTGCACCGCAGCCGGCTTGGTGTTGTTATTTTTGGTCCAGCAGGTTTTGGCAAGTTCGACGCAAGTACCCCTACCGTCGCCCGTGAACCTCTACGGAATGTGTACGACTTCGAGACGAGAACGACTACACGTGACGGCGACCCGACCAAGTACCTCTTCGATAAGTTCCTCTACGTCGACGACGACCGCGACAAGTACCCCTACCGACGCCCGGAAACACCAAGTACCTCTCCGATGAACGTGAACCACTACATGACCCGACAAGTACCACTACATGTACAAGTACCTCGACGCCCGGAGCACTCGTGAACGACAAGTACCCCGACAACATGTGTACCACTACCGTCGCC
>LR738715.1:856651691-856666750 GCA_902687465.1 Secale cereale | reverse complement strand
CGACAAGTACCCCGACAACATGTGTACCACTACCGTCGCCCCGTGAACGACTACCGAGGCGCCAAGTACCTCTACGGAACGACTCCTTCCACTTCGGAAACGTGAACGACTTCTTCCACTACGTCTCGAACCGCCCCGAAACGCACGCTTCGAAGGTATACCGAAACGACCCCGTGGATGACCCGTGTGAATGCTTGCTTGTGTTGTATGAAATGTCTCCCGTGTGTGCTTCGTGCCCGTTCCACCTTTGTCATGTCCCTCGGTTGCTTCGTCACCGACCCGTGGGAACCCGGCAACGGGATCACCCCATCATCTCGTTTGACTCGCTTCGTCACCTTTTGCACCGGTCTCTTAACGAGATACCGGGACCGATATGATGCGTTGCATCATTTTCGGAATCATGCCGTGGCACCTTCCATTCCACCACGGTGACAAATGCTTCTTATCTTGTTAATTGTCAACCTTTTAATAAAACTTGCATAAACTTGATCATGTCATCCGCATCATATTAACAACATTGATATGTGTGAATTGTTGTTTGCTTATAATTATTAAACATGCTTATGGGGATTTTCCGGATATGTTGTTGTTTCTTCCGGCCTCATTTAAAATGTCTTATTAGTGTAGTTTCTTTATGTTTCACCTCTTGCCATGCTAAAAACATTTAACCTTGTCTGGTAAATAACAAGAGTCAACTAAATAATTAAATGTGGTGTTTCGTCAATATGCAACTCGTTGCATATTGAGCTCCACTTAACTTGTAGTGTTGTTTGTGCATTTTGCCATGCCTTGCATATTTAACCGGACATGCATCATACTTGTTTGTGCATCGTATGCCCTGTTTATGATATGTGTGTTTACCGTGTGGTTTGTTTCTTTCCGGTTTGCTTCTCTTGATAGCTTCGGTTTCGTTCCGGAGTTGTGAGGCTTCTCTCGACTGTTGCTCCGTCTTCTTCTTGGATCCGTTCTTCTCCCTTGTGGAATCCCAGGCAAGATGATCATACCCTTGGATACCTTTACTACCATTGCCATGCTTAGTTGTCTCGATGCTATCGTTACATGTCGCGATACCCATCTTTTATGTCAGCCTCTCCTTGTTGCCATGAAACCTCTAACCTTGACACCTTCCTAGCAAAACCACTGTTTGGCTATGTTACCCGCTTGCTCAGCCCCGCTTGCTCAGTCTCTCTTATAGCGTTGTTAGTTGCAGGTGAAGATGAAGTTCGTTCCAGGAGGGAACTTGTTGTTGGATATATCACAATATCTATAATAATTATTAACACACCTTATATACTGGGCATGGGTGGAAGGCTTGGCCTTTTGCTCGGTGTTTTGTTCCACTCATGCCACCTTAGGCGCCGATAAACCGGCATTATGTTCCTTGATTTTTGCGTTCCTAACACGATGGGTGTAATGGGGACCCCTTGACAGTTCGACTTTGAATAAAACTCCTCCAGCAAGGCCCAACATTGGTTTTAATTTGCTCATAATAACAACTTAATTAAATAATTAAATTTGCATAGGGAGTTAGCGCTACCCGAGGATTCTTTTCTACATAGCAGGGGGGGCCAGTGCTGATGGTGTTGGTCCCAAACTAGAGCCACTTGCGGATACCACCCAGTTCGCTGGGATCTTCGGTATCTGTACGTACTGCTCATCCGGACGTGGCCTGAGACGAGATACGCGCGGCTACTATCAGGGTGTCGGCACGCCGGGAGGTCTTGCTGGACTTGTTTTACCATTGTCGAAATGACTTGTGCTACCGGGATGCCGAGCCTGATCGGATTTTTCCCTAAGATAAGGAGTGATGATATTATATTTATCACTTCAGCTAATCGTGAGAGCTTGTGATGGGCTAAGTTGGAACACCCCTGCAGGGTTATGAACTTTCGAAAGCCGTGCCCGCGGTTATGTGGCAGATGGGAATTTGTTAATGTCCGGTTGTAGAAAACTTGACAGAGGATCCGAAGTAAAACACACAACTGTGTGAGTAACCGTGACTGTCTCTTTTCACTTTGAGAAGAGAACACGGTGGGGTTATGTTTGAACGTATGTAGTTAGGATCTTTAGCGATCACCTCTTTTGCGACCGTTTGCGTAGCTTCTCTTCTTATTCTGGTACTCGTAAGTTAGCCACCATATTATGCTTAGTCGCTGCTGCAGCCTCATCACTTTACCTCTTCCTACCCACAAGCTTTGCTAGTCTTGTTACCCATGGTTATGGGATTGCTGAGTCCTCGTGGCTCACAGTTACTACAACAACAGATGCAGGTTCAGCCGAGTTTGAAGCAGAAGCTGGTTCAAGTTCTTCACCAGGAGCTCGTTGAAGAGTTTGACCGTTTGCTTGTGACGTTTCGATGTTCATTAGTGGTTTCTACTAGGATTCGTTCCTGACCTGTGGCTTTATGTTGTTTTGGTATCTTTCTTTTGATCTTTACCCGTAGTCGGGTTGTGATGTTCTGAATGATGATTGCTTATGTAATGTTTTGTGTGAAGTGGCGAGTGTAAGCCAACTATCTCCTTTTGCAATTTAATCCCTCTTTTACATGAGTTGTGCAAAGATACCAAACTTGAGATCATTCTAGGATGGGCTTATACCTTTAAGTCGTGCCTCGACACGTAGGAGGTATAGTCCCATCCTGGGCATTACAACTCCATGTTAAATAGACGGAGTAGATAGGAGTATGAGTTAGTCTGATCCATAGGATCACAACGAATGGATGGTCTATATTCCCTTAAGCGTACTGCAGAAGCTCTCTTGTTTAAAGGTGACATTGACTGGCTTTCATTTAGCGGTAAAAACTTACCACCTTCTTACTTTCCATGCCAGTCATTCAGCAAGAATTATGTGCCGCGCAAGTATATCTGCCATCCCGAAATAATTCGGCTTTGCTAGAACTCATCTAGCTGAGTTTTTAGTTATGTCTCATTCATTTTTATAGCCATTGGATTGAAACTATAAGATGCGTGTGTGCTGACGTGTGTTGTAGTACTACTTTGTCTCTGGGGTTTTCTCCAGGTGAATGAGACCAAATTATATCTCATCTAAATGAGTCCTAGGCACTCCCGAAATTATTTACCCATAGACAACTGGCTTGGTCCCAACGGTAGGCCAGGAAATAATGGATATTCCGCTCCTCCTTATATATGTATAGCTTGCTTGCACCCATGCACTCTCAAGGTCCCCTTCATCTCAAAACAAGGACATTATGCTGCTCCTTCTACTTCTACTTCCCAAATTCATCTAAGGTATGTTTTTGGTCCCTCAAGTTTACAAGAAGTAGACATTCCTCATCTTTCTTCCGGCTATATTTAGTTCCTCATGTCTCGAAACCGGTCACGATTCATCCAAAACCAAAAAATCACTGACATTTAGCTGGTTTTCTAGTATCCCACTTGCCATGTCGGATGGGCCTTATTTTTTTGTCCTCTCTATCCTCCTCATCTTCTTCCCACAGCCGGCCTACCCCCATCACCTCCCTCTGCTGTCGGCGAACAAGGCCCCTGCCTTCCCGTCCATCCTAGCTCCTAGTGTGGCCATCGCCATTCCTCGCGCTGCCCTATATATCACCCCACGATGCTACCGCCTCTCCTCGATTCAGCCAGAGGAGGAGTAGAGTGACAGAGGAGATCCGGCCACGCAGCAAGGGGATCCGGGGAAGTTCGCGCCTGAACGAGGGCACAACATGGCTAACTATGCAGAAGAGATAATGTATCAAGAATTTCTTGTCTTAATATTACCCATTACCTCTCAAGCCTAGCAAACTAGCTCCAAGATATATAGAGAGATCAAAATTGGGGCGAGCTTATGGAAAGCAATATGATCTACCTAATTTCATCAAAGTTCTTTTTAATTACAAACCATGCATCACTGGGACTGTTAGACTATACGTGTACAACCGATACATATGTCAACAGATGTACGTGTCGTGTGTGTGCGCGTGGGTAGCGTACGAACTGTGAGTAATGGCACACGATCTCTCTCGGATGGAGTCTCTGTAAAATGTATATATGCAACCCCGATGAGCTTAATAAAAGTGTGTTGAATCACCTAAACCATCTCCTACCTCCTTTCATCATGGTATCAGATACCCCCGACCAAATCAATCTCTTTTCTCCGGTCGCCGATCCTGCTTCCGCTGCTCCAGATGACACCACCAACGCCTTCGGCGAGCCTGTCGACACCTCCGTACCTGCCGCCACCGCACCACCACTGGCGGTTGTGCCCTCTGCTTCTGCCCTCCCTGCATCCATGCTTTAAACGATCGACATCTGTCGGCACATACCGGTCACCCTAGACCTCCTCCCGGTAACTATGCACAGTGGCGCCATCACTTTGACACGGCGATCGACATGTTTTGTCTCTGCGACCACATCGACGCCGAGGCTCTGCAGCGCTCCGACGACCCTGAGTGGGTGATGGTGGATCACACCCTCATCTACTGGCTCAACACCACCATCTAACCGAGCTCCTGGACGCCATGATGTAAGACGAGGACACCGTGCTCACCGTGTGGGCAGCAATCTAAACGCTCTCATATTTCTTTATAGAGGGAACATTTTTTTAAAGTTTTATGCCACTGATTATATGCGACAATTCGTGTGAGTATTTTTTTTATTTCATTAAGTTATTTAGATGTGCAATAATATCTTGAGTGCGCGTACGTGTCTACGTACGTGTGTGTGGCCTGCTACGTGCTACGTGCAACACATGCAACGTATACACGTGCCGTGATTTGCTCAGCGACAAGGCCTATCATTGTGTGGCTGGACAATTGATGCCATATTTGCTCAGCAAAGACTAAGTGTGGACTCGAGACGTGCGAATGATAACAAAAAATAGCACGTCAGAACGAACGGCGCCATGCTTTAAATATGTTATCCAAATCCAAGATATCACTCGATCGCGTAGAATTTCAACAAAGCACGTGGTGCGAAACCGCTCTCTGGCCACCCTATATGATCACCATCTAGCCACACCATCAAACACACACGTTCATACTCGTAAACTAGTAGCAGCCGCAATGGAGAAGAAGAGGGTGGCCATCATCGGAGCCGGCGTGAGCGGGCTGACGGCGTGCAAGCACCTGCTGGAGCGCGGCTGCCGGCCGGCCGTCTTCGAGGCGGACAAGCTCCTGGGCGGCGTGTGGGCGCGCGCCCCGGACTGCACGTCGCTGCAGTCCGAGCGGCCCATGTACCAGTTCTCCGACTTCCCGTGGCCGGAGTCCGTGACGGAGGTCTTCCCGGACCGCCGCCAGGTCGCCGACTACCTCAACGCCTATGCCCGCCACTTCGGCGTGCTCGACTGCATCAGGTTCGGGCACAGGGTGGTCGGCATGGAGTATGTGGGCGTTGGCGAGGAAGAGGTGGTGGCATGGGAGGAGTGGGCCGGGTGCGGCGAGGCGTTTGGTTCTGGCGAGGGTGAGTGGCGGCTCACTGTGGCCGACGCCGAGGGCAACATCGAGGTACATATATGGATTGATTGACGAATTAGAGTTTTTCATAGATGAAGTACTTCCTCTTTATAGAAATATAAGAGCGTTTAGATCACTACTTTAGTGACCTGAACACTTTTATATTTCTTTACGGAGGGAGTACTTAGCTAATCCATGCCTCTGTCGAGCATGTTTGTATGCTTTTCACTTTCAATGAGAGTTACATGAAATTCACTGAATTTCAGTAGACACTGGAATTTTTAGCTTTCGGTCAAAATATTTAAGCTATTTCAGTAGTACACAACAATTCACGTGTCTTTTTAAATATATTTTAATTCTTTTAAAATATTAGTTGAATTCAACTGTTTCACCCCTTTGACCAAAATCACTGAAATTGTTGCTGGAATATTTTCAAAACTGAAAGTGAAAAGCATTTTGCTTCCATTTTCTTACCCCCTAGCTTGTAATGTATCTTTTCAATCAGTGAAGCTAATGAGATATTAAATGCATCACATTTTCCTGTCTCCAGACACACGTGGCAGACTTTGTGGTTCTTTGCATTGGGAGGTTTAGTGGTGTGCCCAACATACCCACATTTCCTCAAGGCAAAGGTCCAGAAGCATTTGATGGACAGGTGATCCACACCATGGATTACGCCAAAATGGGCACCAAGAAAGCTACTGAGATGTTAAAGGGCAAGCGTGTGACCGTCATTGGCTACTTGAAATCAGCGCTCGACGTGGCTGCCGAATGTGCAGACGTAAATGGTACACAATCCTACAACTAAAAATTTATTTCATCTTTGCGCAGAAGCAACTATGTCATCATCACAACTTTAATTTGCATGACCAACAATAGGGTTGTTTTTCGTCATTAGGTGAAATTGAATGCGTTGTCTGAATTCTAACAGTTATTCTCGATAAGAACTTGGATATAAATTTTACTGATCCCTGCAGGTACTGAATATCCATGTACAATGGTTGTCCGAACAAAGCACTGGATCATACCAAGCTACTATGCTTGGGGTTTTCCTATATCAAACTTGTATCTAAATCGCTTCTCTGAATTCCTCATTCACAAGCCCGGTGAGGGCTTCCTCCTATGGCTCTTGGCCACCATCTTGACTCCCCTGGTACTGAAAGTCAGCATGTTTTTTTTTTCATTGATGTAATTTACACTTAGGTTTCAAACTAAATCGACACACGCTTAATTCTTGTTTGTATATGAATAGAGGTGGTTATTCTCAAAGTTTGCTGAGAGTTACTACTCCATCCCCATGAAGAAGCATGACATGGTGCCTGACCATAGCTTCTTTGAGGCACTAGCGACATGCTTGATTGCCATTACACCAAAGGATCACTACAAGAGACTAGACGCAGGCAGCATTGTTCTCAAGAAGTCCAAGACCTTTAGCTTCTGCAAGGAAGGTGTACTTGTTGAAGGTGAATCTTCACCGATAAAGAGCGATATAGTGATCTTCGGAACGGGGTTCAAGGGAGACCAAAAGATCACGAACATGTTTACTTCAGAATACTTTCAGAGTATTGCAGTTGGGCCAATATCCTCGACTGTACCCCTCTACAGGTTTACTTTACTATTACCACCTGACTTTCGTGTACATGTGTAGCTGATTTCCAATCTAGATCAGGTTATTGAAGATTTTCTTGATTTTTATATTCAGGGAGTGCATACATCCTAAGATTCCACAGCTCGCGGTCCTCGGTTATTCAGAGAGTCTAGCGAATCTGTACACCGCAGAAATTCGGGCCAAATGGCTGGCGCATTTCGTTGATGGTGGATTCAGATTACCAAGTGTTAAAGTGATGCAGGGTGATATCCTTGAGTGGGAGAAGTTCATGAAGCGCTATTCTCGCGTCTACTTCCGGAGGTCCTGTATTGGGCTTCTTCACATCTGGTACAATGATCATCTATGCCAGGACATGGGATGCAACCCGAGAAGGAAGAACGGCATTTTCGCTGAATTATTTGAGGTATATGGTCCCCGTGATTATGTCAATCTTCACCCCAAGTAAGAGAAGGTCTTGGTCGGATTCGTATGTGCAGCTCATATGTTCCTCACCATATGTGGGTTATAGCAGCTTCGTATTATTTTTATTGTGTATTTCCTAGCCTGGTTATCCTTTATATGGCCGATCATGCGATATTTCAATAAATAATGTTTCTGTGAAGTTGCCTTCCACAAATATTAAACTGAGAACATCACGGTATGAGAAAGTAAACCATGCGCACGCTTAAAGCAGTGTTGCCTTCCACTATTATATCTGTTGACTGGTGAGACACATAGAATATGTTTGACCTCTACAATATTTAGGAAGGAATTCGACTATTCTGTTAACCATTAGACTAGGATGAATCTTCAAGCATCCAAAAAAGCCCACCTGTTAAGTCAGCCAAGAGGCAGGGCAAATCAGGACTTATGAATGCTCCATGGGAGATAAGGAAGTTTCTGAATACACGGTTCAATCTAGCATAAAAGATGTGCAAAATCAGCTATTTCTGGTGTTCTACTTAAGCTACTCCATGTGACAAACCAAATAATGGATGCATGTTGCGACTGAGCGCGCGAGACAGTATCCATTACTGCAAGCAACTGCGACGAGCTTGCGGGCTTTGCTGGCCACCGACATCTATGTCTTTGCGCCATTTTGTGAGGATTCAGTGGCCACGATGGGGGAAAATACAAAGAAACCAAAATCATAACAGGGGTATCATACTTCATTACAACAGTCTAATTCCATGAAAAGTCACAAGGCAGCACAAACTACAAGTGAAAAGAGTGATAATCGAACAACCCAGTCTCACAGCAAGAGGATCGATTAGTTTCTTGCAAAAAAATGTGAGAAACAAGCAGTTGACAAGAGAATCTCACATAACGAAGTGCTCGAACCTCACTTCAAGGATTTCATTCAACAACAGGTGAACACGACATCATTTCAGCTCCAAATCCCGTCAAGGTGAAAGCCCATGGTCACCGTTCAGATGTAATCCACAACATCATATTCTGAGCCAGCATCATCATAATCATCAACATAATCAAATTCACCATCAGCATCAGCATCATCATCCATGACCACATCCAGCAATTCATCGTGCATATCAACCTCAAAATCAGAACCAGAGTAATCCTCACTGTAATCCTCACTGTCAACGTAGGCTCGGTACTTGAAATCAGAAATGGAATCCTGAGGAAGCTTAAGGTTTCTAATTCTGGCACACTTTGATTTCATAGCATCATCAATTCGGAGGTGATAGCACATACGTATGTCAAGGGATTCAAGGTGACGGCAATGATCAAGAATTGCCATCAGTCCATCATTAGTTATTTCGCTGCCAATCAACTGAAGGACTTGGAGACCAGGCATACTGTTAGCAATCCATGATGCTTCTGGGTCAATCTCCATGCGCTCATAGGCTGCACCAAACCGCTTATGAAAATCAGCCCAGCGTTCATTTAGCCTAAAGCATTTCAGTTGTGAGCGGGTTTGGCCAAATGACTGGCAAAAATTGCCATACAATGCGCAGAACGAAATATCCAGTTCTTCAAGCTGAGGAAGGCGATTAATTGCCTCTGCCAACCCTTTATCAGATACTTTATCACAAAAGCTGAGTTGAAGGCTCTTCAATGAGAATGCTCTGCATTGAGATCACATGGTAAGTTTTTAACCAACCCAAACATTTAAGCTGTATCAAATCGAAACATGCTTTCCAGGCTCACAATGAGAAATATCACTGGAGAAAAACATAACCAATAGAAATCCATGTGAAAATAAAACATCATAATCTTCAAAAAGGTTGATAACTGCAGTCACATGCAAATGAACTTCAACATGCAGTTCTAACAAAATACCACATGACTTGATACTGTGTGTGAATTTTACATATCACATTCAGTCAAACAATGAGAAAAAGAGCAGAAGAGGGCAATGAAACATGTGTCAGGTGGCGTCCGCCCTACAGCAGGCGCAAATTCAAGCCTAAAAGGTTCCGCTAATGACGTGCGGTCCAAGAAGAGAGTTCCTTACTTTCTGCTGCAGTATAGACTATAGATATAATTATGAAAGAGTTTGAATAAGTTATTTTTCAATTAGGAAGTGACTAAGAATAATTAGGAATTTTTTAGTAGACTCAGGTTGAGGTGAAGTTGGTTCAGTTTGTACGCATAGCCTATATAATTGCCAAACCTAGTTGACAAATAATCATGCAAGTTTAATCCCAATCTTTGTTCCCCTGCTATCACGCCGGGTGCTCTTTCTCTCTCTTTGCTCAATAACCATGGGTAAACAAGGTGTACAGTTTCGTCCCTCCTATCAGCCACAATCAGAATTTTTATTTGCAGGCTCACTAAAGCATTCAGCCTTTAGGTACAATGGTTATTTCGCACATAGAAGTCACCCAATCAGCACAGAGCCAACCTACATCTTTATTTTGAAGTGTTCCTTGTACACTCCAGTTAATACTTAATACAGAAGGAAGAACATGTACCATGTCAACCGTATGACTCTTATCATCTACTCAAAAATATTTAATAACATATAATGCTAGTTAACCATGCAGCTCAGGCCATTAAAGTGATTATTTGTGGTCTACAGACTACAGTTCAAGAATACCTGGACCTTTACAGCAAGTAAATCATCAGGACAATGTAATTTGCTGTCAACCAACAAAAATATTCAGATGGCCTTTTGCCCTGTGAAGTCTCCATGCTAAAACTCACCTACCCTTGTACTACGTTTTAGGGATCAATCCCTATATTTGTACCCAAAGAGCACAAGACACCAGTCTAAGAAATCCTGATATTGGCAGAGAGTAGTAGGAACAGGTCAATTCCCTCCGGGATGACAAACCTTCACTATTCTACTCTACATACATTTTCTGGGTTGCTCCACTTTTTCTCCCGAGCTACGCGCTAGGCAGCATTTAGCAAGGTACATTGAGTCACACAAAGATGCAGCACTAGAGACTCACGCGATATATTCTAAGCATTTTACTACTGAGTAGCATTTCACACCCTCCAGTTTTATTTATAGGTTATTACAAAAAAGACTTTTTTGGTACTAAAACTAGAATTGTGAGAGAAGAGAAGGAGATGAAAGGATCTTTACATATTGTACACTAATCTTGGACTGATTAACCCACTCTTGGGCTGTCAGCATGCAATTTGATCTTAACATACAGAAGTTTTAGACAAGTTCATTTCCGTGGGAGGACCCCGATTTGATAAAGGAACGGTTCACATCAGAAGCCACCAGAAGGTAAATTTGAGGTTCAAACAGAGAACAAACTCCTTCGAGAAAGAAAAGGATGCAAAATGGTTGTCAAATCAAACAGCAGAAAGGTCCATTTTCCAAGCAAGAGCAAACATATATCACCAGGAGCTTATTTTAAGTTAAGAACAAAGATATGCAGTTTAATTTACCGGCAGTACGATAAAGATTAACCTCTCAGCCCAACTAGAGGTACTAACTAACAGAGACTCACATACTGATTTACATACAAATTTGGTCATCAGATCCAATGAACGAAAGTATTTGCACTCTCACGAAAGAAATGGGCATGTATGTAATAGGAAGAGGAAAGATGTCGCAACCTGACGGAGATGTAGCGGAGGAGGCGGTCAGTGACGAAGGTGTCGGCCGAGAAGGCTTCCATGGTGCCAGCGGCGCGGTCGACGGCGGCGCGGGCCGTGGCCTCGGCCTTGAGGACGTCTCCATGGTGGGTCATGTCCACGCGACGCCACAGCGTGGTGTCGCTGTCCGCGAGATGGCGCCACGCGTGGCACACCTGCCCGGCTCCCGTGAGGAGGTCGGCCGCGTCCAGCTTCCCGAACACCGCGGAGAGCGCGTCTGACTGCATCCCGGCCCAGTCGCGGCTCTCGCCCTCCTCCTCCTCCTCCATGGGTGGCGAAGCGGCGGCGGCGATGAGGTGGGGCTAGGGTTTGCCAGGAGAGGGAGTCGGCTTGGGGTTAGGCCAACTCCAACACACCACCCAATCCGGTCCGCGCCCAAATGGACAGATGACACGGCCCAACGCGCCATCACATCCTTTTTTTTTGTCTGTTAGCGTTGGGCCCGCCCTATTTTTAGCGTCAATTTGCGTCTAGTTTGCGCTCACACGAACATCGAACGAACGTCCACGTGTCCGCCTCGAGCCCACGTGGCAGCCGCCCTACCACTCACCGTCTACATTTACGGTACATGCGCGGGCGGCCCCGCCTGGCAGCCACCCCGACTGAGCGGCCATGATCCTTTTTAATGTGGAAGCTGTGGACTGGTGGGAGTCCACACTTTCACTCGGGACGACCCGTGCATCCTCGCAGCATGACATGCTCGCCTTCTCCAAACCCAAGCTCCACCTTGCCGCCGGCCACCATGGGATGGTATTGGATCTCCGGCCGCAAGGGCGGGCACAACCACGAGGCTGGCTCTTCCTCCGACCATTGTCACCGCTTCACCACTCCACCTCCACCTCCGGCACCCGCATTCCACATCGCGTTGCCGGCGGTCGGACCTCGCATGAGGCCGTACATGAAGGCAGAGATTTGCAAGCGTTACTGGGAGTCAAGCACGCCACTGCCATGGTGCGACGTGCACCTTCCGTGGATCGGGTGCCCATCCCACCTATCCCGGTGAGCGGCCGCGCTCGACGCGAGGAGATCGCCCGCCGTCGCGCCCGCCTGCCGTCGGACCTCGTCAACGATTGGAGGTACGTCGTGGACTCCCCGATGTGGGACACGTGGCTCCGTGACGAGCACGGTCTATGCTAGCAATCATTCTTTGCCGGTCGTACTCCGAGCCCGCCCCGCCGCGAGCGCACCGCCAGCCCTCCCTAGCCACGCGGACGTAGGGTGGTCTGCGGCCTGACGCCAACACTATCCCCATCACTATCCCCGCTATCGCCCGCTTCGATGACAGCGGAGGAGGAGAAGGAGGAGGAGTTGCTGAGGTGGGTCATGGAGGACTCCCTCCACACTCACGTCGAGCCCCAGTGGCAGAGCCGCGAACATATGATAGCCCTCTCCGTGGCTGGTGACGTCGCCACCCCGGAGTTCGACGTCGTGGTAAAGGAGGAGGCCATGGAGGACATGCAGCAGCAGGAGGAGGAGCCCGTGCAGTGGAACTAGGCACTAGTCGGCCAGAAGTGGTTCTGGACGGAGACGGTCCCGTGCAAGCCGGAGCCCGTGCACGGCGAGGCCTGGTCACTGATACGTCTCCAGCGTATCTATAATTTTTGATTGTTCGATGCTATTATATTATCATTCTTAAATGTTTTACAATCATTTTATATCATTTTTGGGACTAACCTATTGACATATTGCCAAGTGCCAGTTCCTATTTTTTGCTTGTTTTTTACTTCGCAGAAAATCAATACCAAACGAAGTCCAAATGCAGCGAAACTTTAGAGGGATTTTTTATGGACCAGAAGACACCATATGGGCCAGAGAAGCACCTGGGGGGTGCCCCGAGGGGGGGGGGCACAACCCACAGGGCGCGCCTGGGGGATACCCCGAGAAGCACCTGGGGGTACCCCGAGGGGGGTGGGCACAACCCACAGGGCGCGCCAGGTGGGTTGTGCCCACCTCGGTGGCCTCCCGCGCCGCCTCTTCGCTCTATAAATGCCCAAATATTCCAAAAACCCTAAGGGAGTCGACGAAATTTTGTTCCAGCCGCCGCATTCTTTCTAGAGCCCTTTCCGGCACTCCGCCAGAGGGGGAAACCATCACCGGTGGCCATCTTACACTTGTATCATCATCTCTTCGCCGAACTAGTGCACCTATACAATTTACCATTGTATTGGGTGTGTTGAGGATACAAGAGACTCTTTGTTATTTGGTTGCAGGGTTGTTTGAGAGAGACCATCTTCATCCTACACCTCTCATGGATTGATAAACCTTAAGTCATCCACTTCAGGAAAAGTTGATATTGTCCTACAAAACTCTGTGCTTGAAGGCCCAACACGAGTTTACAAGAATAAAGTTGCGTAGTAGACATCAGTCACCGTCCCTGCCATAGGAAGATGTGGTGTAGGCGCCTCTGCAGCCGCCTCCGCCCGCGCCTCCCGCCTGCCAGGGGCCGCCGACCCACCTATGGACGCCCCGCCGCCCTACATCGACCTCACGGGCGATGAGGACGAGGACGGCGGCGGCAACTAAAGGCGACGGCGGCCACGATGACGACATGCTTCTAGTTTTTTTATGTCATTTCAATTTTAAGTTTGTTTAAAATGTGCTGGACTTGACTTGGGACGTTTATGTGAATATTTAAGATTTTTAAATTATTTGCCATGTCTATTTGGGTTAGGTTTGGGTAAAATTTGCTAGTCCTTTTGGAGGACAATTTCGGGTGCGGCGGCCCTGTTGGGCACACCGACGGCCAAACGACCGCATCCGAACGAGCGTGCCCGTTTGCCACCCCCAAACAGATGTGAGTTTGGGTTCGTTGGAGTTAGCCTTATGTGTGAAAAGTAAGTTGGGAGAAAGAGAAGTGAAACATTTTTTTTGTTGGTTGATGTAGAAACATATTTGTGCCCCTCGGACATATTTATGTACCATCAAATTTGCATTGCTACCCTCAAATTGGCATTGCTTATTTTTCTCTCAAAAAAAATTGGCATTGATAAATACTCCCTCCGTTTTTTATTTAGTTCGTGTATTAGTTTTGATCAAAGTCAATCTTCCTAAACTTTAACAAAGTTTATAAACAAAAATATTAACATATACAATAACAAATCATTACCGTTAGATTTATTGTTAAGTGTACGTTCACATCATATAGATTTGGTATGATAAATGTTTATATTGTTTTCTATAAACTTAGTAAACTTTCTGAAGTTCAACTTCAATCAAATTTAATATGCAGAGTAAATAAAAACGAAAAGTGTATGAAATAAAATACATATACATTTGTAAAAGGGCAGCGCTAGGTGCTGGTCTCATCCCGTACATTGTTGTATTGACTCCTAACCATAGGATTTGTTGAGTAACGTGATTGTATTAGGAAACATAGGTTAGACTAGGAAATATGCTGGCTTGCCTTGTACTCCAAGTAGATCATGTACTGCTATATATATGCCCACGAGGCTCAAGCAATACAACAACTATTCCACCAATGCTCTGTCTCTTCCTTCTAACAGGATCAGCTACATTTCGTCTCCATCCCCGCATGTCAACACACACGAGAGAGGGGAAAGGAGAAAAGAGAAGGGGGCAAGCGCGCGCCCCAGCGTGCCGCTGCACCCGCCCGTCCCAACTTGGATCACCAGAGCCCCGCTCGCCGCCTTGTCATCGACGGCGCTCCATTCCAGCAAAAAGCCGATGACGATCTAGCTAAAACGCACTCGCTGGTTCCAACACCCGCGACGCCTGGTTCTAGCAAAAAACACCGTTGCACTGGTTGTAGCTCACCGTAAAGATGGCAACAATTTGGGCCACCGGTTGTAGCAATCGCCATCGCCAGTTCCAGCTTTTTGGCTGGACGGTTGCAGCGCCCTATCATTGTCGTGGTCGTCGCCGGTCGTAGCATTGGCAGTCACCGATTCCAACAAAACTGCATCAACCGGTTGTAGCAATCGCCATCGCCAGTTCCAGCTTTTTGGCTGGCCGGTTGCA
>LR738715.1:856637811-856647978 GCA_902687465.1 Secale cereale | reverse complement strand
GGGGGGGGGGGGCTTAAGTGGTTCCTCACCTTGTTCCTCGGCAATCGGCAAGGGGAGGTTGGGACCGAAGAGAGAGGAGGTGGTCGACTGATCGAGGTGAGCGGCGTAACCGACAACGAAAGATCGAGCGAGAAGGCGGTGTGGTTTGCAAACAGAACGGGGCAAAAGAAACGGGGAACTTCTCCCACGAGTCGTGGTTGGTGTTTTCTCGTCCCGGGGATTCGGCCGGGGAGGGCCAAAGTTTCCCTGACTTGGGCCTTAACCAAATGGCCCTTCGGAATTCCATGGGAGAAGTTAGCACATGGCTTTCTGTCCCTGGGATTGGGCCGGGATCCCTGGGGTTTCCCTGTGAACCAAACAAGCCCTTAGTGGGGCATGGATTTCCTGCTGCCGTGATCAAATACATTCCCAGGAAGAGTAAAATTTGAAGGAAAAAGTCATTTTGATATTAAAAAATGCACAGACCACGATGGATGCTTTCTCTTGGCGAATTTTTTGCAGACAATCTAAAGACATATATGTTGGATTTTACTATTAATGCGGGTGCATTTGTGTTCGAGATTAAAGTAACATATTAGGCTTTGTAATACCATGCTTAGAAGGATTGTGATTGTGCTTATATTACTACGTTTCAGGTTTTTGCTTTCAGCTACAAGGACAAACATATGATGAATAGTATCCGGGGACATTTTTATCATATTTCGAGCCACCGTTTGAGAGAATTGTCCATTCTTTAGTTTCAGCTAAATTTTGAACCGAAAAAAATTGTCCAGAAAATTATGAAATTTTGACACAAGGGTAATCATATGATAACTAGTACTCTGGGAGCTTTTCATCAAATTGGGAGTCACCATTTGAGAGAATAGTCCATTCTTTGTTTTCAGCCAAAAAATGGGCTGCTGAGCTGGCTGCCTAGTCAGGTTTGACTTGGTCAAAAGTGGTTAACCAACCTTAAACTGAGTCAACGGTTTTCTTTTAAACTATGTGGCAAGTTGAGGGCGTAATGTGGTCTATTTAGAAGATGAGGGTTGTAAATCAAACCTATTGGTTAGATTTGGGTTGAAATGTTGACTTTTCTCGCTCTCTATACTTCTCCCTCTTCCTTCTAATCTAGGGAACACCACATGCATTGCTGCGAGAATTGGTTGATGATACTAATTTGGGTTGATCACATGAGAAACCGAATTAAAATCCATATGATTTATTGTATTTAATTATGTATATAGTTGTAACAATATTTGTTGAATATAAGTATAATAATTGAATGGGAAACATTTGCTCATGCATGATTGCACGTTTATGTGGGTCTTATCTCATTCATAATTGTATGGTGAGATGACATGATTGCTTGTTGAGATAGTATATAGGATACCGTATATAGTATACAGGTAGGTGTGCATTTTCAAGATTATTCTGCCATTGTGCAAACTTTATTCTGCATATCGCATAGACTATTGCAACCAACCACAATTAATAGTACTCCCTCCGTCCCAAAATTCTTGTCTTAGATTTGTCAAAATATGGATGTATCTAGTCATGCTTTAGTGTTTGATACATCCATATCTAGAGAAATGTTAGATAAGAATTTTGGGACGGAGGGAGTACTTGTTTGTAGCAAGCACCAATTAACTAGGCGGTTGGTGGGTGCTGATAGTCGACGAGGTAGGGCATGGTGTTGAGCGCGTTCTCCACGAGCGTCTCCACCATTTCCCACACCTGCTTCTCCCTCGCCCGCTCCTCGATCACGCCGCCGATGTCCTCCTTGACGTCGTACCTCATGGTGCTGATGAGCTCCTCCGTGGTCGGGCCCAGGTCAACCGTGTCGAGTATGAACTTACCGTTGTCACCGCCAAGCACGCGCACCAGACTGGGGCCGCCCAACAGGTTGTGCTTACTGGACAGGGCCTCCTGGTACGCGCCGGAGAGGAGCACGGCCACGTAGTAGCCGCCGAGCACAGGGTCCAGCGGGTGCAGCGGCAGCGTCTCTGCCCCGCCGATGAACTTCTCGACCTTCCCGTCGCTGTCGCAGGTGAGGTCCACGAGCGTGGCCATGCGGGTTGGCCTCTCATGGAGCCGGCTCACCGGCATCATCGGGAACACCTGCTGGATGCCCCAGAAGTCGGGCATCAGCGAGAAGACAGACAGGTTCATGTGGTAGTTGTAGATGGTGGTCGCGTCAGCCATGACGCTCTTGGACAGCTTCTTCCCCAGCTTGTACATCTCGATGCCGTGCTTCTTGATGTCCACGGCGTGCGCAGAGGACATGGTGGACATGCCCGCCGCCGCATCACCCTTCAAATTCAATACCGCCCTCGGCTGCAGCTGCTTCGACGCCAGCTCATGGATCTTGGCGTGCAGCTGCTCGGTGGTCTCGCCGTCGTCTCTCGGCTCGGGGATCGCGGAGAGCGCCTCGAGGATAATCATGGAGTGGTGCGACGCCATGGCGCGGCCGCTCTCGGTGCACAGCACGGGGTGGGGAACGCCGTTGTCATCGCACTTGAGCCGCACCGCCTGCACGATGCTGGACGCGTACTCTTCCAGCCCGTACGCCACCGACATGTCGGAGCTGCCCGATCGTGTCCCGTCGTAGTCGACGCCGAGCCCGCCGCCGCAGTCCAGCGTTGTCATCGCCTCCGCGCCACAGTCGTTAACGAGGGCGCAGTAGATCTCGGCGGCCTCGCTGGCCGCCTTGAAGACGATGTCCGTGGACGGGATCATGGAGCCGACGTGGAAGTGCAGCAGCTTGAGCCAGTGCAGTTTGCCCATGCCCCTGAGCTTCCGGGCCACTACGTAGATCCTCTCCGCCAGCAGCCCGAACTTGCCGTGCTTGCCGGCCGTGGACCCGAAATGGCCCGGTAACTTGGTTAGCAGCTTGGCGCGGACACCAATGGCCGGCTCGACGCCGAGCCTGCGGCTCTGCTCGACGACGATGTCGAGCTCCTCCTCCATCTCCAGCACGATGATGGCGTTGAGGCCCATGGCGCGCGCCGCCAGGGCGAGCGAGACGTAGTCCTTGTCCTTGTAGCCGTTGCACACCAGGTAGGCGCCAGGTTTGGCCCTGGTGAGGCAGCTCATGGCGATGAGCAGCTCCGGCTTGGACCCGGCCTCGAGCCCGTAGCCGTACTGGTGGCCGAAGCGGACCATGTCCTGCACGACGGCCTTGTTCTGGTTCACCTTCACCGGGAACACGCCCTGGTAGACCGAGCGGTACCGGGTGTGCTCGATGGCGGTTGCGAACGCCGCGTGCAGCGAGTCCAGCCGGTGCCGGAGCACGTCGGGGAAGCGGAGGATCATGGGGAACTGGAGCTTCCTCTCCTTCTTGTCGGCGTGATCGGTGGTCGTCGTCGCTGCGGCTTGGTGGATGACGGAGAACACGTCGATCTCCCGCCCCGGGGCCGTGTCGCGGCCGTGGGGTCGGACGCAGAGGTGGCCGTTCTTGTTCACGGCGAAGTAGGGGTCGCCCCAGCCGTGGATGTTGTACACTCCGCCGTAGTTCTTCGCCATGATGTGCCAGTGGAAGACTGCTGCGCTCGTGGAATTCGGGCTAGACCATCCTCCGTTATATAGAGGTCTAGCTAGAAAAAGGAAAATGACGTTTTTGTACCCATGCATGGAGGAGACCGGCCTGATTAATGGTCGGTGCGGTGTGGGCCTCGTACCACCGTCTCGGGTGTGAGGTCGTGAACTGGACCATAGCAAACTCGGTGATGAGGCCGGTGTTTACCTTGTGGAAATGCCTTTCACGTACGTGTCCATCTTCCTAGCGTTGTGTAGTACATCGCCTCAACGGCCAAGAGTTCATCCGCGTGGTGATAACTGCTTGGGCTGTATGAGGAGCCAGGAGAAAGGCTACTCACCAGGACATATTCCAATCTCCGCATGCTACTCATGCATTCGTACGGAGTTACACTAGAACATGGAGACGCGCATTGTCGCGCCCGTCAATTTTAAGAAAAGAACAAAATGTTTGAGAAAAAATTAGTCATTTAAAAAATTCAAGAAAATTGGAAGGTTGAAAATTACAGTGTTGGATGTGGATTTGGGATGATAATTTTGAATAATTCCAATTATGGAACGGATCGACGTGGTCGTCGCTGGCATGCAGCAATCACTTGAACCATTGGTGTTCTGCCGGAGACTCCTCATTCCTGAAACAAGTAGAAGTACATAAGCAAGGAATTTGGCTGATGAACAATGGGAGGTCAGACACGAGAAATCAGGCAGAAAAGAATGTATCATCAGCCACTTCGCTACCAGAAACTACAGGCGGGCGACCATTGATTAATGGGATGATTATCCATGGTCTTCCTCATGTAATCGTCCCTTGTCAGAGCGTAAGGAGGAGAACGAAAAGGCGCCCAGACCCGTGTGCACGTGGAGAAGCGCGGAAGCGGGAGGAATGACGGCGGGGCTGCAGGGCGCGCCACCGCTGTGGGGAACGAGCGGTCCCTTGGATGGAGGTTTTCTCTTACCGGGCCTTTGCGCTCATTCGGCCTCTGAAGGGCCCGATTAAGTAGAGCACGTTCAGCTCGCCCTGCGGAGCAGCGGCACGATTACGTGGGTCCAACAAGTCGCGGCGCAGTGAGAACGTTGGGCGCTGGGTGGGGGGATGACGGAACGATCTGGGCCGTTTCTATGCAGAATCCGACGGCTGACAACGTTAAATCGCTGTGGTGGCTCGTAGGTGGCTTTGTTATACTGTTTTGTAATATCAGAGTTGGAAATTATCAACAGGAGAAGCCAAAAACAGGGTGGACATCGTGTCTGCGTGTGGTCCGAGCTTCATCTTGGCTGCCACCAGTTTTGGGTAGTGCGAAAATTAATGTCGATGGAGCAGTATCGAGAAGGGGAAGGTATGGGACAGCAGCAGCGATTTGCATAGACCAGTAAGGTGTTTTCCTGGGAGCGTCGGCGGTGGTATTCAATCACGTTACAGATCCCTCTACACTCGAAGCTTTGGCCCTAAGGGAAGCTCTTGCACTAGTCGATGATCTTTATATTCGGCGTATTCATATTGCCTCGGACTGCAAGGTGGTAGCAGCGCAGCCTCGCTTCTTATGGCGCGATTTTAAAGGAGGTGTTACATAGATCGTCGTCTTATATTTCTTGTGACATAGTTCATGAATTTAGGAGCTCAAACTTTGAACCTCACAACTTAGCGAAACGCTCTCTTTCTCTTGGATTGGTCGTCATGTTTGGTTAGGTCATCCGGGAGATCTTTCCTTCGTCCCTGTAAACATTGTGACGGATTAATAAAGTTTTGCAAGGTTGTCTCAAAAAAAAAAATGTAGTACATCGCCTTATCAACATCTTTATTTTTGAACATCAGTACAAACACAAGCGCTTTTATACACGCGCAAACACTCACATCTATGAACGCACACACACCACCCTACCTCTATGAGCACCTCCAAAAGACTGGGCCGGCATATCATCTTGAAATTTACGAAGTCACCGTAGGCACCTTGTCGTCGACGGGAACGTCTCCTCCCACTGAATGCGCATCGCCGGAAATCTTGAAATAAATTCAGGAATAAATGCGAGCACCAGGATTTGAACTCTAGTGGGCTGGGGATGCCACAGTCCCTCTAACCACCAAACCACAAGTTGGTTCACGCCTTATCAACATCTTTTATATGAAGTGAACCAACCTGTGTACTGTTAGGAGGATGGAATATATATATATATATATATATATATATATATATATATATATATATATATATATATATATATATATATATATATATATATATATATATATGGGGCACCTAGGTGCCCATAGCAAGTCATATTTGTTGTGCATGATGTAAAATTCATGACATAGTGACTTTCCAAATTTTATTTGCATGCACTACAACCATCAATGGTCAATGATTACTTTCCAAAATATAAATATACTACTGGTTTCCTATTATGATTGCTTTCCAAACAAAAAAGGTATGTATATACACTTTTATTCTATGAGGTATCAGATATGACAAACAATACGAAACGTTATCCCAAAGAGTTGTATGTATATCAGTATTAAGGATATTCTTATGCATTTTTTAAAGTTTTTACTTTTCAATGTATCTACTATTTAAAATAATGAAGGCTAGGTCACACTTTTAATGGTTAATACTTCTATACAATTAAGGTGACCAAAATAATATAAAATGCAATCCTAATTAATCATTTACTTTTAGGAATATATGATACCCACGCATGACTTTTTTTCCTACGTACATATACCAACTCATAATTTTTATGTCGGGGTATGTAAATACTATGAGTATGCACATACAAGAAAATATATTGTGTACTCTAGGTATATACATACACAAAGATCTAATGGGTATGCATAAAATAACTGAATCCATACATACCTACTCTAATGGGTATGTACAAAATATTATGAGTGTATACATACACAAAAAATATAATGTGTTACATACTAGATATTTTCAGTATACACGTACTAAAAACAACTATGAATGTGTACCAAATAAATGAATCCGTACATACCTAATATAATTGGCACGTACTAAATATTCTGGGTATATACATAGACAAAATTCTAATGCATAAGTACTTATTATTCTAGGTATATACGTATAAAATTCAAACGGGTACATAATAACTAAATGGTACATAATAACTAAATGAGTTCATGAATACATAATTCGTACATGTATGAAATAAATACTCATATACCTAATGTGTAGTATTTTTTTTCCTTCTAAAGATATACATGCATGGTGTGTTTAATGTCATGCATTAAATGATACGCGCCATAACTGTTTCCAAATTTGATTGTTTCAGAATTGGTAATTACTAATGGATTGACCAGTTACCTTCTATTCCTATCACAATAGCACGCATCTAAATGCAATCAGATGGTGGAAAGGCAAGGAGCCTGGACACCTAGGTGTCCCAAACTGGCGTTTGTACTGTGTTTAGAAAATATCTTAAAATTTATTGGGACGGTTTTAGAGAAGTTTGTACGAACAGTGTGTACGTCTAGACAGGGCGGCTGGGGGGACTGTACCCGGGCCCCAACATCCAAGGGCCTCCTCCCAAGTACACTATTCAAGGTACTCCCTCCGTCCAGGTGCATTGGGCATCTTAGCGATTTTAGAATTTCCAAATGAGTAAGGCGCGAAGGAATTAAATCAGCCTCGTATCACTCCCATGCCTCGTTCGCTTCACCCTCATGCACAAGTTTTCAATCTTATGGGCAATAACTCTGGTTGCATGCGTTTCGTGCTGCATGTTGATTGGTAAGGCAAAGGAATTGCAATTAATTAGCTCAACTTACAAGATTTTTAATGCTAATTATATCTAATATTACGGCCAATCCCATCACACCTAGATCATGGTGCAGCTCCTTAGGCGCCCAATACACCAGGACGGAGGGAGTAAAGAAAAAAGGTACACTACACAAGGTAGCCCACGACTTCGTCGTCTGGCCTTTTTTCTTTCGATCCCAGTAGCAGCACATCAAACTTGGCCTAGCGCATGAGCAGCAGGACATGAAGCCCTCCACGCGTTTAGGTAGTAGACACCCATATCTTGAAATTAAATAGGAGCACTCGGCACAGACGCTCACTGGAATCCGGACCATGCAGACTTTTTGGGATCCGCACACACTAAAGTGGCCTCAATGTATTCACTGTTTTTTTAGATCGTATGAACTTTTCACTGTTCTGTATATCAAAAATAAGGTCCACGCGCTTCTATCCCTGGAGAGCAAAGTGTCTCTACCATAGATTAATGGGATGATTATCCATGGTCTTCCTCATGTAATCGTCCCTTGTCAGAGCGTAAGGAGGAGAACGAAAAGGCGCCCAGACCCGTGTGCACGTGGAGAAGCGCGGAAGCGGGAGGAATGACGGCGGGGCTGCAGGGCGCGCCACCGCTGTGGGGAACGAGCGGTCCCTTGGATAGAGGTTTTCTCTTACCGGGCCTTTGCGCTCATTCGGCCTCTGAAGGGCCCGATTAAGTAGAGCACGTTCAGCTCGCCCTGCGGAGCAGCGGCACGATTACGTGGGTCCAACAAGTCGCGGCGCAGTGAGAACGTTGGGCGCTGGGTGGGGGGATGACGGAACGATCTGGGCCGTTTCTATGCAGAATCCGACGGCTGACAACGTTAAATCGCTGTGGTGGCTCGTAGGTGGCTTTGTTATACTGTTTTGTAATATCAGAGTTGGAAATTATCAACAGGAGAAGCCAAAAACAGGGTGGACATCGTGTCTGCGTGTGGTCCGAGCTTCATCTTCCAATCGTGTCTGCGTGTGGTCCGAGAAAGGCTACTCACGAGGACATATTCCAATCTCCGCATGCTACTCATGCATTCATACGGAGTAACATATCAGAGTGTGCTGACGTGGGTTGTGGCTGTTCACATCTAATGGCTATAAAACGTGAATGTGACCAATTTATATCTCATCTAAATGAGTTCTAGATACTTCCTCTAATTAAACGGCATGCCCGCACAGGGCGCGCAACCGGGGTGCGACTTTTCAGTTTTCGCTCTCTTTATTCCTTGCGTAATAGCCGTGCCTGATCTAAACGCGCGACATCCTCGCACAGGATGTCCCCTATTGCGGTACATGCAAGTAGTGTAGCACGTGCATGAGCTCATAATTTTGTCTCTGTGGGCCTTGCCTTGATTAGTGGATCAATTTGGACGTGGAGCTAGTCGCGGGATAATGCCATGATTATCGGATCGAACCGCGCCTCTTTCGTTCTTTCTTGTTTTCTGTTCGACAGAATAAAAGGAAAGGAAAACTGGATCGAGGATGAGCGCGGCAGTGCCGGAGGGGACGCGGCATCGCGGATCTCACCAGCGCCAAAGTAGGGCGTCGTCGGCGGCTGGGCGGAAGAAGCCGTCGCCCTCGGTCCGACCGAGCCGGACCGATCAATTTTCGGTCCCCTTTTCACGGACCGGACCGGCTAGTTTTTTTGTCGGTCCGGGCTATTTCGGTCCGGTCCATGAGCGGGCCTAAAAGACCGCTCGCCCCGTCCACCCTGAAGCGTGTGGCCCGAGCTTCATCTTGGCTGCCACCAGTTTTGGGTAGTGCGAAAATTAATGTCAATGGAGTAGTATCGAGAAGGGGAAGGTATGGTACAACAGCAGCGATTTGCAGAGACCGATAAGGTGTTTTCCTGGGAGCCTCGGCGGTGGTATTCAATCACGTTACAGATCCCTCTACACTCCAAGCTTTGGCTTTAAGGGAAGCTCTTGCACTAGATGATGATCTTTATATTCGGCGTATTCATATTGCCTCGGACTGCAAGGTGGTAGTCGACAACATAAAGCAGCGCAGCCTCGCTTCTTATGGTACGGTTTTAAAGGAGGTGTTACATAGATCGTCGTCTTATATTTCTTGTGATATAGTTCATGAATTTAGGAGCTCAAACTTCGAAGCTCACAACTTAGCGAAACACTCTTTTTTTCTTGGATTGGGTCGCCATGTTTGGTTAGGCCATCCGGGAGATCTTTCCTTCGTCTCTGTATACATTGTGATGGGTTAATAAAGTTTTGCGAGGTTGTCTAAAAAAAATGTAGTACATCGCCTTATCAACATCTTTATTTTTGAACGTCAATACAGACACAAGTGCTCATATACACGCGCATACACTCATCTCTATGAACACACACACAACACCCTACCCCTATGAGCACCTCCAAAAGACTAGGTCGGCGTATCATCTTCAAATTTATGAAGTCACCGTAGGCACCTCGTCGTCGACGGGAACGTCTCCTCCCACTTAATGTGCATCGCCGAAAATCATGAAATAAATCCAGGAATAAATGCGAGCACCAGGATGTGAACTCTGGTGGGCTGGGGATGCCACGGTCCCTCTAACCACCCAACCACAAGTTCGTTTAGGCCTTATTAACATCTTTTATATGAAGCGAGCCAACCTGTGTACTGTTAGGAGGATGGTTGTATCCTAGCTCGTTGGGGTTTAAATCCTGTTGCTAATGTTATTGCTGATTCGCTTCGAATATGCTCATGAAGGTAGGGTATGTGGGTGTGCATTCATAGAGGTGAGCGTATGCACATATATATTAATGTTTGCGTTTGTACTGTGTTTAGAAAATATCTTAAATTTTATTGGGACGGTTTTAGAGAAGTTTGTACGAACAGTGTGTACGTCTAGACAGGACCGGCTTGG
>LR738715.1:856618504-856637750 GCA_902687465.1 Secale cereale | reverse complement strand
GGGCCTCCTCCCAAGTACACTATCCAAGGTAAAGAAAAAAGTAAGTAACAGCGCATCAAACTTGGCCTAGCGCATGAGCAGCAGGACATGAAGCCCTCCAGACGTTTAGATAGTAGACACCCATATATCGAAATTGCATAGGAGCACTCGGCACAGACGCTCACTGGACTCCGGACCATGCAGACTTCTTGGGATCCGCACACACTAAAGTAACCCCAATGTATTCACTGCTTTTTCAGATCATATAAACTTTCCACTGTTTCGTATATAAAAAATAAGGTCCATGAGTTTCTATCCCTGGAGAGCAAAGTGTCTGTCTACCATAGAGATTGAACTCAACTACCAATGCCTATCCACCTACTTAATGTTAATGCATGCACCGGCCTCTTCCACCTATTTCATGTTACCGAAGACAGGAAGTTCCATCGCATCATCATCGCCCCGATGGCACTAAATCTCCTTGTTGTACTGTCCGTCTGCGCCGAGGTCGCTTTAAATCGTCGTCTTCAAGAAAACTGCACTTGCGAGACCTAATCAGCACATCCAGGCCATGTTACCACATCAGTAGTCCAAAATAATTATACTCTGTCACATGGTTAAATCTAGATTGATTTGTATGTGTAATCTAGGTCATAATCTAGGGCATTAATGTCATCTGTCATCAATTGCCAGACAATGGCCACCAAATACTATGTAATCTCTATTATTGCTAATCTTAATCATGCTTCCATCAATCAAGTCGCCAATGATGCTATTCATTACGTTTTTGCATATGACCCTTCCATGGACATGGCCGTACGAATCCGACCACGTACATTGGACATTTTTGTTGTAGCCACGTCAACTCAACCCTCTCTCGCACACAGTTTTACCTCAACACACCTTTTACCACCGGTGGAATAAATCCCAGAAACCAAAAGACTTATATCAAGTCTTTTCTCCATGAAATGGCAGACTTATTAAATGAGTGCACAACCATTTATTACCACCTTATACAACCAAATCTCATAGACTTTTCATCCGTCATTAGAGCATCTCCAACAGGCGCCCAAAAAGAGCTCCACGCGCTATAAAGTTGTCTTTTTGGGCGCCGAACAGCTCCATAAGAAGCTGTAAAATTGTGCGCGCGCTAAAAAAATTTGGGCACGCGCTGAAAAACGCTATCGCGCGCACTATATTTTGGGCGCCGGATTGGGCGCGCTTCACAATTTGCACTGCGTGCTGTTTTGGACGCGCGTTTTTGGGCGTCGGCTAAAGCAATGTTGGTCCCGACGCACTAAAAGTGCTACAGTGGTGCGCTATAAATTTTATTGGGCGTGATTTTTTGTGCGGCCGTTGGAGATGCTCTTATAAGCATAGATATGAACTGCTTGTTTCTACGTGTTCGATTTGTATTCACATGAACAAAACATTTCCTAATAGGTGACGCTGATCTCGAGCTAGTAGGTGAGCGGCCGTGATTCCAGAGTGCTGTGTTGCCGAGTGTTCTTAGTCCACTTCCCCCATATTTTTCTCGCCGCCGCTGGCGCCGCAGTAGCGGCAAGAGGTTAGCACACAAGTAGGCTTCTTTGGCAGCCTCGGGTATGGAATTCTTCACTCCTTTTCGATCTAATCTTGTCATATGGATTTTGAGATTTCTGCCCTTTGTACTCATGGCAAAAAAATTTGATGTCACCGTGAGCAGGATTTTCCCTTGGTATTCAAAACAAGGAGCGGTGATATTATTGTTTGATTAAGAATTATTTACCGGAAGCACTGTTGACTGTAGTAACAAATCAGATACGTACTAGTCAATAGGATGTGTTACCCCAGTCAGGAGGCACAATGTTTCTGTTAATTCGCCATGATTGACTCTTGTGTAATTCAGCAAATGTTTTTTTTTTGCAAACTTTTCTGTTTTGTTTTGGAAAACATAACTTAGCAAATGTTAGCAGCACAAAATATGTGGGAATCACATTTTGATTCCGAGTAATAGATCAACGAAAGTCTTGTAATTCAGAATTTATCCAAATCTGATGCCGACCATAGAGATTGAACTCAACTACCAACGCCTAACCACCTACTTAATGTTAATGCATGCACCGACCTCTTCCACCTATTTCATGTTACCGAAGACAGGAAGTTCCATCGCATCATCATCGCCCCGCTGGCACTAGATCTCCTTGCTGTACTGTCCGTCTGTGTTGAGGTCGCTTTAAATCGTCGTCTTCAAGAAAACTGCACTTGCGAGACCTAATCAGCACATCCAGGCCATGTTACCACATCAGTAGTGCAAAATAATTATACTCTGTCACATGGTTAATTCTAGATTGATTTGTATGTAATCTAGGTCATAATCTAGGGCATTAATGTCATATGTCATCAACTGCCAGACAATGGCCACCAAATACTCCCTCCGTCCCAAAATAAGTGACTCAAAAGTGACTCGATTTTGCACTAACTTTAGTGCAAAATTGAGTCACTTTCGAGTCACTTATTTTGGGACGGAGGGAGTACTATGTAATCTCTATTATTGCTAATCTTAATCATGCTTCCATCAATCAAGTCACCAATGATGCTATTCATTACGTTTTTGCATATGACCCTTCCATGCACATGGCCGTACGAATCCGACCATGTACATTGGACATTTTTATTGTAGCCACGTCAACTCAACCCTCTCTCGCACACAGTTTTACCTCAACACATCTTTTACCACCAGTGGAATCAATCCCAGAAACCAAAAGACTTCTATCAAGTCTTTTGTCCATGAAATTGCAGACATATTAAATGAGTGCACAACCATTTATTACCACCTTATACAACCAAATCTCATAGACTTTTCATCCGTCATTATAAGCATAGATATGAACTGTTTGTCTCTACGTGTTCGATTTGTATTCACATGAACAAAATATTTCCTAATAGGTGACGCTGATCCCGAGCTAATTGGTGAGCGGCCGTGATTCCAGAGTGCTGTGTTGCCGAGTGTTCTTAGTCCACTTCCCCCATATTTTTCTCGCCGCCGCTGGCGCCGCAGTAGCGGCAAGAGGTCAGCACACAAGTAGGCTTCTTTGGCAGCCTCCGGTATGGAATTCTTCACTCCTTTTCGATCTATAATCTTGTCATATGGATTTTGAGATTTCTACCCTTCTTACTCATGGCAAAAAAAATTGATGTCACCGTGAGCAGGATTTTCCCTTGGTATTCAAAACAAGGAGCCGTGATATTATTGTTTGATTAAGAATTATTTACCGGAAGCACTGTTGACTGTAGTAACAAATTAGATACGTACTAGTCAATAGGATGTGTTACCCCAGTACGGAGGCACAATGTTTCTGTTAATTCGCTATGATTGACTCTTGCGTAATTCAGCAAATTTTTTTTTTGCAAATTTTTCTGTTTTGTTTTGGAAACATAATTTAGCAAATGTTAGCAGCACAAAATATGTGGGAATCACATTTTGATTCCGAGTAATAGATCATAGAAAGTCTTGTAATTCAGAATTTATCCAAATCTGATGCCGACCATAGAGATTGAACTCAACTACCAACGCCTAACCACCTACTTAATGTTAATGCATGCACCGGCCTCTTCCACCTATTTCATGTTACCGAAGACAGGAAGTTCCATCGCATCATCATCACCCCGCTGGCACTAAGGCCCTGCTTGGATCCAAGGGACTAAAACTAGTCTGATTAAATATAGTCTCTTTAAGAGGCTAAAGTTCCAAGCACCTCTGACTAAAGAGGGGCTAAAACTAGTCTTGAGACTAAAATCTTTTAGTCAGGGGTACCCCTACTAAAATCTGAATTAGTCCTCTCTCTCCTCATTTAACTCCTCTCCTCTAACACATGCAAGTTCTGGATTGGAGGGTTTGAAGAATAATAAATGCTCATTAACTTGATTTTAGTCTTTTTAGTATTTGTATCCAAGCATGGGTGAGGCTAGCAAGTTTTAATCCCACTACTTTTAGTCATGAGACTAAAACGTACCCAAGCACCCTCTAAATCTCCTTGATGTACTGTCCGTCTGTGCCGAGGTCGCTTTAAATCGTCGTCTTCAAGAAAACTGCACTTGCGAGACCTAATCATCACATCCAGGCCATGTTACCACATCAGTAGTGCAAAATAATTATACTCTATCACATGGTTAAGTCTAGATTGATTTGTATGTAATCTAGGTCATAATCTAGGGCATTAATGTCATCTGTCATCAACTGCCAGACAATGGCCACCAAATACTCCCTCCATCCCAAAATAAGTGACTCAACTTTGCACTAACTTTAGTGCAAAGTTGAGTCACTTTTGAGTCACTTATTTTGGGACGGAGGGAGTACTATGTAATCTCTATTATTGCTAATCTTAATCATGCTTCTATCAGTCAAGTCACCAATGATGCTATTCATAACGTTTTTGCATATGACCCTTCCATGCACATGGCCGTACGAATCCGACCATATACATTGGACATTTTTATTGTAGCCACGTCAACTCAACCCTCTCTTGCACATAGTTTTACCTCAACACACCTTTGACCACCAGTGGAATAAATCCCAGAAACCAAAAGACTTCTATTAAGTCTTTTGTCCATGAAATTGCAGACATATTAAATGAGTGCACAACCATTTATTACCACCTTATACAACCAAATCTCATAGACTTTTCATCCGTCATTATAAGCATAGATATGTATTGTTTGTTTCTACGTGTTCGATTTGTATTCACATGAACAAAACATTTTCTAATAGGTGACGCTGATCCCGAGCTAGTAGGTGAGCGTCCGTGATTCCAGAGTGCTGTGTTGCCGAGTGTTCTTAGTCCACTTCCCCCATATTTTTCTCGCCGCCGCTAGCGCTGCAGTAGCGGCAAAAGGTTAGCACACAAATAGGCTTCTTGTCAGGCTCCGGTATGGAATTCTTCACTCCTTTTCGATCTAATCTCGTCGTATGGATTTTGAGATTTCTGCCCTTCTTACTCGTGGCAAAAAAATGATGTCACCGTGAGCAGGATTTTCCCTTGGTATTCAAAACAAGGAGCCGTGATATTATTGTTTGATTAAGAATTATTTACCGGAAGCATTGTTGACTGTAGTAACAAATCAGATACGTACTAGTCAATAGGATATGTTACCCCAGTCAGGAGGCACAATTTTTCTGTTAATTCGCTATGGTTGACTCTTGCGTAATTCAGCAAATGTTTTTTTTGCAAACTTTTCTGATTTGTTTTGGAAAACAAAATTTAGCAAATGTTAGCAGCACAAAATATGTGGGAATCACATTTTGATTCCGAGTAATAGATCATAGAAAGTCTTGTAATTCAGAATTTATCCAAATCAGTATAAGACAAAAATGTGGTGGAGGATAGAACGCCTACTAAATCTGAATGAAGACGGAGAGTCTACGTAGTTGTTCCACGATTGATTACTGGACAACATCTACTGAAGCAAGACCAACCAGTAAACTTTGTCGAATTCTATATAAACTTGTTTGTTGAACCTAATGATCAATGTCATGGTTTGGATGATGCAAAACTATTATCTACGAGGTTTTGGGGTTGCGTCCCATTCAGGAGAGAATTTCATGGTAGTATACACATATATACTTATTTGATTTTGGATGCATTTTTAGTGTTGTTTTCCGCAAAGGGGGTGTAACCCGGCCTCTGCATTTTTAGTGTTTATCGGTAACATTTCACCTATACATATGTTAAATACTCTTTCGTTCCATAATGTAAGACTTTTTTTTTACACTAGTGTAGTGTCAAAAAAACGTCTTACATTACGGGAGCGAAGGGAGTATGATTTTGATAAGTACATTAAGAGAGAATTCCTTATTTGACCCTTCAAATTGCTTTCTTATTTGACCCAAATGAAATTTTCTTCCCTATTAGGTTATAGTTTCGCACGGGGCCCTTGAATTCTCAGGACCAGCACTGTGTCTAAAGTATGTATGTGTTCGTGAGCATATGTCTTTCACAAAAGAAAAACTGGATTAGCTTTCCAAGGAATTTTGAAGCACATGTGAAAAGAGAGCTAGGGCAGGTGAATTTGTTACTGTGTGCCGGTGGAAGACTGCTGCGCTCGTGGAATTCGACCTTCCTTGGTTATATAGAGGTCTAGCTAGAAGAAGGAAAATGACGTTTTTGTACCCAAGCATGGAGGAGGCCGGCCTGATTAATGGTCGGTGTCGGTGTGGGCCTCGTACCACCGTCTCGGGTGTGAGACCATAGCAAACACGGTGATGAGGCCGGTGTTTGCCTTGTGAAAAAGCCTTTCACGTTTGTGTCCATCTTCCTAGCGTTATGTAGTACATCGCCATATCAACATCTTTTAAATGAAGAGAACCAACCTCTGTATATGGTTAGGAGGATGGTGTATTCTAGCGCATCAAGATTTAAATCCTGTTGCAAATGTAATTACTGGATTTTGCTTGGGATGATGTCGTTAATCTTAAGATGATATTTCAGCTAAGTCTCTCTAAGATGTTTATAGGACGTAGGGTCTGTGTATGTATTCATAGAGATAAGCGTATGCGTGTAATCATAAGCACATGCATCTGCACTGTGTTCTTAAGAAAATCTTTCAAATGGAAAAACAAAACTTATGCATAGCCCCACACTGGAAGAAAAACTCAAATTGATTGGCAACTGCCTGCTATCATGGACTTGTTATCGAATTTGTCTTCCAGAAAAAGTAAACTATATACAAAATCAAGAGGCTGCTACAGACGCGGGCGTCTATATAAATATACAGTTTTGCTAGAATTCTTCTAGATGAGATATAATTTGGTCTCATTCACCTTTTATAACCATTGGATGTGATGTTATAAGATGCGTGTGTGCTGATGTGGGTTGTATCTGTCCTTGTTTTCTAGGTGAATGAGATCAAATTATGTCTCATCTAGATGTGTTCTAGGTACTCCCATAAATATAACAGACAGATTACAAGAATCGGTTAGGTGGATTTGCGAGTTATTCCTTGATATGCAAGATAGGTACGTACAAGGCAAATATCAAGAAGATCTCAACTAACATCTCAATCCTAACACGTTACAAACACAACCCACACATGCCGCTATACAGGGCTATACACGCTGTCTAACATGATTACCTTCGACAGTGAGGTGTCAATCTTAAGATTTATTGGCGAACCGACATGTGGTTGGATGGTTATATGGACAGTGATATCCTCAGCTCATCAGAGTTCAAGTCCCAATGTTCGCATCCTGGATTTATTTCACGGCTCGGTCTCTCGAAGGTGCACATGGGATAGGGTGTGCATATGTACATTCATAGAGGTAAGCATATGTGCATATATATTAGTGTTTGCGTTTGTACTGTGTTAAAAAAAATCTTAAAATTTTAGAGATGCTCATACGGACAGTGTGTATGTCTAGACAGGAGTTCGTCGTCCGGCCTTTTTCTTTCGATCCCAGTAGCAGTGCATCGAGCTTGGCCTAGCGCATGGACAGCAGGACATGAAGCCCTCCAGGAGTCTAGGTAGTAGACGCCCATATCTCAAAATTGCATAGGAGCACTCGGCGCTGATGCTCATTGGAATCCGGACCATACAGGCTTCTTGGGATCCGCGCACACTAAAGTAGCCCCAATGTATTCACTACTTTTTCAGACCGTACGAGCTTTTCACTGTTCCGTTTATTAAAAGTGAGGTCCGTGCGCTTCTTTCCCCGTAGAGCAAAGTGCCTATCTACCACAAAGATTAAACTCAACTACCAACGCCAAACCATGCACTTCATGTTAATGCATGCATGGGCCTCTTCCACATATTTCATGTCAATACATGTGCTAAAAGGCTGACAGGGTTAGGGCAAAAAATGAATGCACTTCGTGTACAAAATGGACAATTGATACGTCCATTTTGCATCATGCTTTTATGTTGATATTTATTGCATTATGGGTTGTTATTACACGTTATGTCACAATACTTATGCCTTTTCTATCTTATTTTACAAGGTTTACATGAAGAGGAAAATGCGGGCAGCTGGAATTATGGGCTGGAAAAGAAGCAAACTCTGGAAACATATTCTGCACAACTCAAAAAGCTTCGAAACTTCACAGGACACCTTTTCAGAAAATATTAAAAATATCTGGCGAGAGAAGATCACCAGGGGGGCCACCTCCTGTCCACGAGGGTGGGGGGCGCGCCGCCTGCCTCGTGGGCCCCCCGCTGCCCATCTTCACCTATATGAGGTGTTTTGACCTGGAAAAAATGATAAGGAGACTTTCAGGACCAGACGCCACCGTCTCGAGGCGGAACCTTGGCGGAAACCAATATAGGGCTCCGGCAGAGCTGTTTTGCCGGAGATACTTCCCTCCGGGAGGGGGAAATCGTCACCGCCGTCATCACCAACAACTCTCCCATCTTGGGGAGGGCTATCTTCATCAACATCTTCACCAACACCATCTCCTCTCAAACCCTAGTTCATCTCTTGTATCCAATATTTGTATCCAAACCTCAGATTGGTACCCGTGGGTTGCTAGTAGTGTTCATTACTCCTTGTAGTTGATGCTAGTTGGTTTACTTGGTGGAAGATCATATATTCAGATCCATTATGCATATTAATACTCCTCTGATCATAAACAATATTATGTCTTGTGAGTAGTTACTTTTGTTCATGAGGACATGGGAGAAGTCTTGCTATAACTAATCATGCGAATTTGGTATTCGTTCGATATTTTGATGAGATGTAGGTTGTCTCCCCTCTAGTGGTGTCATGTGAACGTCGACTATATGACACTTCACCATTATTTGGGCCTAGAGGAAGGCATTGGGAAGTAATAAGTAGATGATGGGTTGCTAGAGTGACAGAAGCTTAAACCCTAGTTTATGCGTTGCTTCGTAAGGGGCTGATTTGGATCCACTTGTTTCATGATAATGATTAGGTTTACCTTAATACTTCTTTTGTAGTTGCGGATGCTTGCAATAGAGGTTAATCATAAGTGGGAGGCTTATCCAAGTAAGGACAGCACCCAAGCACCGGTCCACCCACATACCAAGTTATCAGATGATCGTGATGAAAACTAGCTTGACGATATTTCCAATGTGTCCTCGGGATCGCTTTCCTTCCTATAAGAGTTTGTCCAGGCTTGTCCTTTGTTACAAAAAGGATTGGGCCATCTTGCTGCACCTTATTTACCTTTACCTTTTGTCACTTGCTATCAATTACCTTATCACAAAACTATCTGTTACCTATAATTTCAGTGCTTGCAGAAAATACCTTACTGAAAACTGCCTATCATTTCCTTCTGCTCCTCGTTGGGTTCGACACTCTTACTTATCAAAAGGACTACGATAGATCCCCTACACTTGTGGGTCATGAACAATCTCTTTTGAAGTGTGAGGGTTTCGGACGAAAACTTATCTGTTACAAAGGCATTTCATATTTTAAAACTTATTTCAACACCAGACTTTTTGTGCGTTCAATATGCACCATTCAAATCCATGTCATCAATTTTCAACCCTTTCTGACTTCATTTGATATTTTTCATGCATTTACTGATTATTTTTTAGCTAAATGGCCCTGAAATTGAAAAACACAACAAATGAATTCTGAAAAGGTTGAACGTTGGCATGATATCATCATTTCGCCCACATAGAATGTGCCAAAAAGTAGAGAGTGTTACGACAAAAACTGGATGCACTTCGTGTACAAAATGGACAATCTCTTTCAAAGTATCAGGGTTTCGGACCTTGTGCACTTTTTCGAACAACTGGTATGATTAGTGGCGGGCTCCATAAAAATTATTGGTTACACTTCCAGGGTATTGCCCTCTCAAAATTTGTGTTATGTTTTCATGTTTCCTAATGGTGTAGGAACATAAAATGCAATTTTTTTTTCAACAACTACTTCAATATACAAGCTGTGCAAAAAATGCACTATGATGGGACCCTACTGCCGGAGCTGCTGGCAGTAGGTCTGTACACCCTACCACCATTGACTCCGGCGGTAGGATGTTTGCCAGGTCAGCTCCTGGCCGTTTGTTTGACGGCGAATGTCGTTGCTCTACCGCCGAAGGTCCTGGCGGTAGGCTGTGCAAGCCTACCGCCATAGTTTGCGGCGGTAGCAAAACGGTCAAATGCCGAAATAATTTCAAACAGGGGTCAGATCCGCAATTTATACCCAAAAAAAGGGTCAAACACGAAATTTTGTCGTGATGGGACTGTATATGGGCCCGGTTCTTTTGCCCGATTCTCCCAAAATCTTAAGAATCGATCCTCCACCCAGCTTCTCCTAGAATCTGGAACCCATATTTTGTTTACAATCCTAATTGTTTACATTCTAACTAGTTAGGATTGTATAAAAAATATGGGTTCTAGATTCTGGGAGAAACTGGGTGGAGGGTCAATTCTCAAGATTATGTGAGAATCGACCAAAAGAACTTGGCCATGGTCTGCTGCTGGACAGACCGCAGCACGAATATCAGCAGGGTTGAACGGATAGATAAGCGGGGGCTGGGACTCCCGGGTGCTATAGCATCTTTCCGATGGTGAATATTATTATGTGAAATTTTCATGAAATTTGGAGTCACCGTCTGAGAGATTTGTTCCTCTTCATTTTCAGCCAAAATTTGAACAAAAAAAAGTATGATGAAATTTTGAGACAAGGACGAACATATGATGACTAGTATTCTGGGATGATAATTTGGAGTCACCGTTCGAGAGAATCGACCATTCTTGACTTTCAACAAAAACTTAGCCAAAAATTTGAACCCAAAAAAAGTGTCCAGAAAGTTATGAAATTCTGACACAAGAACAACTATATGATGACTAGTATTCTGGGAGAGAATCATCCATTTTTCATTTTGAACCAAAAGTGAGTTGGTGAGTTGGATTCCTAGTCAGCTTTGATTTGGTCAAAAGCAGTTGGCGAGCCCAAAACCGAGTCAAGGGTTGCCTTTTAAGAGCATCTCCAGCCGTTGGCCCCCCAGGAGGGGCTAAAAATCGCCCCCTGGGGGCGCAGCGACGCTAAACCGTGCACTGGGGGCGTGATGCCCCCCCAGTCGCGGCGTTCATGTTTTTTTTTTTTGAAAAAGTCAAATACGGCGCAAACACGACTCAAATTTAACGCAAACATCGACGAGTTTGTTCAAATTTAAACATATTATATAAAAAATAAATAAAAAACTAGCACGGGCTGCCCCCGCCGTCTCCATCAGCGCTCCTTGCCGTCTACCTCGCCGCTCGCCGCCCGCCTTTGCAGTTCTACATGCCGAGGAGGCGGTAGAACCGCGTGTAGTCGCCGCCGTCGTCGTCGGCGGCGGCAGCGGCGTCCCCGCCTCCGCCGCCGCCGTCCCTGCCGCATCCCTCCCGAGTTGGCGCGGCGGGTTGGACGGTCCGGGGGCGTCGTCGTCGTCGTCGCTATCGAGGACCACGATGTCGTGCTCGTCCTCGCGCCCACGCTTGCCGGCGGCGATCTCCTCTAGGGCCCGGCGCTGCCGGACCATCTCGTCGCGGAGGTAGTCGTCCCGCACCCACCGCAGGGCGTCCTCGTCGGAGAAGCCACGCCGGGCTATCTCCTCGTACTCCGCGGGGAGGCCGGGCTCCGGCTTGGGCTCGACGAGGACGAAGCGGCCAGTGGGGGGGGGAGCGGAGTCACCGATGCGGACGCCAGATCTGCGGGTACGCGCGCTGACAGGCGTGTCCTGGGGCTCCGGCTTGACGGGGCGGAGGCAGGGAGAGCCCGATGAGCGGCCGGACGAGGAGGAGGACGCCCCGGGCGGCTCCATGCGCCTCGGCGTCCAGGAGCTTCCACGGCAGCATGAGAAGGACGGGGGAGCGGGGTACTCGAGGCGTGGCGTGTTGCCGCCCTCGATGTACTCGAGGACGGCCTCCAACGTGTGGCCGGGCACGCCCCACCACCTACGCCGGCCCTCGGAGTTGAGCCTGCCGGAGGGCACGACGCCGTTGGTGGCCTCGAGCTGCTCGGCGTGACGGCGGCGGAAGTAGGGCTCCCAGAGCGAGCTGTCGGGGACGTACCATGGCCCCTCCCACGCCGCCCGTGGCAGGGACGCGCGGATACGTGCGATCTCCGCACGCCGCGCCGCCCCGGTGGGTGGTGGCGACGCTGATCCTTCAAGCCTCGGGCACCCGCATGTCCGGCGGGACCGGGTACTCGGCCTCGAAAAGGAGGCGAGCCTCGTCCTCGTGAAGATGGCGGCGCCCGAAGCCATTCGCCGCCGCGCCGTCGCCTGGAAAGCGCTCAGCCATTCTTCTCAACTGGAGACGGCGAGAGGAGGAAGGGGGGAGAAATGGGCGCGTCGGCGGTGGAGTATCTGTGCGTGTCTCCGGCGCGCTGGCGGTCGGCTTATATAGGCGGAGGCGCCGCGTGGTAGGCTTGGCCGGCGCGTTACGCGTGGCGTGATGACGTAGCGTCCGAGGGGACGCGCGTCGCCCGGCCTTCATTGTGCGGCCCGTGAGGCATCAATGGAGGCTCACCGGCGCGGCAGCTCGTGCAGCTTTGGCATTGATTCGTCGCGGGAAACGAGGCGATGAGGACGACCAAGGGGCGAGAAGAGAGTCGAGTCGCTGACGCGGCTGGCCCGCGGCTCTTCGCGCCAAAAACGATTCGCCCGGCGCCCCCGAGCGACCCCAGCGCGCCGGGTTCGGGTTGGGTCCGCCGGCGCCAATTTTAGCCCGAGCCGGCGAAAACTGGGCCCTTGGGGACGCTACTGGGCCGAATTTTTGGCGCCGGCGGCCGAAAAATCGCCTGGGGGGCTTCTTGGGGGCGCGGCTGGAGATGCTCTAAACTATGTGGTAAGTTGAGGATGTAATATGACCGGTTTCGAAGATGAGAGTCGTAATCAAACCGACTGCTTAGTTGATGTGGACTTTTCTCGCCCTCTATTCTTCTCCCTCTTTCTTCTAAAATAAGGAATACCGCGTGTGTCGTTGCCGAAATTTGTTGATTATAACTTGAGTTTATAATATGAGAACAAAAATTAAAAATACATACGATTGATTATACTTGATTAGGTATAGTTGTAACAATATTGTTGATATAAGTATAATAATTGATTGAAAAAACATTTTTCCCAAGCATGATTGCGTGCTGAGGTGTGTCCTGTCCGTTCATAATTGTATGATAAAGTGACATGCTTGCATGTTGAGATAAATAAATTAATGGGATTACTCTCTTATGTACTTCCTTCGTTCCAAAATAGATGACCCAACTTTGTACTAAGTTAATACAATGTTGGGTCATCTATTTTGGAACGGAGGGAGTAGCATATAATATAGGATAATGCATACAGGTAGGTGTGCATTTTCGAGAAATCTCCAAGAGTTTATTCTCCCAGTGTGCAAACTTTATTCTGCATATCGCATATACTATTGCAACCAACCACAATTAATAGTACTTGTTTGTAGCAAGCACCAATTAACTAGGCGGTTGGTGGGTGCTGGTAGTCGACGAGGTAGGGCATGGTGTTGAGCACCTTCTCCACGAGCGTCCCCACCATTTCCCACACCTGCTTCTCCCTCGCCCGCTCCTCGATCACGCCGCTGATGTCCTCCTTGACGTCGTACCTCATGGTGCCGATGAGCTCCTCCGTGGTCGGGCCCAGGTCAACCGTGTCGAGTATGAACTTACCGTTGTCACCGCCAAGCACGCGCACCAGACTGGGGCCGCCCAACAGGTTGTGCTTGGAGGACAGGGCCTCCTGGTACGCGCCGGAGAGGAGCACGGCCACGTAGTAGCCGCCGAGCACAGGGTCTAGCGGGTGGAGCGGCAGCGTCTCTGCCCCGCCGATGAACTTCTCGACCTTCCCGTCGCTGTCGCAGGTGAGGTCCACGAGCGTGGCCATGCGGGTTGGCCTCTCATGGAGCCGGCTCACCGGCATCATCGGGAACAGCTGCTGGATGCCCCAGAAGTCGGGGATCAGCGAGAAGACGGACAGGTTCATGTGGTAGTTGTAGATGGTGGTCGCGTCAGCCAAGACGCTCTTGGACAGCTTCTTCCCCAGCTTGTACATCTCGATGCCGTGCTTCTTGATGTCCACGGCGTGCGCAGAGGACATGGTGGACATGCCCGCCGCCGCATCACCCTTCAAATTCAATACCGCCCTTGGCTGCAGCTGCTTCGAGGCCAGCTCATGGATCTTGGCGTGCAGCTGCTCGGTGGTTTCGCCGTCGTCTCTCGGCTCGGGGATCGCGGAGAGCGCCTCGAGGATAATCATGGAGTGGTGCGACGCCATGGCGCGGCCGCTCTCGGTGCACAGCACGGGGTGGGGAACGCCGTTGTCATCGCACTTGAGCCGCACCGCCTGCACGATGCTGGACGCGTACTCTTCCAGCCCGTACGCCACCGACATGTCGGAGCTGCCCGATCGTGTCCCGTCGTAGTCGACGCCGAGCCCGCCGCCGCAGTCCAGCGTTGTCATCGCCTCCGCGCCACAGTCGTTAACGAGGGCGCAGTAGATCTCGGAGGCCTCGCTGGCCGCCTTGAAGACGATGTCCGTGGACGGGATCATGGAGCCGACGTGGAAGTGCAGCAGCTTGAGCCAGTGCAGTTTGCCCATGCCCCTGAGCTTCCGGGCCACTGCGTAGATCCTCTCCGCCAGCAGCCCGAACTTGCCGTGCTTGCCGGCCGTGGACCCGAAATGGCCCGGTAACTTGGTTAGCAGCTTGGCGCGGACACCAATGGCCGGCTCGACGCCGAGCCTGCGGCTCTGCTCGACGACGATGTCGAGGTCCTCCTCCATCTCCAGCACGATGATGGCGTTGAGGCTCATGGCGCGCGCCGCCAGGGCGAGCGCGACATAGTCCTTGTCCTTGTAGCCGTTGCACACCAGGTAAGCGCCAGGCTTGGCCCCGGTGAGGCAGCTCATGGCGATGAGCAGCTCCGGCTTGGACCCGGCCTCGAGCCCGTAGCCGTACTGGTGGCCGAAGCGGACCATGTCCTGCACGACGGCCTTGTTCTGGTTCACCTTCACCGGGAACACGCCCTGGTAGACCGAGCGGTACCCGGTGTGCTGGATGGCGGTCGCGAACGCCGCGTGCAGCGAGTCGAGCCGGTGACGGATCACGTCGGGGAAGCGGAGGATCATGGGGAACTGGAGCTTCCTCTCCTTCTTGTCGTCGTGATCGGTGGTCGTCGTCGCTGCTGCTTGGTGGATGACGGAGAGCACGTCGATCTCCCGCCCCGGGGCGGTGTCGCGGCCGTGGGGTCGGATGCAGAGGTGGCCGTTCTTGTTCACGGCGAAGTAGGGGTCGCCCCAGCCGTGGATGTTGTACACTCCGCCGTAGTTCTTCGCCATGACGAGGTCCCAACGAGAAAAGAGAGGGCACGTGGATTTTGGTAATGTGCTACTGGGAGACTGCTGCGTCGAGTTCCGGCTGGACACTTCCTCTGTTATACTTATATAAAGGGGGTAGCTAGAGGATCGAAAATGACGTTTTGTACCCATGCATGGAGGAGGCTAGACAGGGCCACTGCTTTGATCCGTATGTGGTCGCTACTCACTTCGATGGATGTCAGGGAGCGTTTGGTTACTGGGTCTATCCGTTGGGAGATGGTAGCTCGGGTTATCTTCAACCGGTCTGGATGGCGGTCATGTAATAGGATAGGAGTTTAGGTCCTGATTACATTAACGCATCCGAATGTGGTGTCCTCGCGTTTTGTTCTAGCTCAGTTGAAGCATTTTGTAATTTTGTAATTTCGTTTCGCACACTTGAAGACCTTGACTTTGCTTATTAATAAGATGGCCGCATGCATCATTTTGATGCAGAGGCCGGGGAACACCCCCTTTTCTAAAAAAAAAAGTTTAATTGTGCTTACACACGCCATGATCAGGACGACACTCACAGGTTAATTTGTTTGCTAGTTTTACCTATGTAGCTGTGAATTTGGTTCAAAAAAAAAAACATGTAGCTGTGAATTAAGGGTAGCTTAGATGGTTATATTATTTGTAGTGGAACCAGTCCATCAGGTTTAAGTCTTAAACTTGACAGGGTTGCTCGTATTTTTCTGGATTTATTTCAGATTTTTCGATGTTGTTCGTTTAGTGAGAGGGGATGTTTCCATCGACTATGAGGTGCTTGTGGTGACTTCCTCAATCTCAAGATATGATGTCGACTAGGTGTCTAGAAGGTGCTCATAGAGATAGGTATGCGTGTATTTATAAGAGCATCTTCAACAGCCGCGCAACGCGCGGCGTGCTAAAAAGTGTTTTGCAACGCGGTGATCGTCGGTTTTTTTTACGCAGCGAGGAGCGCTTGCTCCAGCGGCTGCTGAAAAGTTTAGCGTGCGCGAGCCGCTGCAAAAAAACTGCGTGCGCGCCCTCGCACAAACAATATATGCACTTCAAACACAACCGAGAAGATCAAACACAAACAAAATAAATCAACAATAAATAGTTCAATTTTATTATTACAACTCAAACAAATAATTTATCTTGCAATAGAACAAATAGTTCAACAATACAACATCAAACATACAACTCATGGTGCTCTTTGTCGGCCATGCCATGCCCACCATTTCTAGATGAGATCCTTCTGAAGATCATCATGCGTTTCGGCACGTCGAATGACATGATAGGAGGCAACAAAACGGGCCACCCTGGCAGCCCTCCGCCGCACTCACATGAGATGTACCAAGAGCTCATACTGAGAATAGTCTAAATCTTGGCCACGTTCATTCTCAATTATCATGTTGTGCACGATCACACAAGCGTGCATGATGTACCAAATCATCTTTTGATCCCAAAATCTAGCCGGTCCTCTCACAATGGCAAATTGGGCTTGCAAAATTCCAAAAGCTCTCTCCACATCTTTTCTATCCGCCACCTGAGCATTGTGGAAATCAAGATTTTTCTTACCTTCCGATTTTTTCAATGGCTTCACAAATGTTTGTCACTTGGGTAGATGCCATCCGCAAGACAATAGCCATAGTTGTATGTATGGCCATTTGCTACAAACTGAACCGATGGCAGTTCACCATTTGCAACCTTATTCATCAGTGATGACCGATTAACAACATTGATGTCATTCAAAGATCCAAGCATTCCAAAAAAAGCATGTCAAATCCAAGTCTCTTGATCGGTCATCGCTTCAAGGATTATAGTGAAACCCTTTTTTTTTTGCCGTGGAATTGTCCATGACATGCCTTAGGACAATTCTTCCAATTCCAATGCATGCAATCTATTGCGCCAAGCATACCTGGGAACCCGCAAGCTTTGTTCATCTCTAAAAGCCTTGTGGCATCTTCAGCATTCAGAGATCTCAAATACTTCGAACCAAACACTTGCACAATTACAACTGCGAAGCGTTTGACACACATGATGGCTTGACTTTTACCCATGACCAAATGGTCATCAACTAGATCAGCCGGAATACTATATGCCAACATACGCAAAGCGGTTGTCACCTTCTGGAAGATGATATGCCCGAGCTCTCCGGCGGCATTCCTCCTTTGCTGAAAAAAACCGATCATGGCTCGCTAGTTTCTCCGCAATGCGCCCGAACAACTCGGTGCTCATCCTAAACCGATGGCTGAAGTACGACTTGGGGTACACGGGATTCTCCACAAAATAGTGCATCATCAATATCTTGTGGGCATCGATCCTATCCCTTCAAATTTTCTACCGACCCATAACCGAACCACCGTGCTTCAGTTTTTTATTGATGTGCATAGCTAGAATCATTGCAAGATCCTCCTCCTCTTCAATATCAAATTCTTCTTCGGAAGAATCATATGAAGAACTCATCTACAATGTTCAGTTTAAACTAGGCTATAAAAACTATGCACCAAATTCATGTAAAAAAATGTGAAGTTGAAGCAATACATATTGCAAGCGTTTTGTCGAACACGTTATGGGCGCCGAGCGGCAGTGGGCGGCCGGGCGCTGTTCGCCGGAGGAATGGCGCGCGAGGGGCGGCGGCGACTGGAGGGAGACGGAGGAAGCAGCGGCGGCGTGGGGATAGGTCGGGGAAGCGCCGGAACAAACGGGGTGGCGCGGGCGGCGGCGCCAGCGCCTGGGTCGGGGTAGGTGGAAGTCGCAAGCGGACGCTCGAGTGTGCAGCGCTCGGAAGCGGGTGCATCAAATAAACGGCACGCGGTGGCATTCCGGACCGCGCGCTGAACTCTTTATGCCGCGCGCGCGGTTATTGCGCCTCCGCTGGAGCTCCCAGAACGGTTGCGCGCGTGCTAAAAACCCTAAATTTCTCAGCGCGGCGCTTATATAGCGCGGCTGTTGGAGATGCTCTAAGGGTGACTGTATGTGCGTGTGTGTGATCATCTACGATTATACTGTGTTGAAAGAAAATAACACGTGGCCTGACTCTTTCCCTCGAAAAAAACATGTAACCAATGAAGTCCAAGTCAAGCTAGACTGTAGCAACTCTGGTGATGAGGATGATGTTGGCTTTCACGGACGCTTCGATCTTCCCAGCGTTATGTAGTACACCACATTTTCAACATCTTTCAAATGAAAAACTCTAAGTCGGTTGGAATCTGCTTGCTGTCATGGACGCGTGCGTGTATATAATAGAGATTATAGGATCCGTTAGGTGATTTGGGAGATATTCCTTGATATGCAAGACAGCTCTATACAAGACAAATATCAGGAATATCTCAACCAATATCGCAACCATAACACGTTGCAAACACAACTCACGCACGCCCCTATACATGGCTGTACACATTGTTTAGCAGGATTAGCTTTGACAGCGAGCCTTCTACTCCCTCCGTTCCTAAATATTTGTCTTTCTAGACATTTCAAATGAACTACAACATTGGATGTATGTAGACATACTTTAGAGTGTAGATTCGCTCATTCTGCTTCGTATGTAGTCATTTGTTGAAATCTCTAGAAAGACAAATATTTAGAAACGGAGGGAGTATATGACTTCGCTAATGTTAATATTATCGGTTCAATTCCTAGAAGGTGCTCAAACGGATATGTACGTGTTTGCGAGCTTTTGTATTTCTGCTTCGCAAATAGAAAAACTTTGAAACAAAATTATATCCATGTGTCAGTAGTGTGCTACTACTGATAGACTGGCTTTTTGATTTGGCTATGTTTTCCATATTGTAACAAATAGTTGAAGCAGCAGCAGTTAAAAGAAATCTTTCACTGTTTTCAAAAGGGACACTTTATTTTCAAAAGAAAACTAAACCTTACACATGGCCTCTGCATAATTAAGATGCACACAACCAAACAAGGTCCTCACACGCAAATAAAATAAAATAAAAAGACGTAATACAAAGAAACATGTAGAGTCCGTATAACGCCTAAAGCGGAGGGGGGGG
>LR738715.1:856606117-856618432 GCA_902687465.1 Secale cereale | reverse complement strand
GGCAATCCTAAGATTACGCTGCCACTCATGTTGTCTACAAATATCCCTCGCTGTAGTCTTCAATCATATACAAACCTCCGTAAATAGGTCATGATTCTCCACTCATTGTAGAGAGGACCATAAACGGTCTCGGTATATCTGTAGATGATCTTCAATAGAGAAGTACCTTTATCAAAAGGAAAAGAAAAATGAAGGCAAGTTGGGAAATGCTAATGTGGAATTTTAAGTTCCATGAATCCAGTATTAACCGGATATCAGTACCTAAAAAGAAGTATTAAGCTCAATACCACCTCCGGCATCTTGTATAGATGTACCTTTTCCATCGTGGGTATTTTCTTGGGGAACAATGCTACACCTACGGACGGGCAGCTTACGGAATTACCTTACAGGATTGTACGTGTGGCCTTTGCTCGTTGGAACAAAAATAAGGAAAGAGGGCCCACAGTTAAATTCGCGGGTGGAAGGATTGGTTAGTGTAAGGGGTCCATAACTTAATTCCGTAGGTAGTCCGTAAGTGTATCATTTTCGTTTCTTGGGCATGGACCGTCTCGCATGGGTCTATACAAGTGGTTTGATTATTGAGAAGCGTCTTGAATTCAGTTGCAATGAATATCTAGCTAGACCAGAGATCTAGATCACGATCCATGGATGTGTCTGTTCACTTGATGCTCGTGATATTCGGAAAGCAATACTCCCTTCGTTAAAAGAATAATGAAGTGTTTTCACCCTTCAAGATCAATGTTCAACAGAGCACCTATTTTGGTTGCGTGAAAAATATCATGTTGGTCAAATTTTTTAACTCTTGGATGACCATCCAACGGCCATGATTCTTCAACCTACAACCGCCTAATCCATCATAGGCCGGCCCGGCGCGCTTCCGTGACCACCTCACCGCCCTCACCGTCCCTCTAAGCCTAATCGGCAAACAGATTTTTTTGGCGACCCTGCGTTCCTCGACCCGCACAGCCAACCTACTTCCTCGCCTCTGCCTGAAATGGTGCAGCTTACTACTGTATGTAGCGCCCGTCCTCGTCTCCGACGAGGAGATCCTGGCTCGGCCTCGCTGTGGCCGACGCTAGTCGCGGTCGCTCCTCACATCGAGCAAACGCATTAATTCAATGCTATCATGCAGAGCATGTGACACATAATTATTACTCGTGGATTCATATTCAAAACCAATTCTTTGCGGGGTTAATATCTTTTTGTATTCCACCACCTGTCTGCTAGGGATCCAGGATTACAGTGTCAGTATACGCTTTTCACTCCCCCTCCCGGGTCGCACGCGCGGGCGACCCCGGGGGACGAAACCCTAGCTAGCGCACTCCTAACCCTGATCCACCCGGCCGCTGCCGCCGTTGGCCCTGACGGTGGTGGCGTCCTCTAATGGGCCTCGAACCCCTCGTTAGTTACCCCAAGTGGAAGGTGTAAGATGCAGTATGTAGAAGTGTTTTCCCTTAGCAAAGATGCCAAGGATCGAATCCCCAGAGACTCCTAGGTTCAACAAGTAGGTGTCAACTGCTACGGCGCCAGATTAATAGCAATCAACGTGGACCTGCACACAGATACAAATAACTTTGCTCCCAACGAGTACAGAGATGTTGTCAATCCCTCCGGCCTTGTAGTTCACAAAGTATTAAAAGCAATGATAGTAGTGATAGATAGTGTTTTGCAATAGTAAATAATAACGAAAAGTAAATAACGGATGTGATCAATGATGGTAATATGGACCGGAGTCTCATGATGTTCACTAGTGATGTCTCTCTCCCAAAAGACGATAAAACAACTATGTGAGGTAAACAAACTACAGTTGGGCAATTGACAGGACCATGAACGCAAACCAATGCTGACTACATTGCAAGAAAGGTTGAGGTTCAAAGCATGGGCGGTACGCCAAAGTAAGTAGACCGAAATCCATCAATATCTACTACTAATCATCCACCTTGAGATATCTATCCAGAACATCTCGCTGGTATTAAGTTGCGAGTCCCACCCATAGTGTAAACTCAATGCAACAGACAACTGCATTAAAAGAACTTTGCGTAAAGTAAACAATCCTTGCACCCGCGGGCACAAGCACCGTTGTTTTCCCCCTTGTGGCAACAACACATCCCCTAGACTCATATTTCTGTCACTCAAGCTAGTCATCGAGGGGCATGAACCCACAATCGAGCATAACGTTCCCTCTTGGAGTCACTACCTACTACTCGGCCAAAGCAGTAAATAACAACGGAGAACATGCAAGAATTACTTATGAACAAAAATATAAAAGAGGTGAATCAAATATATTACTCAAGATCAATCTGAACATAATCTCATAATCCATCGGATCCCAGCAAACTCAACATAGCAACATCATAAGGATTACATAGGTGCCTCGATCATGTAGGGCAGCTCACGAGGACTAATTAGTGAAGCACAAGAACGGGAGGAGAACATCACATAGCTACTGGTCATGGACTCATGGTCCAAGGGAGACTACTCACGAGTCATCCGGGAGGCGTCCATGGTGGTGGAGAAACTCCCGGTGGTGATCCTCCCCTCCGGCAGGGTGCCGGGAAGAGTTCTCCTGGTGCTCCCGATCTTGAAAGCGGCGGCGGCGGCGAAACAGAGATGGTTTCGCGAAAAAAGTTCCTGTTCCGAGGGTTTCGGAGGACCCTTTAAATATATGCCAAAGGAGGGCATCGGGGGAGCTTCGAGAGGCCCAGGCGCCCCCCCGGCGCGGCCCAGGGGGGGGGCGCGCCGCCAGGGCGCCTGGAGCCCTGGTGCCCCCCCCCCCCCGGCTGTCCTTCGGACGCAAGGTTGTTCCCGAAACGCTGATTTTTTATATAATTTTTCTGGGCAGTTCTCGAAACGTGAAAACCTGAAATACAAAAACAGCCGAAAACAGAAACTGGCACTGGGGTGCACTGGATTAGTAAGTTAGTCCAAATATGATCAAAAGTGTATGGAAGTGTATGAATATCATAGCAATATCACTCAAAAGTGGCATGGAGCAAGCAGAAATTATAGATACGTTTTGGACGTATCAACATCCCCAAGCTTAATTCCTGCTCGTCCTCGAGTAGGTAAATGATAACTAGAATAATTTCTGTGGTGACATGCTATTAACCATATAGGACTTTTTCATAGTCATATGACAAAAGCTTACTGAGACCATGATTCTATAGTAATTAAGTTGCCTCATGAGAAAATCTCAAATGACTGAAAGTTTTACAACATGGAACTGAAACATCAAATAAATTTGCAATGAACATGATGTGCAAATATGATAAAGTGATATCTAGCTTGCCCCCTTTAGTGATGCAAAACATAAATGCAGGGGCACCTTCAAGGTTTAAGTGATGACTAGATACAATCATTTCAGAATAAACGATATCACAATCATGCAAAAGACAATGCTACTTTGGGACAATGCACATTACACTCAGAATGACAATCATGCTCTTAGTAGTTGGTGCTTCAACATAAAAGTAAAAGGAAGGTTAAGTGCTAGAGCTTTTTTTATTTTGAAAACATGGAAGCAATTTTGTCAACGGTAGTAGTACTTCATATGTGTCATGCATAAGACATCCTATAAGTTGCAAGCCTCATGCATCGTATACTAATAGTGCTCGCTCCTTGTCCTAATTAGCTCGGATTCCCATGGGTTATCATTGCATTACATATGTTTCAACCAAGTGTCACAAAGGGGTACCTCTATGCCACCTGTACAAAGGTCCAAGGAGATAAATCGCATTTGATTTCTCGTTTTTGATAGATCTCAACTTGAGGACATCCATACCGGGACAACATAGAAAATAGATGATGGACTCCTCTTTAATGCATAAGCATATTCTCATAAGAGATTGAGGATCAACGTCCAAGCTAAAACTTCCACCATGATACATGGCTTTGGTTGGCGGCCCAATGTTCTTCTCTAACAATATGCATATTCATTCAACCCACGGTAAATCACCCTTACTTCAGACAAGACGAACATGCATAGCAACTCACATGATATTCAACAAAAGTGTGACAGTTGATTACGTCCCCAGAAACATGGTTACCGCTCAGCAAGCAACTTATAAGAAATAAGATACATAAGCAACATATTCTTTACCACAATAGTTTTTAGGCTACTTTCCCATGAGCTATATATTGCAAAGTTAGTTCGCTTAGTACAGGTGGAGGTTAGCAAAAAGACTGGGAGCGACCAACTAAGAGAGCAATGACGGTCATAATCATGCAGAGCGACAAAGCAATATTGAATCAGGCATGGAAGTTATATCGCTACTCAGAAATAAAAGATCATCAAGGCTTGACAGACTTTCTTTACAGTCTTAAATATGCGTGAGCATACGCCAAGTCAATCAAAATAAATTCTCAAAAGAAGATATTACTAAACCATACCACATCATAGGCAAACAAACCATGTTGGTACTCCCATAACACATTGGGAACCCCCCAGCTATTTGAGATTAACCATAAGAAAACCTGAACTACTAAGCACCATTATGCACGTAGCATATTTATCATAGACATATTGACCAATGCAACAGAATCAAACTCTCTTAATAAGGTGAGCATGATAATTAAAGAGAGTTCAAGCAACCAACTAAACAAAAGCTCTTTGAAAAGATAAGCATGAATACTAAGAGCAGAGCATGATAGTAGCTATTAAAAGACAAAGAACACACACAACAAAGATATACATGAAAATTCTATGTTATGTTCTAGGTAGAAGTGGAGCGTGTTTCTCTCCCACATAAAGAAAGCTGAGTTCCGACTCGTTATGAAAAACTAAAAAGAAATCTAAAAGCAAGACGCTCCAAGCATAGCACATAACACATGAAGTGATAAAAATATAGTGGAACGAAAGATGAACTGATAATGTTGATGGAGAAGGGGATGCACGGGGGCATCCCCAAGTTTAGACGCTTGAGTCTCCTTGAATATTTCTTGGGGGTGCACGGGGGCATCCCCAAGCTTGAGCGCTTGACACTCCTGAATCTTTTTTATCATCTTCCCTCGCACACTTGAAAACTCCCTTCATACATAACTCATCATAATCTGATTAGCGAAGTTAGTACCCATAATAAAATAATTGCACCTTGCTGGAAATAAAGATATTCTTGAAGTTCTACTGTTTCTCAAGATTGCCAAAAAGTTTTTGCAAAGAAAAAGCAAGTTCTTGATTTGCAAAGTGAATGAAAGGCAAAACAGGACAGAATTTGTGAAAAACAGAACAGCGGGTAGTAATTGATCTGTTCGGGATACTTCTGCAACTCAAATCAAAAAACTCAGAACAGAAGCAAGAAAGACAATTGTATAGAGAACGCTGTCGAAAAAATTCAGACCAAAAATATGATCTGGTGATTTTATACGAATTTTTATATCCAAGGACAGAATCTGTTTCCTGGACAGCACCTCACAACTTTTGAACTTTCTAGCAATCAGAGGCTATACTTGGCACAAATATGAAAAGCAAAGATACAATGATAATGCTACAGCAGTAAACAACATCAAGACACAATAAAAGCAAAAAATTTATTCATGTGGGCTGCCTCCGAAAAGCGCTTTCTTTTATGCCTTTAAGCTAGGCATAATGCATATATCAAGTTGTATCAATTGAACCATCATCAAAATCATCAAAAAGCTCTTCAATAATACAACTAGTCTTAAGAGGACTCTCAAACAAAGGCCTCATAGAGATACTTCTAGGTAGAAGACCAAAAGGATAAAAGTCAAGGGAAGATTCATTTATAAATTCATTACAGAGAGGTGTTTCTTCCAAAGTCTTTACAGTTTCATCCCCTTTGGCAATAGATGGATTACTTTTAGAACGGGGAGCCTTTGGAACGTGAACGAACTTAGGCTCCCGCTTTGCCGGAGTTTCTACCTTTTTGGTTTTGATCGAGGAGAAAGTAGTTCCTAAGGTATCAAATATTTCCTCAATCTTGTTTATCCTAGAAGAGTCGGAGTCATGGAATTTGACGGTCTCCAAAATTTTGAAAATTTTATGCATGGAGCTATCAAGTCTATTCAAATTCCCTTGGATCTTACGATCCAACTCATTCATCTTATTAATGCTTGGCATCTCTAGCTCTATTTTTTCAAGTTTTTTCATAATGTGAGCTAGGGTGATGTCCTCTCGAATGCTAACAACAGGGAGATTCCCAACAAGATTTTCAATAATACTAAGAGACTCCCAAACTGGGGCCTCTAGGAAATTCCCATTGATAGCAGTATCTAGAATAAACCTATTCCAAGAAGTAATTCCAACATAAAAATTTCTAAGCAAGATAGTAGTAGGTTGCTTCTTGGTGGCTCTTTTTTGTGAATTATAAATTCTATACCAAGCATCTTTTCAAACTTTCCCCACCTCTTTGTTTAAAGGTGAGAACTTCTGCCTCGTCAAAGACAAAAGGACCCGACATAATGACAACTAAAGAACGAGATAAAGTCATCGTTGTTGTGACTAGTGAAGTCACACAACTTGCTGTTCTCGGTGGAACCCATAGTAGTAAGCAAACAAGATAACTATTTTTGTGATTTTCGATAAAAGGAACTAAAGCAAAAATGAAAGGTAAACTAACAAGACTAAAAAGCAAAGGTAAAAGATAGCATGCAACTCCCCTATCCTGAAGAGTGGAGTCCCCGGCAACGGCGCCAGAAAATACTCCTTGATGGGCCTCGAACCCCTCGTTGGTTACCCCAAGTGGAAGGTGTAAGATGTAGTAAGTAGAAGTGTTTTCCCTTAGCAAAGATGCCAATGATCGAATCCCCAGAGACTCCTAGGTTCAACAAGTAGGTGTCAATTGCTACGGCGCCATATTAGTAGCAATCAACGTGGACCTGCACACAGATACAAATAACTTTGCTCCCAACGAGTACAGAGAGGTTGTCAATCCCTCCGGCCTTGTAGTTCACAAAGGATTAAAAACAATGATAGTAGTGATAGATAGTGTTTTGCAATAGTAAATAATAACGGAAACTAAATAGTGGATGTGATCAATGATGGTAATATGGACCGGAGTCTCATGATGTTCACTAGTGATGTCTCTCTCCCAAAAGACGATAAAACAGCTATGTGAGGTAAACAAATTACAGCTGGGCAATTGAGAGGACCACGAACGCAAACCAATGCTGACTACATTGCAAGAAAGGTTGAGGTTCAAAGCATGGGCGGTACGCCAAAGTAAGTAGACCGAAATCTATCAATATCTACTACTAATCATCCACCTTGAGATATCTATCCAGAACATCTCGCTGGTATTAAGTTGCGAGTCTCACCCATAGTGTAAACTCAATGCAACAGACAACTGCATTAAAAGAACTTTGCGTAAAGTAAACAATCCTTGCACCCGCGGGCACAAGCACCGTTGTTTTCCCCCTTGTGGCAACAGCACATCCCCTAGACTCATGTTTCTGTCACTCAAGCTAGTCATCGAGGGGCATGAACCCACAATCGAGCATAACGTTCCCTCTTGGAGTCACTACCTACTACTCGGCCAAAGCAGTAAATAACGACGGAGAACATGCAAGAATTACTTATGAACAAAAATATAAAAGAGGTGAATCAAATATATTACTCAAGATCAATCTGAACATAATCTCATAATCCATCGGATCCCAGCAAACTCAACATAGCAACAGCATAAGGATTACATAGGTGCCTCGATCATGTAGGGCAGCTCACGAGGACTAATTAGTGAAGCACAAGAATGGGAGGAGAACATCACATAGCTACTGGTCATGGACTCATGGTCCAAGGGAGACTACTCACGAGTCATCCGGGAGGCGTCCATGGTGGTGGAGAAGCTCCCGGTGGCGATCCTCCCCTCCGGCAGGGTGCCGGGAAGAGTTCTCCTGGTGCTCCCGATCTTGGAAGCGGCGGCGGCGGCGGAACAGAGATGGGATCGCGAAAAAAGTTCCTGTTCTGAGGGTTTCGGAGGACCCTTTAAATATATGCCAAAGGAGGGCATCGGGGGAGCTACAATTTGGGCCACCGGTTGTAGCAATCGCCATCGCCAGTTCCAGCTTTTTGGCTGGACGGTTGCAGCGCCCTATCATTGTCGTGGTCGTCGCCGGTCGTAGCATTGGCAGTCACCGATTCCAACAAAACTGCATCAACCGGTTGTAGCAATCGCCATCGCCAGTTCCAGCTTTTTGGCTGGCCAGTTGCAGCGCCCTATCATCGCCGTGGTCATCGCCGTTCGTAGCATTGGCAACCACCAATTCCAACAAAACTGCATCATCATTTCAGCAAAACCAATGCCCAGCCTCCAGCCATCGACATCGCCTTCCAGCTTTTGGTGTCGCCAGTTCCAGCAACTAGGGCGACAGGTTCCAGCAAAAAACACCATCGTTCGCGGGTCGTAGCAAAGTTGCCCCCCGGCAGTAGCATTCCTTTTCGTTGGTAGTACAGTAGCTTTTTACACAGTCGGTTCCAGCATCCACCTGGTTGATTGCAGCATCCCGACGTCGCTGCCGTATCATCCTGTCGTCGCCGTCCCAGCCATGGTGCACTACCGGTGGCAGCTTCCAGTGAGGCCGGTTCCAGAGAGCGTGGTGAGCCGGAGCAGCCTCTCCTCCCCGCCGACACGACATCCTCCACCACCATCGAAAATTACTAGCTCGTGCCGTCCTCTGCAACACCTGTAGCTCCCCATGTCTCCTGGTTGTGGTACATGGCGCCGTCCGCGGAGAGCGCGTTAGCGCGCGGCGGGCATCGGCTGGCCACCGTGGCACCTGAAACGGGGGACCGGCTGGTCAGTTTGGTGCTTAGCGCGGGCGAAGCGGCCGGTTTCGCGACTTGGTAGTTTTTTGCCACGGATTAGGACAAAACTTGTAGTTTTCCGCACAAAATCGTAAAGTGGTAGTTTTCTGTAACGTTTTCGTGAAACGTGGTAGTTTTTGGTTAAATACTAAAAAAAGGAGGTCCAACGCGCTAACCCAAACCCAAATCGAGTCCGCTTCGCGTCCGCGCCGATGCATTTGCTGCCCAAATTTGCGCCCCAAATGCGTCGACACGGACGCGAAACAAACACCACGCGCGCCTTCCCGGTGTTCGCCGCGTTCCCACCTGGCGGTCGTCCAACTGCCCACGGCCTACCTGGTAGCTTAATTTATAACCTCAGGCCCATGCGTCAGCGACAGCGGTCGTCCTTTTTTAAGCCGACCCAAACATAGCGGGGCTGTCCTCATCCGCTTCCAGCCAACCCCGTCTCCATCTACCCACACTCTGCTCCCCCGCCGCAGGCAAACCCTAGCCACCCCAGTGAAACCAGATGGGGCTCTTCTCCGACGCCGGCAGCAGCAAGGCCAAGGGCAAGTCCCCCGCCACCCCAGCGAGGACGAGCAGGAGGCGCGCCAGGCCGCGGCGGCACAGCCCGCGCCCGACATGATCGCCCTCTGGACACGGCGTTCCCCTAGGCAGGCCCTGCACCGACGCTCATCGACGGACCCTGAGGACGACGACGACGATGCCTAGGGCAGCGCTCCGCCTTGTAGTTTAGTTTGTTTTTAATTTTCTTTAATGCAAATGTGGACGCGTGGGCCCTCGCCGACCTTCGTGGTCGGCTTTAATGTTTAATTAATGTTGTTTTTATTTTAAATATGCATGTATTCTTTTTATGTAAAGAGTGTGCGGTCGTCCAACTGCCCGCAGCCTACCTAGTCAGCTTAATTTTTGACTTCGGGCAGACGCGTCAGCAACGACGGTCGTCCTTTTTTAAGCCGACCCAAACGCGGCGGGGCCATCCTCATCCGCTTCCGGCCAGCCCCCATCCCCATCTAGCCACACTCTGCTCCCCTGTCGCCGGCAAACCCTAGCCACCCCAACGAAGCTAGATGGGGCTCTTCTCCGGCGCCAGCAAGAGCAAGGCCAAGGGCAAGTTCCCCGCCACCCTGGCGAGGACAAGCGGTGCGAGGCCGAGGAGGAGGCGCGCTAGGCGGCGGCGGCGGCACGGCACCCCACGGCGGCACAGCCCGCGCCCGACATGATCGCCCTCTGGAACACGGCGATTCCCTGGGCCGACCCTGTGCCGACGCTCATCGACCTCACGGACCCCGAGGAGGACGACGACAACGCCTAGGGCAGCGTGCCGCCTCGTAGTTTAGTTTCTTTTTAATTTTCTTTAATGCAAATGTGGACGAGTGGACTCTCGCCGGCATTCATGGCCGGCTTTAATGTTTATTTAATGTTGTTTTTATTTTAAATATGCATGTATTCTTTTTTTTCTCGCGCCGTCAAAATGGGTCGGGCCAGTGTTGGGCGGATGCGCCGACCCAAACGCAGAAGCGGACGTTCGTGTCCGCCTGGGCGACCCAAACGAACAAAAAGTGGACAAAATCGTCGTCAGTTTGGGTCAGTCCGTTGGAGTTGCTCTAACTCATGGGACCACGCGGAAGCCACCGGTAGGAAACGACTAATGTAACTTTTCATTTTTTTTGGACCCTTTGATCTTCGGATCTACGCCATGTATTTGCTTTTCCCATTACTTGGTGCTTAATATATGAATGCCGGCAGCGCTGGATCTTAGAAAAAACACTCTCCTTATGTATATTTGTCTACTTTGCACTCAAATGTAGATGAATCAATCTGGGGATGAGTCTCATCCAAGGATGGCTTAAAGCATAGAGGATGCATTAGATGATATGTTGAACCAGGATGAATCTACTCACTCCTTCTCAAAGGCACCGGTTATTGAATACTCTCTTATGCTTCGTACCTTGCACCTTTTCCTTCACAGATCCTTTCTCAACTTTATTTGTGGATATATCATGTGGTGACAAAACCTATGCAAGAAATCTTCAAGCCACCGATCCTAAAGCTAATGTCCAACTAAGTACGAGGCTCCACGTTCAATTCCTTTCACATAATTAGACCCAAGTTCTTCACTTGGAAGTTATTATTAAGTCAACATATGTTTTTGCTGCGACCTAATTATGAAATCAAAATTTGTATATTATAAGGAAAGATTGGAAATAACGTACATGACTTCTGTGAAGGAATTGGACGTGTAATGTTTTAGATCATATAGTCCCAGTATTATTAAGCCATCATGTACTTGAAGCTATCTGTGCCCTTAGAATGCTGCGTTTAGCAAATCTAAGAACACGCCCTTCCTTCAGTTATGTACTTGAAGCTATCTGTGCCCTGAGTAAGTATTTGGCAGATTTGAACGTGCAATCATCTAAAAGCTTACTACCTCCGTCTAGGTGAATAAGTCATTCACGTAGTTCTAGGTCATCGATTTGAGCAATTAAATATGTGATATATGTCATGAAAAGTATATCACTAGATTTCTAGACGGATGTAGTTTCGAAATATATATTTTTTGTCACATATAATACATATTTAGATAGTTAAATCGTCGACCTAGAACTACGTGAATGACTTATTCACCGAGACGGAGGTAGTACTCCTTTCATTTCTGTTCTCATTATAACCATTCAGGGACCGTGAATCTGATTTGTCCAATGTGATCTTACATTAGAAAAAAAACATGCTTCATTATGGGAAAACAAAGTTGATTTAAGCAATAGAACATTGATAACTAAATTTATTTTATCTTTAGTCAATCCTCCATAGTAACTTCTTTTTCTTTCAAATTGACAAAAAAAAGCCTATAACAGTATTGCTTATAGTGTGCAAACAGATTTATCCCACACAAAGAAGACACTGCTACAATTGATGTGCAAAATTATTCCATATATGTATTAATGGACTAGCTATTATCAGCTTTATGGTTGACACTATCACCTTGTATCAACATATTATTATATGTATAAACTAACATAAACTCTATGTTTGCACATAGATTTTTAACACTCGCATGCAACATTCAAAATAGACTGGCGCGGCAACGTGCGCCATCGATGATCTAGTATTTCACGTTTTCCATCAAGTTTATAAGCCTGTGAATTTGTACCTAACTTTGACCTAAAATATCACTACTAAATTATGAGTTATTTCTCATAAAAAGTATATATCATTGAAACTTCTTTCGAATATTAATGCAATTACATAGTTTTTTTGGCAGAATACTCATATTTTCTTTCCCACATAAATGTAACCCAAAAATGCTCATTTTTATATTTAAATCTGTCTAAACTCGAGAGGGACTAACAAACTCGGATGGAGAAAGCACATGCTTGCTATCCTTTCTTTTTCAGAACCTATTCTTACACCTTTTAGGGCTCATTTGGTTGCTGGGGGAGATGTACTCGGGGTAGAGGTGCCCCGGACTGAAAATTCCTGCCAAAACGAAAAACCCATGGAAATTTCATGTCACCATTTAGGAGGAGCCGAGCGGGGGAGGGGGGGGGGGG
>LR738715.1:856591341-856606107 GCA_902687465.1 Secale cereale | reverse complement strand
GGGGGGGGGGGGCTTAAGTGGTTCCTCACCTTGTTCCTCGGCAATCGGCAAGGGGAGGTTGGGACCGAAGAGAGAGGAGGTGGTCGACTGATCGAGGTGAGCGGCGTAACCGACAACGAAAGATCGAGCGAGAAGGCGGTGTGGTTTGCAAACAGAACGGGGCAAAAGAAACGGGGAACTTCTCCCACGAGTCGTGGTTGGTGTTTTCTCGTCCCGGGGATTCGGCCGGGGAGGGCCAAAGTTTCCCTGACTTGGGCCTTAACCAAATGGCCCTTCGGAATTCCATGGGAGAAGTTAGCACATGGCTTTCTGTCCCTGGGATTGGGCCGGGATCCCTGGGGTTTCCCTGTGAACCAAACAAGCCCTTAGTGGGGCATGGATTTCCTGCTGCCGTGATCAAATACATTCCCAGGAAGAGTAAAATTTGAAGGAAAAAGTCATTTTGATATTAAAAAATGCACAGACCACGATGGATGCTTTCTCTTGGCGAATTTTTTGCAGACAATCTAAAGACATATATGTTGGATTTTACTATTAATGCGGGTGCATTTGTGTTCGAGATTAAAGTAACATATTAGGCTTTGTAATACCATGCTTAGAAGGATTGTGATTGTGCTTATATTACTACGTTTCAGGTTTTTGCTTTCAGCTACAAGGACAAACATATGATGAATAGTATCCGGGGACATTTTTATCATATTTCGAGCCACCGTTTGAGAGAATTGTCCATTCTTTAGTTTCAGCTAAATTTTGAACCGAAAAAAATTGTCCAGAAAATTATGAAATTTTGACACAAGGGTAATCATATGATAACTAGTACTCTGGGAGCTTTTCATCAAATTGGGAGTCACCATTTGAGAGAATAGTCCATTCTTTGTTTTCAGCCAAAAAATGGGCTGCTGAGCTGGCTGCCTAGTCAGGTTTGACTTGGTCAAAAGTGGTTAACCAACCTTAAACTGAGTCAACGGTTTTCTTTTAAACTATGTGGCAAGTTGAGGGCGTAATGTGGTCTATTTAGAAGATGAGGGTTGTAAATCAAACCTATTGGTTAGATTTGGGTTGAAATGTTGACTTTTCTCGCTCTCTATACTTCTCCCTCTTCCTTCTAATCTAGGGAACACCACATGCATTGCTGCGAGAATTGGTTGATGATACTAATTTGGGTTGATCACATGAGAAACCGAATTAAAATCCATATGATTTATTGTATTTAATTATGTATATAGTTGTAACAATATTTGTTGAATATAAGTATAATAATTGAATGGGAAACATTTGCTCATGCATGATTGCACGTTTATGTGGGTCTTATCTCATTCATAATTGTATGGTGAGATGACATGATTGCTTGTTGAGATAGTATATAGGATACCGTATATAGTATACAGGTAGGTGTGCATTTTCAAGATTATTCTGCCATTGTGCAAACTTTATTCTGCATATCGCATAGACTATTGCAACCAACCACAATTAATAGTACTCCCTCCGTCCCAAAATTCTTGTCTTAGATTTGTCAAAATATGGATGTATCTAGTCATGCTTTAGTGTTTGATACATCCATATCTAGAGAAATGTTAGATAAGAATTTTGGGACGGAGGGAGTACTTGTTTGTAGCAAGCACCAATTAACTAGGCGGTTGGTGGGTGCTGATAGTCGACGAGGTAGGGCATGGTGTTGAGCGCGTTCTCCACGAGCGTCTCCACCATTTCCCACACCTGCTTCTCCCTCGCCCGCTCCTCGATCACGCCGCCGATGTCCTCCTTGACGTCGTACCTCATGGTGCTGATGAGCTCCTCCGTGGTCGGGCCCAGGTCAACCGTGTCGAGTATGAACTTACCGTTGTCACCGCCAAGCACGCGCACCAGACTGGGGCCGCCCAACAGGTTGTGCTTACTGGACAGGGCCTCCTGGTACGCGCCGGAGAGGAGCACGGCCACGTAGTAGCCGCCGAGCACAGGGTCCAGCGGGTGCAGCGGCAGCGTCTCTGCCCCGCCGATGAACTTCTCGACCTTCCCGTCGCTGTCGCAGGTGAGGTCCACGAGCGTGGCCATGCGGGTTGGCCTCTCATGGAGCCGGCTCACCGGCGTCATCGGGAACACCTGCTGGATGCCCCAGAAGTCGGGCATCAGCGAGAAGACAGACAGGTTCATGTGGTAGTTGTAGATGGTGGTCGCGTCAGCCATGACGCTCTTGGACAGCTTCTTCCCCAGCTTGTACATCTCGATGCCGTGCTTCTTGATGTCCACGGCGTGCGCAGAGGACATGGTGGACATGCCCGCCGCCGCATCACCCTTCAAATTCAATACCGCCCTCGGCTGCAGCTGCTTCGACGCCAGCTCATGGATCTTGGCGTGCAGCTGCTCGGTGGTCTCGCCGTCGTCTCTCGGCTCGGGGATCGCGGAGAGCGCCTCGAGGATAATCATGGAGTGGTGCGACGCCATGGCGCGGCCGCTCTCGGTGCACAGCACGGGGTGGGGAACGCCGTTGTCATCGCACTTGAGCCGCACCGCCTGCACGATGCTGGACGCGTACTCTTCCAGCCCGTACGCCACCGACATGTCGGAGCTGCCCGATCGTGTCCCGTCGTAGTCGACGCCGAGCCCGCCGCCGCAGTCCAGCGTTGTCATCGCCTCCGCGCCACAGTCGTTAACGAGGGCGCAGTAGATCTCGGCGGCCTCGCTGGCCGCCTTGAAGACGATGTCCGTGGACGGGATCATGGAGCCGACGTGGAAGTGCAGCAGCTTGAGCCAGTGCAGTTTGCCCATGCCCCTGAGCTTCCGGGCCACTGCGTAGATCCTCTCCGCCAGCAGCCCGAACTTGCCGTGCTTGCCGGCCGTGGACCCGAAATGGCCCGGTAACTTGGTTAGCAGCTTGGCGCGGACACCAATCGCCGGCTCGACGCCGAGCGTGCGGCTCTGCTCGACGACGATGTCGAGCTCCTCCTCCATCTCCAGAACGATGATGACGTTGAGGCCCATGGCGCGCGCCGCAAGAGCGAGCGCGACGTAGTCCTTGTCCTTGTAGCCGTTGCACACGAGGTAGGCGCCAGGCTTGGCCCTGGTGAGGCAGCTCATGGCGATGAGCAGCTCCGGCTTGGACCCGGCCTCGAGCCCGTAGCCGTACTGGTGGCCGAAGCGGACCATGTCCTGCACGACGGCCTTGTTCTGGTTCACCTTCACCGGGAACACGCCCTGGTAGACCGAGCGGTACCCGGTGTGCTCGATGGCGGTCGCGAACGCCGCGTGCAGCGAGTCGAGCCGGTGACGGATCACGTCGGGGAAGCGGAGGATCATGGGGAACTGGAGCTTCGTCTCCTTCTTGTCGGCGTGATCGGTGGTCGTCGTCGCTGCGGCTTGGTGGATGACGGAGAGCACGTCGATCTCCCGCCCCGGGGCGGTGTCGCGGCCGTGGGGTCGGATGCAGAGGTGGCCGTTCTTGTTCACGGCGAAGTAGGGGTCGCCCCAGCCGTGGATGTTGTACACTCCGCCGTAGTTCTTCGCCATGACGAGGTCCCAACGAGAAAAGAGAGGGCAGGTGGATTCTGGGAGACTGCTGCGTGGAGTTCCGGCTGGACACTTCCTCTGTTATATATAAAGGGGGTAGCTACAGGATCGAAAATGACGTTTTGTACCCATGCATGGAGGAGGCTAGACAGCTTAATTGTGCTTACACACGCCATGATCAGGATGTACACTATGTAGCTGTGAATTTGGTTAAAAAAACATGTAGCTGTGAATTAAGGGTAGCTTAGACGGTTATATTATTTGTAGTGGAACCAGTCCATCAGGTTTAAGTCCTAAACTTGACAGGGTTGCTCGTATTTTTCTGGATTTATTTCAGATTTTTCGATGTTGTTCGTTCAGTGAAAGGGGATGTTTCCATCGACTACGAGGTGCTTGTGGTGACTTCCTCAATCTCAAGATATGATGTCGACTAGGTGTCTAGAAGGTGCTCATAGAGATAGGGTATGCGTGTATTTATAAGAGCATCTTCAACAGCCGCGCAACATGCTAAAGAGTGTTTGCAACGTGGTGATTCACAGTTTTTTTGCGCGGCGAGGACACTTGCTCCAGCGGCTGCTGAAAAATTTAGCATGCGCGAGCCGCTCCAGCAGCCGCTGCAAAAAAACTGCGTGCGCGCTCTCGCACAAACAATATATGCACTTCAAACACAACCGAGAAGATCAAACACAAACAAAATAAATCAACAATAAATAGTTCAATTTTATTATTACAACTCAAACAAATAATTTATCTTGCAATAGAACAAATAGTTCAACAATACAACATCAAACATACAACTCATGATGCTCTTTGTCGGCCATGCCATGCCCACCATTTCTAGATGAGATCCTTCTGAAGATCATCATGTGTTTCGGCACGTCGAAGGACATGATAGGAGGCAACAAAACGGGCCACCCTGGCAGCCCTCCGCCGCACTCACATGGGATGTACCAAGAGCTCATACTGAGAGTAGTCTAAATCTTGGCCACGCTCATTCTCAATTATCATGTTGTGCATGATCACACAAGCGTGCAGGATGTACCAAATCATCTTTTGATCCCAAAATCTAGCCGGTCCTCTCACAATGGCAAATTGAGCTTGCAAAATCCCAAAAGCTCCCTCCACATCTTTTCTATCCGCCGCCTGAGCATTGTGGAAATCAAAAAAATTCTTACCTTCCGATTTTTTTCAATGGCTTCACAAATGTTTGTCACTTAGGTAGATGCCATCCGCAAGACAGTAGCCATAGTTGTATGTATGGCCATTTGCTACAAACTGAACCGGTGGCAGTTCACCATTTGTAATCTTATTCATCAGTGATGACCGATTAACAACATTGATGTCATTCAAAGATCCAGGCATTCCAAAAAAGCATGCCAAATCCAAGTCTCTTGATCGGTCATTGCTTCAAGGATTATAGTGAACTCCTTTTTTGCCGTGGAATTGTCCATGCCATGCCTTAGGACAGTTCTTCCAACTCCAATGCATGCAATCTATTGCGCCAAGCATACCTAGGAACCCGCAAGCTTTGTTCATCTCCGAAAGCCTTGCGGCGTCTTCAGCATTCAGAGATCTCAAATACTTCTAACCAAACACTTGCACAATTCCGACTGCGAAGCGCTTGACACACATGATGGCTTGACTTTCACCCATGCCCAAGTGGTCATCAACTAGATCAGCCGGAATACTGTATGCCAACATACGCAAAGCGGTTGTCACCTTCTGAAAGATGCTATGCCCGAGCTCTCCGGCGGCATTCCTCCTTTGCTGAAAAAACCGATCATGGCTCGCTAGTTTCTCCGCAATGCGCCTGAACAACTCGGTGCTCATCCTAAACCGACCGCTGAAGTACGACTCGGGGTACACGGGATTCTCCACAAAATAGTGCATCATCAATCTGTTGTGGGCATCGATCCTATCCCTCCAAATTTTCTGCCGACCCATAACCGAACCACCGTGCTTCAGTTTTTTATTGATGTGCATAGCTAGAATCATTGCAAGATCCTCCTCCTCTTCAATATCAAATTCTTCTTCGAAGAATCATATGAATAACTCATCTACAATGTTCAATTTAAACTAGGCTATAAAAACTATGCACCAAATTCATGTAAAAAATGTGAAGTTGAAGCAATACATACCTTGCAAGCGTTTTGTCGAATACCTTATGGGCGCCGAGCGGCAGTGGGCGGCCGGACGCTGTTCGCCGGAGGAATGGCGCGCGCGAGGGGCGACGGCGACTGGAGGGAGATGGAGAAAGCAGCGGCGGCGCGGGGATAGGTCGGGGAAGCGCCGGAATGATCGCCGGAACAAACGGGGTGGCGCGGGCGGGGGCGCCAGCGCCTGGGTCGGGGTAGGTGGAAGTCGCAAGCGGACGCTCGAGTGTGCAGTGCGCGGAAGCGGGCGCATCAAATAAACGGCACGCGATGGCATTCCGAACCGCGCACTGAACTCTTTATGCCGCGCGTGCGGTTATTGCGCCTCCGCTGGAGCTCCCGGAACGATTGCCCCCGCGCTAAAACCCCTAAATTTCTCAGCGCGGCGCTTATATAGCGCGGCTGTTGGAGATGCTCTAAGGGTGACTGAATGTGCGTGTGTGTGATCATCTACGATTATATTGTGTTGAAAGAAAATAACACGTGGTCTGACTCTTTCCCTCGAAAAAAACACATAATCAATGAAGTCCAAGTCAAGCTAGACCGTAGCAACTCTGGTGATGAGGATGATGTTGGCTTTCACGGACGTTTAGTACACCACATTTTCAACATCTTTCAAATGAAAAACTCTAAGTCGGTTGGAATCTGCTTGCTGTCATGGACGCGTGCGTGTATATAATAGAGATTATAGGATCCGTTAGGTGTTTTGGGAGATATTCCTTGATATGCAAGACAGCTCTATACAAGACAAATATCAGGAATATCTCAACCAATATCGCAACCATAACACGTTGCAAACACAACTCACGCACTCCCCTATACATGACTGTACACATTGTTTAACAAGGATTAGCTTTGACAGCGAGCCTTCTACTTTATATGACTTCGTTAATCTTAATATCTATGGGTTCAATTCATAGAAGGTGCTCAAACGGATATGTACGTGTTTGCGAGCTTTTGTATTTCTGCTTCGCAAATAGAAAATCTTTGAAACAAAATTATATCCATGTGTCAGTAGTGTGCTACTACTGATAGGCTGGCTTTTTGATATCTCTACTACTATTAAACAATCAAACATATTCATCGCTAAACGCATCAAACTAATCTACACATAACATCCCCAACCAATTACAGCCTCACGATCATAATCTCTTAATTTCATCTAGCCATGCAAATTACACTAATCGTTAGCCAACAGTGTGTTTACCAATTTCCATTGGCGGACGAAAACTCTGCCGCTCGCCCGTCCCACGTCCGCAATCAGGCACGAAAATAGGAAAATGATCGCAATCAGATCCCCTTAATTTGTGTGAGCTGCGTTGCTCTTGCTCGCTCAAAACAACTACCCTGCGACCCATCCTGCGTGCCTCTGCCCATCGGACGCTCCTGCGCCCCACGGGCCGCCAACGCAGATCGATGACGACGACGGAAAAAGAGGCAAGGCGAGAGGCGGTGGTGGCGGAGGGTCAGACGGCGGCCCGTCGTCGCCACTGATCCGCGTTGGCCTCTGCCCCTGCCGCTGCTGGCCGGCCTCTCCTTACGCACAGGTCACCGCCTGCCCTTCCTTCGTTTGGCCGCCGACCGACGCACGTGGACGCACGCGTGCGTCCACCTGCCTCTCCTTACACGCAGGTCGCAGCACCCTGGAAGAGGGCGACGAAGGAGTAGGTGAAGGACATGACGACGGTGACGTTGGAGACAAGGTGACACACTAGACAGGGAACTCGCTCAGGCAGACAAGCCGATCTTCCATCACTGCCCAAAAAGAAAGTCATGAAGCACACTCACAAGGTAATGAAGAGACAAGCAATCCACATGCCTGTAATGGTTGCAACCCCACACGACACGAGGTTCATGTCGTCGAAGTTGGAAAGCTCATGGGGCTATTGTTCCAACACGCCTTGCGCACTCAACCGGTATCGCTTCTGGGCTTGTTACACCGACATGCCAGTGTAGATACGTGCGTTGCACGTGCAAGCTTACTAGTTGTAACAAATAGTTGAAGCAGCAGCGGTTAAAAGAAATGTTTCACTGTTTTCAAAAGGGACGCTTTCTTTTAAAAAAAAAAAAACCTTACACATGGCATCTGCATAATTAAGATGCACACAACCAAACAAGGTCCTCACACGCAAATAAAATAAAATAAAAAGACGTACTCCCTCCGGTCCTTTTTACTTCGCGTATTAGGTTTTTGTCAAGTCAAACATTACAAAGTTTGACCAAATTTATCTAAAATAATATTGAAATCTACAATATCAAATATATATACTCTGAAACAACATTTCATAACAAATCTAACAATATTGATTTGCCATTATGAATGTTAATACTCTTTTCTATCTCTTTGGTCAAAGTAGAAATACCTTGACTTTGAACAAAACTTATATGCAGACTAAAAAAGACCGGAGGGAGTAATACAAAGAAACATGTAGAGTCCGTATAACGCCTAAAGCGGAGGGGGGGGGGGATCCTAAGATTACGCTGCAACTCATGTTGTCTAAAAATATCCCTCGCTGTAGCCTTCAATCATATACAAACCTTCATAAATAGGTCATGATTCTCCACTCATTGTAGAGAGGACCATAAACGGTCTCGGTACATCTGTAGATAATCTTCAATAGAGAAGTACTTTTATCAAAAGGAAAAGAAAAACGAAGGCAAGTTGGGAAATGCTAATGTGGAATTTGAAGTTCCATGAATCCAGTATTAACCGGATATCAGTACCTAAAAAGAAGTATTAAGCTCAATACCACCTCCGGCATCTTGTATAGACGTACCTTTTCCATTGTGGGTATTTTCTTGGGCATGGACGACCGTCTCGCATGGGTCTATACAAGTGGGTTGATTATTGAGAAGCGTCTTGAATTCAGTTGCAATGAATATCTAGCTAGACCAGAGATCTAGATCACGATCCATGGATGTGTCTGTTCACTTGATGCTCGTGATATTCGGAAAGCAATACTCCCTTCGTTAAAAGAATAATGAAGTGCTTTTCACCCTTCAAGATCAATGTTCAACAGAGCACCTATTTCGGTTGCGTGAAAAAATATCATGTTGGTCAATTTTTTAAACTCTTGGATGACCATCCAACGGCCATGATTCTTCAACCTACAAACGCCTAATCCATCATAGGCCGGCCCGGCGCGCTTCCGTGACCACCTCACCGCGCTCACCATCCCTCTAAGCCTAATCGGCAAACAGATTTTTTGGCGACCCTGCGTTCCTCGACCCGCACAGCCAACCTACTTCCTCGCCTCTGCCTGAAATGGTGCAGCTTACTACTATATGCAGCGCCCGTCCTCGTCGGACCCGTCCTCGTCTCCGACGAGGAGATCCTGGCTCGGCCTCACCGTGGCCGACGCTAGTCACGGTCGCTCCTCACATCGAGCAAACGCATTAATTCAATGCTATCATGCAGAGCATGTGACACATAATTATTACTCATGGATTCATATTCAAAACCAATTCTTTGCGGGGGTTAATATCTTTTTGTATTCCACCACCTGTCTGCTAGGGATCCAGGATTATAGTGTCAGTATACGCTTTTCACTCCCCCTCCCGGGTCGCACGCGCGGGCGACCCCGGGGGACGAAACCCTAGCTAGCGCACTCCTAACCCAGATCCACCCGGCCGCTGCCGCCGTCGGCCCTGACGGTGGTGGCGCCCTCCTGGCCGCAAAAGTCGACGGGAAGGAGATCACACCCGGTGGCACTAACTTCGTGCGGAGGAGGGCTCATCGGGCGACGCACGTCGGCGGTGCTGAGAGGCGGCGGGCGGCGAGAGGAGGGTCGTGGCGGAGCAGTGAGATGACTGGCATAGGAACCGGAGCTCGGACAGGGGTTGAGCGGCCATGGAAGCGGCGGCGCGGGCCTGGAGGCGACGATGGGATGCAGCGTGAGGTATGTGTTCGTGCGGCTTCCTGGGGCCATGGAGGCGGAGCTGGCAGCTCCGCGTCCGTCGGCGGTGCTTCCTGGAGGCAACAAAATCTGCGGTGCAGCTACCGCCGGCAGCCATGGAGGGTGCGGCGGGCTAGATCCGGGCCCAGCCAGGGCCCGATCTGGGCTAGGGGTGTCCCGTAAGACAGCTGTCAGGCGTGACAGCAGCGGTGTGGCAGTTCCTCAACCACACATGAGGTGCTCGAAGGTGGGGGCTGCGGGTGCTCGGCCAGTTCGGAGTTGGTAGAGAGGTGGGCTCTCGTCGTGCAGGTCGTCGGTGTTCCGTGACGCATCGGCCACGACATTGAATTGAAGCGACGCCGGCGATGTGAACAACGTGTGCGGTTGCCCCATTCCGGTGGGCGAGGAGAATTGTGTGCGACGTTACAGACGAAAGTCTTGGTCCTTCTTCGGTCAGGGCCGCCGCCGCCGATGCCCCGTGGGTGTGGTTCTCCTCCTTGGAGGCGTCGCCGAGGTGTGTCGACACCATACCCGCTTCATTCCTGTTTGGTTTGATGTCTTCGTCCGAAAGCCTAGGTTTGGAGTTGTACCGGAATGATAGCGACGTCCTCGACGTCACCCCTCTGTTGAGAGTATTGTGTTTGGAGACATGGCTTAAAGGTCCTAGATTGATTTCCTTCAGCGCTCGCTGCTATCCAAGATTGTTCTGCAGGGGCGCTATGCACACCTTTGCTAGGTGCCATCGCGTCCAAGACGACACCTTTTTCGGGACAATCCAAAGTCCGCCATTCACCTCCTTTAGAATGGCATGATGAAAATGTTCTTGGAAGCAGCGGCTTTGGTTGAGATGCGGCCTTGCTGCTCAATTTAGGATATGCGTTTCTTCTTCTTTTGATTGTTGTTGTGTGTGGAGGATGTCTTCGGACTGACCGGTGTGGATCGTTGTAACAACCGGCTGTCATTTTCTTGTACTCAAACTTGTGCCTTCTATTAAGCTAGGGTACGGTAAAAAAACGTTTAATGTACATGTTTAACTCTGACACTCAGTGTTCTAAAAAAAAAATCTGACACTCAGTTGTTTTCCGAGGAGCAGAGTTCGGTTTGGGCAAATGGAGGGTTCGACCGGCAACTCGCCGGCGGCGGCGCCGCCCGCCTTCCGGAACAGGTACTGGATCCTCCGCCACGGCCGCAGCGTCCCCAACGAGCGCGGCCTCATCGTCTCCTCCCTGGTACCAGTCCCTCCACCCCACCTCGCCGTCTTCGATTTCCCTCCGCCATAATCGCTGAATCCAATCCGAAGCTTCGGTTAACTGCTCTGGTTCTGGCAGGAGAACGGCACGAAGCCGGAGTTCGGGCTGGCCCCGCAGGGCGTCGACCAGGCGCGCTCCGCCGGCGAGTCGCTCCGGAAGGTACCGAATCGAGCTCGAATCTATGGCTTCTTCTTGGATGGGGGATTGGGGGAAGTGACTGACTCTGTGCGTGCAGGAGCTTGAGGAGGTGGGTGTGCCGGTGGACTCTGTCAAGATCTGTTATTCGCCGTTCTCGCGGACAACGGAGACGGCCAGGGTGGTTGCCGGCGTGCTGGGCGTCCCATTTGAGGGTCCTAGCTGTAAGGTTAGTGGCTTAATCCTACTACTAGATGGAACCTTGTTCAGTTTTGAACAAGATAATAGTAATGGATTACATGTTAAGTTTTTCTATGCCATACTGGTGAGCAAAGTGTGTGCACAGCACATGGAGTACATCTGAATGTGAAGCAAGTAATTTCAGTCTCATTGTTCTTCATGTTGGAAGTTTGGATGTCTGTCAGAGGAAATAACCTTTGGATCCTATTGGGAGTTGCGTGTCTGAAGTGAGGTTTACTTTTGCTAATTTTCTACCCATCTTGTGTACGACCAAACTATCTATGCCTCTGAAAATTCCACTTGTGATGTCCCACCTAGAGGAAAAAATGGAGTGATTGTGTTTCTCGGTGTCAAGAGCTAGTAGTCCTGCCACCTCTTAGTTTTACAATAATGAAGTGAACAATTTGAGAGAAGTCACAAGAGGCAGTACCTAATGGTCATTTCTGTAGAACAACAATGCCGTGAAATGAACCTGTAAAATAATCTATTAAAAGGCGGAAACAACTAAGAAATGAAAACTGCTACAGCTGAAAACAGCTCTGTCTCCTAGTTGTCGTGAACCCAATTGTTTAGCCTTATCATTCACTGCAACATCATCCTCTTTTAGATGTTGACTCCGTGGTCAACAATACATAGTGGAATCGTTCAAAGTTGCTGAAGTATCATTGTGACCATCTAGTCCACTCACCAGAGTTTCTTTTGCAGGCAACCGTGGATCTTCGTGAACGTTATTTTGGACCATCATATGAGTTGCTTTCACACGAGAAGGTTAGTTTGTACTCATGTATTGAACCGTGGAGATTCTTTCAAACTATAATAATGTCTGAATAAACATACTTACCAAAGCTCGTAGGGGCATCAAATGTGCATATCATAGAGCATCAAATGTTAACTGTTCTAACAAATAAATTTTCATTAGTATGTTGAATGATGATCTATTCCAACCTACTGATAGATCAATTGCACATAGTGCTCATGCGCTGGTTATGGTGAAACTTCTACTTGCATAGCTATATATTGTCAGATGTTAGTCTGTGGAACAATTTGCTTTTACCCAACCATTCCAATTAGTGAGAGTTCATACTACGTTCAAGAGACACCTTTGCCTGCTAAATGTACGCCATTGATAATTGAGGCGTCGCCAAGTTAGTTGGTCTACTGGGAACCATTAAAGTTTTGTTTGGGCAGATTGTGTCATTCAACATTTAAGAGGAAACCCTCCTTTTGGCTGTATGTGGTGTCCCCTTGATCTTATCTTGTTTGCCGGTTACTAAATCTGACATGATACGGTAGTATGCAGAGGTATGGGCGATAGATGAAGCAGATCCCTTTCTGGCCCCAGAAGGTGGGGAGAGCGTTGCAGATGTTGCTAGTAGACTTGCAGGGGTGCTGTCTTCTGCAGACGTGGAGTTTCATGGGTACTTGTACTTGCATTATTATTGGAATCCAAATGATATATATTTCTTTATTCATGTTCTGTTACATGTATTTGGTGTTATACTATTACCGAAGCATATACTCCCTCCGTCCGAAAATACTTGTCATTAAAATGGACAAAAAGGGATGTATCCATAACTAAAATACATCTAGATACATCCCCTTTTATTCATTTTGATGACAAGTATTTCCGGATGGAAGGAGTATATATAAATGGATTGCTTAAAACATTCGATATAAATGTCAGTTAATAAGAAGTAAATAAATAAATATCTATAGAGTATAAACCGAGAGGCTGTAACTGAGTGTCCAGTGATCTTTTGGTAAAGCAAAGTTGCATGTCTTGCCATGCCTTTCAAGTTTTCCATCTACACCCTCTGTTCCTAAATATAAGACGTTTTAGCAGTTCAATTTAAACTGCCAAAACATCTTACATTTAGAACAGAGGTAGTAGTTTGTTAGAGAACCTATTATCTGGAAAGAATGATAAGGTTCACAATTTGGTATGTAGCTGTAATAATTCATACAATTACTCCCTCCGTCCCAAAATAAGTGTCTTGAGTTTAGTACAAATTTATACTAGAGCTAGTACAAAGTTGAGACACTTATTTGGAGACAGAGGGAGTACCTTACAAGGTCTATTGAGTGCCGATAAGTACTTAAACACGAGGAACCACTAACAAGGTTTGCGTTACGGAGCCTTGGCCAAGCTATCAACTAGCAGTCCAGAATGCTGAAGTTCTAATAGTTCCATGCTGATTTGCGCATGACTTGGTCAAGTTGCAGCTTAACATTTCTTTACCTGTGCCTCTGTATATCACGCTGGAGCTGACTTGTATGTTTAACTGCATGCAGGTCTGCTGTTCTTATTGTCAGCCATGGGGATCCCCTGCAGATCTTTCAAGCAGTACTCAGCGGAGCCAAGGAAAACCCATCTTTCCTCGACGATGTAGCTAGCCAGAGAAAGGAAAGCCTGGTGGTTCCATCCGTGTTGTCACAACACCGTAAGTTTGCACTCAACACAGCAGAGCTGCGGCGGGTAGTGTGATCCGATGCAGATTTGATTTTGTATTCTTATGTGCATGATAAGAGGGAACAGCCTGCTGTTTGATGTCACTCCTTCGGTTCAGAAACATCAATGCGTATTTCGACTGACCAAATTCAAGATTTGCTTGTAGATGTGAGTATATTCTTGCAAAAGGGAAACAAATGACACATCCACAAGAAATTGCTTTCGAATACCAATGAATCCAATAGTATCCGTTTTGTGTGACGTACTCTGCGTAACTGTTTTTTTTAGGGAAAGTATTGAATGAATTGTTGGTCCAAGCTTGATCTTGCAGGGTAAAAACACCCCAGCAGAGGGAGTATTCAGTATTGCTCTCCAAATGTCACCAGCGGCCAACCAAGCATACACATCTAGATCTTGAACTTTGATCTGGTCTGGTTTAGCTAGATTATCATTGCAACTGAATTGAATTCAAGACTGTTCTCAGTAATCAACCGCTCTGGATAGATTAGACGGCTATACTAGACTGGCTGTCTTTTTATTTTTTTGAAAGCAGACTAGCTGAATTATCCCTACCTGCATTGATTTTCTCTCTCTCTTTTGAATAGAAGGTTTCGTTTAGAGTATCTACAGCTGGGCGTCTCAAACCGGCTCCAAACATCCGGACGGACGAATCGCTCACTGGCCGGTCAAAAAAAGCTTATGCAACCAGGCTCCTCAAACATCCCGACGGACGAATCGGCCGGTCAAAAAAAGCTTATGCAACCAGGCTCCTCAAACTGGACCCAAACGGTCGGGCTGTCTGAGACCCCTCACGTCCAACCCAAATCTAGGGTGGATATGGGGAGGCTCAGGCGTGTTTGCCAAGTTAGCTAGGCCCGCATGGACCCCACATATATTCCCAATCCGGACAAATCCTAGACCACAGTTCACTCTAGTCTGCTCCACTCTCTTCGTCTATCCTCTTCTTCCAGTCCGATCTATGGCAAGCGACGGAAACAGCTCAACCTCCGGTGGCGGCGGCTCCGACTGAGATAGCCTGCTGCGAGATGCAGAGCTGGACGACGTGGTGGAGATCGCCCTCGCACTATGCCGGTCGTAGCTGGATCGGGACGGCTACAATGGAAGCTCACGTTTTGACG
>LR738715.1:856580290-856591237 GCA_902687465.1 Secale cereale | reverse complement strand
CCGGCCGCTGCATGCCACTGCATGTATGCCGCCCACTACGCCTTCCAATAATATTTATGTATTTTAGAAATATTCTAGAATTCATTTTTTGAATTTGAATACAAAATAGTGGCTTTTAGAAAAATACTCATGATTTCAAAAAATATTTGCGGATTTTAGAGAGGGAGTATGTGTGATTACAAAAATTATTCTGGAATTTATAAGAAGATTTTAGAAATTTTAAAAAATCATGAATTTATAAGAAAGGACAAAGAAAAAATTTACCAGAAGAATCCAAAGGAAAAAGGAATGGAAAAAACGGCAGCAAAGGTTCCAGAACCTTCCAAAAACCGGAAGAGTGAGTATGTTGAAAATCTTTGGTTGGGCAGGCCCTACTTGTGTGCGTTTGCCTGATATCCACCGCGTTAGGTGGCAAATAAATGATTTACCATCAAGAAATCTCTTGTTGGGCCGGGCCAAATACTTGTACGTGTTGTAGCAGCCCGGGGGAAGAGAGAGGAGAGGGCAGGACGCAGGAGCAGTAGAAATCACTAATTGAGGAGTACTCGTTGCAAAAATCATCCCCAAATCCCATGTTGCGACAAGTGGCGCGCTGCATGTGCGCCACTTGTCACAACGTGAGCGTTTTCGTTTTTTTCGTAGATCTGTTTATTCAAAATATTTTATCTCTTAAACCGTGCGTCCAAATCTCCAACCGTTTTCACCGTTGAATTCCTCGCGTCGAGATCTTCAAAACTAGATCCCATGTTGATAGGTTTTAACGAACTTTTTTTTTTCAAAAAAAACCGGACGAAAAAATCGAACCGGACGCACTGGTTTTTTCCTTATCGAAAGAGACACGACCGTGACTCTCGAGAAAGCACAACCGTGCCTCTCGCTGCAGCAAAACCATGACTCTCGCGAAAGAAAGAAAAACAGAAAACGCGTTTTTTTCCTTTTCGAACGAGGCACGGCCGTGACTCTCGCGAAAGAACAACCGTGCCTCTCGCGGAAGCAAAACTGTGACTCTCACGAAAGGAAAAAAAAACAAAAAATGGTTTTTTTCCCTTTCCGAGAGGCACGGCCGTGACTCTCGCGAAAGCAAAACCGTGACTCTCGTGAAAGAAAAAAAAACAGAAAACACGTTTTTTCCTTTCCGAAAGAGGCACGGCCGTGACTCTCGCGAAAGCACAACCGTGTCTCTCGCGGAAGCAAAACCGTAACTCTCGCGAAAAAAAAACAGAAAACACGTTTTTTTCCTTTCCGAGAGGCACGGCCGTGACTCTCGCGAAAGCACAACCGTGCCTCTCGCGGAAGCAAAACCGTGACTTTCACGAAAAAAATATGTTTCTTCGCACAAAAATATAATTTTTTCGTCGAAAAGCTGAGAAAGACCGGTGGAAATCCAAAGCGTCGAAAAAACCCAGGAAAAAACCATTCAATAAGCCGAAAACGCGTGCGGAAAAATAAAAAAATCCGAAGGGAGCGTCCAGAGCGCGATACGTGGTGAATGGCTGAGAGCGCGCCAAGTGGCGCTGATTGCTGCGAGACTTCCGAAGAAGCGCTCGTTAACTAGTTGCTCCGAGGAGCAGTCGGACACGGACTGCCACACCGATTCCGGTCTGGACTCTGGAGTCGACGACGAAGTTTGGATGCTAGGTCGGCCCCATAAAATCGAGGACCCGGCCGGCCTAGCTAGCTACCACACGATCAACAGCTAACCATAGTCGCCGGAAGGAGAGAAGTGATGGACGCCGTCGCGGAGGAGTTGCCGGCCCCGGCGCCAGCGACGGTGGGGACGAAGAGAAGCTACGAGCGGGAGGAGGGACATTGCGACGTGATCATAGAGAAGCGGTACAAGTGCAACTACTGGGAGGACCCTGAGAGCATCTCCAGCCGTTGCGCCCCCAAGACGCGCCAAAAACGGCCGCTTGGGGGCGAGCCGGCGCTATTTTAGGCTTGGGTGCTAGTGTGTCCCCAGCCGCCACCCCCCCAGGTCGCCCCCAGGCGCCGATATCGGCCTAGTATTGGCGCTTTCAGCCCATTTTCGGCGCTGGATTGGCCCAATTTCCGGCGCAAAACGGCCCACGCTCGACGTGTTTCGGCGCTCATTCAAATAAAATCATCAATTAAATCATCACAAATAATAAAAACACTCATATTTCATTGCACATCGAGCTAGGCGTTGCCCTTGAGCCTCCATAGGTGCTCCACTAGATCCTGCTGCAGCTGATGATGCACCTGTGGGTCTCGGATCTCATGGCGCATGTTGAGGAAGGCCGTCCATGTAGCGGGCAGCTGGTGATCCACTTGGGCAAAAGGACCCTGCCTGTAATATGGTTCAGTGTCAAACACTGGCTCTTCCTGCTCGCTCTCAATGATCATGTTGTGCAAAATGACACAACAAGTCATGATCTCCCACATTTGATCTTTCGACCAAGTCTTAGCGGGGTACCGGACAACAACAAATCGAGATTGGAGCACGCCAAATGCTCGCTCGACATCCTTCCTGCAAGCCTCGTGAACCTTCGAAAAGTGGGAGTTCTTGCCTCCTGGCACATGGCTTGAGATAGTCTTCACAAATGTTGACCATCTTGGATAGATGCCATCTGCTAGGTAGTACCCCTTGTTGTATTGGTGCCCATTGATCTCGAAGTTCACCGGAGGAGAATGGCCCTCAACGAGCTTGGCAAAAACAGGAGAGCACTGTAGCACGTTGATGTCATTATGAGTTCCTGGCATACCAAAGAAAGTGTGCCAAATCCTGAGGTCCTGTGTGGCCACTGCCTCAAGTATCACACTGTAAGCTCCTTTGGCACCTTTGTACATACCCTGCCAAGCAAACGGGCAGTTCTTCCATGCCCAATGCATGCAGTCGATGCTTCCAAGCATACCAGGAGATCCTCTTGCTTCATTCTATGCCAGGATCCGATCAGTGTCTTCAGCATTGGATGATCGCAAGTACCTCGGTCCAAACACTGCCACCACAGCCCTGCAGAACTTGTAGGTGCACTCAATGATCGTGGACTCGGCCATACGCCCATAGTCATCGAGTGAATCACCTGGAGCCCCGTATGCAAGCATTCTCATAGCTGTCATGCACTTCTGGATTGAGGTGAATCCAAGTGTGCCGGTGCAATCCTTCTTGCACCTGAAGTAGTGGTCGTACTCCCTGAGTCCATTGACTATCCTGAGGAAAAGCTTTCGGCCCATCGGATAATGACGCCGGAAAACTGTGTCGTCGTGCAGTGGAGCGTCGGCGAAGTAGTCGGAGTAGAGCATGCAATAGCCTTCGAGCCGATGATGGTTCTTTGCTTTCCGTCGCCTCGGCGCTGAGCCGCCTCGCCTCGGCTTTGCAGCGCCGACAAGCAAGCCGGCCAGGGCGGCGAGGACCATGAGGTGTTCTTCGTCCTGGGCGGCAGCGTCGGCTTCCTCCTCGAGCAACGCCGCGAGCACCTCGTCGCCGTCGGAGTCCATCGCGTCCGGGGCAGGCAAAGCACCGAACACATAGCGGGCGCCGTGTGCAGACTCGTCGGCGGGCGCCGGAGCGGCGAGGGAAACTTGGGGAAAGTGGGGGGAGAGGGCGTCCACTAGTGCAGAACCGGGCAATAGCACTGGTTCGTAATGCCCTTTAGTGCCGGTTCCATAACCGGCATTAAAGTGTGGGCACTAAAGCCCCCCCCCCCCTTTAGTACCGGTTCAACACGAACCAGTGCTAAAGGGCAAACACGTGGCACGAGCCAGCTCCGGGGGCCGGGAGCCCTTTAGTACCGGTTGGTATTTTTGGTTTTATGATTTCTTTTTCATTTAATTTTGTGTTTTCCATTTAATTCTTTTTCGTTTGCTGGTATTTTACGATACTACACATTGTACACTTTATGCACACACACATATATATATATATATATATATATATATATATATATATATATATATATATATATATATATATAAATAGAATTTCTAGTAGAACCAATCATATATATATATCATCATGTCTCACAAACCATCAATTCACACATACACACATGTATAGCTATATACAATTTCTCCTATATGTTGCCTTCGGAGCCAGTGGCATTAGCCTAATTGGTGCCTTCGGAGCACGATGACAATTGGAAGTGGTTCATGGGGGCGGTAGCGAGTAATGGTATTCTCCCTTCGGATCTATGACTTGGTCGAGCAAAAATCCCGCTATTTCCTCTTGAAGTACTTGTACGCGCTCCGTTTCTAGGAGCTTGTCCCGCACCTCTGTGAACAGTTAAGAAGGAGATCAATATGCATGTTTATTAGTTGTGTGACTAGATATCGATAATGGTGTAAAAATTGTGAATAGTGTTCTGACAAACGTACCCATTCCTGTCTTTGAGATCTGCTCCTTTCGGACGCCATCATGCGAATGTTCTCGCAAACGCAGTATGCACACAGATCAGTCCCCTGCGCCTGCTTCAGGGCCTTTACGAGAATGGAATTTGACCAGATAATAATTAATCAAGCATGATAATTAAAGAGATAATGGAAGCTAGCTAGCTAGCTAGTACTACTTAATTACTTACCTTGGGTCAAAACCATTGCAGTCTTTGTTTCCATTCGCCTGGAATGACGCTGATGAACCTTGCCCAAGCCCTGCCCGCCGACAAAGAAAATAAATAAATGGGTTATTACATAGTTCATATTAGGAAATGACGAACTAAATAGGCCGAGATATATAGTTAATAATGATTGAAATTACTTGTTCACTATCCCAAACAAGATGGTGTAGTCACTTTGTTTTTTAAGTAGTGAGTCGAGTACTTCAACTGTTCCGGCGTCAACTTTAATGATACACAAGATCCAGTGAAATCTGCATGCACACACGTTTGGATGTCTTAATTAAGCGGACATATGTAAGCAAAAATATGTAACTAGCTAGTAGGCAAAAACAAAGAATTTGTAGTACAAGACAGTGTGACTCACTCGAACTTGTAAGGAAGTAGTATATCTTCATTGTATTTGAGGCACTTCAAGAACTCTAGCATGCTGTCCTCTACATGCTTTTCATGATATTTATCTATTTTCCATGTGTATTCATTAACGGTGTTTGGGTCAATGAACCCAATGCCATAGCGTCCACCTTTTTTCATTTCATACATCTTCATCCTGCATAATGCATAATACCACAGAAAAGAATATAGTGAGGATAATTACAGGTAATGATTGATCAAAAGGATCACTACAGCTAGCTTGAGACTTAAATTACAGAAAAAAATCACTTACAGACAATAGCAACTGACGATAGATTTGTCGAGTGCGTCTTGATTGTATAACTGAAACAGTTCATTATACTCAACGGCCACAGCTTTCTGATGGTAGTAATGATCCTTCTTGACTTCCACCATGAGGGACTCTCGATTGGAACTCTTGGTAATATCCATGTACCATTGATGCAATTCATACATTCTCGTTGGGAGCTTCTTGACCTCGTATGGCTTGACCAAAGGTTCGCCCCGGACATATTTCCGTTTTATTTCCTCCCATGTAAGCACAGGCATGGGCTCGATCTCGAGGAGTTGTCCAACAGTGATGTTGAGAATTTCAGCCTGCGTTATATGCTCCTCGGTTATTACCACATTGCCCACCTCGGGAACGTAAACTGTTTGCCCACAATAATATTGGGCGCGCGTACTCTCACGTGTTGTTGGCACAACAAGCGAGGGGATCGATTGCGCCACCTGTTCTCCCAGCTGGGGAACGGTTTTCTCGCATTTTTGACAGCTGCTTGTTGTTTGCTCGAGCTCGAGCTCGCCTCCTTCTGTAGACGTGCTCGATTTAACTTCCTGATGTGGCGCTCATAGTCTGTGTCAACAGGCTTGGGAGCTGGTGGTTGAGCCATACGAATGAAGTGGTCAATCTTTTCCTCAGGCACTTTCTCCCTTGGCGGCGGTGGCGGTTTCGGTCCAAAATGGGCGTCCACTTCTGCCCGCACTATGGCCTTGGTTTGCTCCTCGGTCCCGTCGTAAGCCCTCTGAGGATCAGTGAGGGTTGGACCATATTTATATCGCTTGCCTCCGCCTGTACTTCCTGTACTGCCTCGACTCGTACCGCTACGCACCATAGCTGCGGGGTGTCTCTTCTGCGATTGATGAGGCGGCGGAGACGGCTGACGGGGCTGAGTTGGACAAGGAGGAGTGGCCTGAAGCTGTGCCGGACTTGGAGGAGTGGCCTGAAGTTGTGCCGGACTTGGAGGAGGAGTGGACGTCTGACGTTGTGTCGGACTTAGAGGAGGAGTGTAATGCCCAAAAAGGAAAGTATTACATCCGGTACTTTCCCTTTTGGGCATTACAAGTTGGTATCAGAGCCAGGTTTTGGAACTTGACATTATACTGATAGACTGTCATGGAGCCCTGCTTGAGGTTGCGGAATTGCTCACGCATACCCTCGATAACACTTGTAGGAATGTGGTGCGAGCGGAAATCCTTGCAGAAATTCTCCCAAGAGATCACTTGACCCGGCCTTGAGTCTTTGTACTGCTGCCACCAGTCAGCTGCTTGATCTTTCAGTTGGAAGGCTGCAAACTTCACATAGTCATCTTCTTTCACGTTACTGCACTCAAAATGCTTCCTGATATCGGTTAGCCAATCTTCAGCATCAAGAGGGTCGACACAGTAACTGAAAGCTTTAGGATTGTTGGCCAAGAACTGGTTGAGGGTAGCATGGTGCTGCTGGAAGAAGTTGCCTTGGTTCATTGGAACGCCCTGATTAGCTTGATTAGCTTGCATAGCTTGCATTTGCTGCATCATCTGCATCATCAACTGAGTGTTCTGAGCAGTAGTCTGCATAATTGCTCTCCAAGCCTCAGGCGAAGGAGGAGGGGAAGGAGGACGTTCTGGAACCTCTTCACCCTCTGGGTTAGCGTTCGGAACCCTTTTCGGAGCCATCCTGTAAGAGATGACCACGAATCAGCAATTGATTGACAAAAGGAATAAGCTGAATCAATGGAATGAATTGCAACAAGTCTTTACAATAATCATTCGAACAATAAGAACGGATGAAATCATCCGAACAAGAGGAACGAATGAATTTCTCAGTTAATTGATAACATCAGTCTTCACGAGAAGCCACATAGGGAACAAAAGGATAAAATAAGTAAACAACAAGGTACGGAAAGGAACAAACACAAGAGAGGAGTTTCGTTCTAACATCTTTGTGCTGAAAGCATATGAACGCGTTACGAAAAGGTTTTGCAATCCCCGGATCAGCATAGCCAAGGACCCTTTACGAAAAGGTTCTAACATCTCAATGTCGAACCCCGAACTCACTAACCTGCATTCGTTGGAAGAATGCCTACGATCTACTGGATAAAAACCCACCTATAGCTTTCCGAAAGATTCCAGTTATGCAATCAGGTGTTGGGGATACACGGGAAGCACCGCGCAATCAACTCTAACCTACATCCAGGTGTATCCATCCTTCAACACATAACCAGTCTTTCTCGGAAACTGTGTACCTCGGACCTTCGAAAAGCATCCACTATAACAAGCTATGGCAATACTCCCGAACTACCTCCCCAGTACTGGGTGATGTCGGGGTTATCTTGCCACTGGCCGTATAGGGGAGATTTTCGATGTCGGCCGTCTTAAGTATTTAGTACTGCCGCGATATGCTTGTTACAATGATACCCCGAAGCTCAACTCCTCAGTAACAGGAGGCATCGGGAACAATATCCTTGTCACAAGAACATCGAAACAATCCCAGAATACTCGCGGGATTCCTAAAAAAAATTTTGTGCAAATTTTGAAGATAGGAGAGACAAGAGTAGACGTCAGGAGTCCTCACCAGAGAGAAAGGGGATGAGAAGCAAAGAAATCCTACTCTCCGATATAATATAGGACTCAAAAAGTTTTTAGTGTGTGCCTAGACTCGACCGTCAACGGTTCGATCAAACAGTGGGGGCTCCTAGGTCGGAGAAGGCTCTGAATACCAACTTGTAATGCCCAAAAGGGAAAGTATTACATCCGGGGCATTACAAGGAGTGGCCTGACGCTTTGCCGGACTTGGAGGAGGCGGAGTTGCCTGACGCATTGGTGGACTTGCAGGAGCGGGAGTCTGCTAACTCGGTGGCGGACTTCGACGAGGAGTCGGCTGACACGGTGTCGGTGGCATTCAAAAGATGATGCAATCCTTTCTCCATAGGATGATACAATGTTTGGTCTCTCCGAGTGTGTGCTCCTCGTCACCTCCAGGAATGTCAAGCTCTAGCCCCGAATATTGGTCCACCACCTCATCAACCAAGACACGAGCATAGCCTGCTGGAATCGGGTTGCAATGAAAGGTTGCCTCGGGGGGATTTGTAAAAGCAACGGCGTCCGCCACCTTCATGGATATGTTCTTCATTTTGAAGTGTAGCTCGCAGTTAGTGTTCTCCATGATGTCATCCACGGGGTATCTATCCAGCATTGCGTCGCCCGGGGCGGAACCCACGCTGCTTCTCGGCATGGATGGGGCGGTGGTATCCAATGCTGGATCATCCGCTAGCTGTTGCAGCTGCTGAGACCCCCTTTGCTGGCTAAGTGAGTCGATCTGCTCCTGCTGCCGCTGGAATTTGACTGCCAAGTCCGCGTTCTTTGATTCTAGGCCTTGAAGGCGTTCATAGTCCAGCTTCCTCTGCTCCTCCTCCATCTTCCTCTGCTTCTCCTCCGCAATCTTCCTTCTCGCACGGGTTCTTTAGTCGGCGTTCCAGTCCGAAAACCCCTCATACCACGGAATAGCGCCCTTGCCTCGTGTTCTTCCCGGGTGTTCAGGATTTCCCAGGACACGCGTAAGCTCGTCGTTCTCTCTGTTGGGCTGGAACACCCCCGATCGAGCCTCTTCTATTGCAACAAGTATCTTATCGTCGGCTCCGTTCAGACATGCCTTCGTCGAAACTTTGCCTGTCTTCGGGTCCAACTCCCCCCATGTGCATAGAACCAAGTATTGCACCTGGGGGGCCAGCTCCTAGTAATCGGAGTGACACCTGCATTCTCCATCTCTTTCTCAAACTTATCCCACTTAGGCATTGTCACCGCGTAGCCACCTGGCCCCGGCTTATGGAACTTATCCTTTTTTCGGCATTCTTCTTGTTTATTCTCGACCGTTCCTTAGCTAATTTTGAATCCTTTTTTTTCACGAAATTGTCCCAATGAGCACTTTGCTTCTTTAGTGTTCCCTCGAATACTGGAGTCTTCCTTCCTCCCTTGACGTACTTGTCCCATTCACGATTCTTGTGGTTCTTGAATGCAACTGCCATCTTCCTAAGAGCAGCGTCCTTGACTTTCTGCACATTTGCTTCTGTGAGATGATCTGGTAGGGTGAAATGTTCCATGAGAGTATCCCAAAGCAGACTTTTTTGTCTGTCGTCGACAAAAGTAAGATCTGGACGTGTGATATGTCCAAAACGTATCTATAATTTCTGCTTGCTCCATGCCTCTTTTGGGTGATATTGCTATGATATTTATACACTTCCATACACTTTTGATCATATTTGGACTAACCTATTAACTCAGTGCACCCCAGTGCCAGTTTCTGTTTTCGGCTGTTTTTGTATTTCAGGTTTTCACATTACGAGAACTGTCAGGAAAAATCCAGAAAAAATATATAAAAAATCAGCGTTCCAGAAGCTACCGTGCGGCCAAAGTACAGCCGGGGGGGACCCACAGGGGCTCCAGGCGGCCTGCCCACGCGGCCCCCCCTGGGCCGCGCCGGGGGGGCCCCTGGGCACCCCAGGACTCCCCTGGTGACCCCCTTTGGCATATATTTAAGGTCCGTCGAGGAAACCCTGATTCCGGACCCCTTTTCTCCAGATGCGATTCCGATCTCCGCCGCCATCGCCATCAAGCTTCGGGGGACCAGAATTCCTGTGCCGGCACCCTGCCGGGACGGGGAAGTGCCCCCGGATTCATCTCCATCGACGTTGCTTCTGAAGGAAATATGCCCTAGAGGCAATAATAAAGTTGTTATTTATATTTCCTTATATCATGATAAATGTCTTTTATTCATGCTAGAATTGTATTAACCGGAAACTTAGTACATGTGTGAATACATAGACAAAACAGAGTGTCCCTAGTATGCCTCTACTAGACTAGCTCATTGATCAAAGATGGTTATGTTTCCTAACCATAGACATGAGTTGTCATTTGATCAATGGGATCACATCATTAGGAGAATGATGTGATGGACAAGACCCATCCGTTAGCATAGCACTATGATCGTTTAGTTTTACTGCTATTGCTTTCTTCATGACTTATACATGTTCCTATGACTATGAGATTATGCAACTCCCGAATACCGTAGGAACACCTTGTGTGCTATCAAACGTCACAACGTAACTGGGTGATCATAAAGATGCTCTACAGGTGTCTCCGAAAGTATTCGTGGTGTTGGCATAGATCAAGATTAGGATTTGTCACTCCGAGTGTCGGAGAGGTATCTCTGGGCCCTCTCGGTAACACACATCACAATAAGCCTTGCAAGCAAAAGACTAATGAGTTAGTCACGAGATGATGTGTTACGGAACGAGTAAAGAGACTTGCCGGTAACGAGATTGAACTAGGTATAGAGATACCGACGATCGAATCTCGGGCAAGTAACATACCGTTTAACAAAAGGAACAACGTATGTAGTTATGCGGTTCTGACCGATAAAAGATCTTCGTAGAATATGTAGGAGCCAATATGAACATCCAGGTTCCGCTATTGGTTATTGACCGGAGATGAGTCTCGGTCATGTCTACATAGTTCTCGAACCCGTAGGGTCCGCACGCTTAACGTTTGATGACGATCGGTATTATGAGTTTATGAGTATTGATGTACCGAAGGTAGTTCGAAGTCCCGGATGAGATCACGGACATGACGAGGAGTCTCGGAATGTCCGAGACATAAAGATTGATATATTGGACGGCTATATTCGGACACCGGAAGTATACCGGAAAAGTTTCGGATTTATCGGGAATGC
>LR738715.1:856570239-856580280 GCA_902687465.1 Secale cereale | reverse complement strand
GCCACCTCTCCTATTCCTTTCCCCCTTCTTCCTTTTGGTGAATCCTACTAGGAATAGGATTGCAATCCTATTCCTAGTAGGACTCCTTCCCTAGCCGCACCAGGAAGGGCCGGCCGGCCTCCCTCCCTTGCTCCTTCCAAAGACACACAAGTTGAATTGTTTTAGCCGTGTGCGGTGCCCCCCTCCACAGAATCACACCTCGGTCATACCGTCGCGGAGCTTAGGCGAAGCCCTGCGCCGATGAACACATCATATCCGTCACCACGCCGTCGTGCTGACGAAACTCTCCCGTGAAGCTCAACTGGATCAAGAGCTCGTGGGACGTCATCAAGCTGAACGTGTGCTGAACGGGGAGGTGCCGTACGTTCGGTGCTTGATCGGTTGGATCGCGAAGAAGTTCGACAACATCAACTGCGTCACTTGACGCTTCCGCTCCCGGTCTACGAGGGTACGTAGACACACTCTTCCCTCTCGTTGCTATGCATCTGGTAGATAGATTTTGCGTGATCGTAGGAAAATTTTAAAATACTACGTTATCCAACAGTGGCATCAGAGCCAGGTCTATGCGTAGATGATATGCACGAGTAGAACACAATGAGTTGTGGGCGATACTAGTCATACTGCTTACCAGCATGTCATACTTTGCTTCGGCGGTATTGTGAGATGAAGCGGCCCGGACCGACATTACGCGTACGCTTACGCGAGACTAGTTTCACCGTTACGAGCACTCGTTGCTTAAAGGTGACTGGCGGGTGTCTGTCTCTCTCACTTTAGCTGAATCAAGTGTGGCTCCGCCCGATCCTTGTGAAGGTTAAAACAACACATACTTGACGAAACATCGTTGTGGTTTTGTATGCGTAGGTAAGAACGGTTCTTGCTAAAGCCCGTAGTAGCCACGTAAAACTTGCAACAAACAAAGTAGAGGACGTCTAACTTGTTTTTGCAGGGCATGTTGTGATGTGATATGGTCAAGACATTATGAGTTATATGGTTTTGTATGAGATGATCATGTTTTGTAAAGTTATCGGCAACTGGCAGGAGCCATATGGTTGTCGCTTTATTGTATGAAATGCAATCGCCATGTAATTGCTTTACTTTATCACTAAGCGGTAGCGATAGTCGTAGAAGCAATAGTTGGCGAGACGACAAAGATGCTACGATGGAGATCAAGGTGTCGCACCGGTGACGAAGGTGATCATGACGGTGCTTTGGAGATGGAGATCAAAAGCACAAGATGATGATGGCCATATCATGTCACATATTTTGATTGCATGTGATGTTTATCTTATTATGCTTCTTATTTTGCTTAGATCGACGGTAGCATTATAAGATGATCCCTTACTAAATTTCAAGGTATAAGTGTTCTCCCTGAGTATGCACCGTTGCGAAAGTTCGTCGTGCCGAGACACCACGTGATGATCGGGTGTGATAAGCTCTACGTTCAAATACAACGGGTGTAAGCCAGTTTTGCACACGCAGAATACTTGGGTTAAACTTGACGAGCCTAGCATATACAGATATGGCCTCGGAACACTTGAGACCGAAAGGTCGAGCGTGAATCATATAGTAGATATGATCAACATAAGATGTTCACCATTGAAAACTACTCCATCTCACGTGATGATCGGACATGGTTTAGTTGATTTGGATCACGTGATCATTTAGATGACCAGAGGGATGTCTATCTAAGTGGGAGTTCTTAAGTAATATGATTAATTGAACTTTAATTTATCATGAACTTAGTCCTGGTAGTATTAGCATATCTATGTTGTAGATCAATAGCTCGCGATGTTGCTCCCCGTTTATTTTTCATATGTTCCTAGAGAAAAAACTAAGTTGAAAGATGTTAGTAGCAGAGATGCGGAATTGTTCCGTGATCTGAGAATTATCCTCATTGCTACACAGAGAAATATGTCCTTGATGCACCGCTAGGTGACAGACCTATTGCAGGAGCAGATGTAGACGTTATGAACGTTTTGACAAAAGCTCGGTATGATGACTACTTGATAGTTTAGTGCACCATGCCTTACGGCTTATAACCGGGACTTCAAAAATGTTTTGAAACACCATGGAGCATATGAGATGTTCCAAGAGTTGAAATTAGTATTTCATACTCATGCCCGTGTCTAGAGGTATAAGACTTCTGACAGTACTTTGCCTAAAGATGGAGGAGAATAGCTCAACTAGTGAGCATGTGCTCAGATTGTCTGGGTACTACAATTACTTGAATCAAGTGGGAGTTAATCTTCCAGATAAGAAAGTAATTGACAAAGTTCTCTAGTCACTATCACCAAGTTAGTAGAACTTCGTGGTGAACTATAATATGCAAGGGATGACGAAAGTAATTTCCGAGCTCTTCTCGATGCTGAAATCAGCGAAGGTAGAAATCAAGAAAGAACATCAAGTGTTGATGGTTAATAAGACCACTTGTTTCAAGTAAAGGGCAAAGGGATAGAAAGGGAACTTCAAGAAGAATGACAAGCAAGTTGTCACTCCCATGAAGAAACCCAAAGCTAAACTCAAGCCTGAAACTAAGTGCTTCTACTGCAAAGGAAATGGTCACCAGAAGTGGAACTGCCCTAGATACTTGGCGGATAAGAAGGATGGCAAAGTGAACAAAGGTATATTTGATATACAGATTATTGATGTGTATTTTACTAGTGTTCATAGCAAACCCTCGGTATTTGATACTGGTTCAGTTGCTAAAGAGTAGTAACTCGAAATGGGAGTTGCATAATGAACATAAACTAGTTAAAGGATGAAGTGACGATGTGTACTGGAAGCAGTTCCAAGATTGATATGATCATCATCGCACACTCCCTATACTTTTGGGATTAGTGTTGAACCTAAATAAGTGTTATTTGGTGTTTGTGTTGAGCATGGATATGATTTGATCATGTTTATTGCAATACGGTTATTCATGTAAGTTAGAGAATAATTGTTGTTCTGTTTACATGAATAAAACCTTCTATGGTCATACACCCAATGAAAATAGTTTGTTGGATCTCGATCGTGTGATACACATATTCATAATATTGAAGCCAAAAGATGCAAGGTTAATAATGATAGTGCAACTTATTTGTGGCACTGCCGTTTAGGTCATATTGGTGTAAAACGCATGAAGAAACTCCATAATGATGGACTTTTGGAATCACTTGATTATGAATCACTTGGTGCTTGCGAACCATGCCTCATGGGCAAGATGACTAAAACTCCGTTCTCCAGAACAATGGAGCGAGCAACAGATTTGTTGGAAATCATACATACTGATGTATGTGGACCAATGAGTGTTGATGCTCGAGGCGGGTATCGTTATTTTCTGACCTTCACTGATGATTTGAGCAGATATGGGTATATCTGCTTAATGAAACACAAGTCTGAAACATTTGAAAAGTTCAAAGAATTTCAGAGTGAAGTAGAGAATCATCGTAACAAGAAAATAAAGTTCCTACGATCTGATCGTGGAGGAGAATATTTGAGTTACGAGTTTGGTCTTCATTTGAAACAATGTGGAATAGTTTCACAACTCACGCCACCTGGAACACCACAGCGTAATGGTGTGTCCGAACGTCGTAACCGTACTTTATTGGATATGGTGCGATCTATGATGTCTCTTACCGATTTACCACTATCACTTTTGGGGTTATGCATTAGAGACAGCTACATTCACGTTAAATAGGGCACCATCTAAATCCGTGGAGATGACACCATAAAAACTGTCATTTCTTTAAGTTTGGGACTGCGATGCTTATGTGAAAAAGTTTCAACATGATAAGCTCGAACCCAAATCGGAGAAGTAAATCTTCATAGGATACCCAAAAGAAACTGTTGGGTACACCTTCTATCACAGATCCGAAGGCAAGATCTTTGTTGCTAAGAGTAGATCCTTTCTAGAGAAGGAGTTTCTCTCGAAAGAAGTGAGTGGGAGGAAAGTAGAACTTGATGAGGTAATTATACCTTCTCCCGGATTGGAAAATAGTACATCACAGGAAATTGTTCCAGTGATTCCTACACCAATAAGTGAGGAAGTTAATGATAATGATCATGAAACTTCGGATCAAGTTTCTGTTGAACGTCGTAGATCAACCAGAGTACGTTCTGCACCAGAGTGGTACGGCAACCCAGTTCTGGAAATCATGTTACTAGACCATGATGAACCTACGAACTATGAGGAAGCGATGATGAGCCCAGATTCCGCAAAATGGCTTGAAGCCATGAAATCTGAGATGGGATCCATGTATGAGAACAAAGTGTGGACTTTGGTTGACTTGCCCGATGATCGGCAGGCCATCGAAAATAAATGGATCTTCAAGAGGAACACCGACGCAGACGGTAATATTACTGTTTACAAAGCTCGACTTGTTGCGAAAAGGTTTTCGACAAGTTCAAAGAGTTGACTACGATGAGACTTTCTCACCTGTAGCGATGCTTAAGTCTGTCCGAATCATGTTAGCAATTGCCGCATTTTATGATTATGAAATCTGGCAAATGGATGTCAAAACTACATTCCTGAATGGATATCTCAAAGAAGAGTTGTATATGATACAACCAGAAGATTTTGTCGATCCAAAAGGTGCTAACAAATTATGCAAGCTCCAGCGATCCATCTATGGACTGGTGCAAGCATCTCGGAGTTGGAATATACGCTTTGATAAGTTGATCAAAGCATATAGATTTATACAGACTTTTGGAGAAGCCTGTATTTACAAGAAAGTGAGTGGGATCTCTGTAGCATTTCTAATATTATATGTAGATGACATATTGTTGATTGGAAATGATATAGAATTTCTGGATAGCATAAAAGGATACTTGAATAAGAGTTTTTCAATGAAAGACCTCGGTGAAGCTGCTTACATATTGAGCATCAAGATCTATATAGATAGATCAAGACGCTTGATAAGACTTTCGATGAGTACATACCTTAATAAGATTTTGAAGTAGTTCAAAATGGATCAGTCGAAGAAGAAGTTCTTGCCTGACTTGTAAAGGTGTGAAATTGAGTAAGACTCAAAGCCAGACCACGGCAGAAAAATATAGAGAGAATGAAAGTCATTGCCTATGCCTCAGCCATAGGTTCTATAAAGTATGCCATGCTGTGTACCAAACATGTGGTGTACCTTGCCATGAATTTGTCAAAGGAGTACAATAGTGATCCAGGAGTAGATCACTGTACAGCGGTCAAAATTATCCTTAGTAACTGGATGACTAAGGAAATGTTTCTCGATTATGGAGGTGATAAAGAGTTCGTCGTAAAGGGTTACGCCGATGCAAGCTTTGACACTAAATCCAGATGACTCTAAGTATCAATCTGGATGCGTATTGAAAGTGGGAGCAATTAGCTAGAGTAGCTCCATGCAGAGCATTATAGACATAGAAATTTGCGAAATACATGCGGATCTGAATGTGACAGACCCGTTGACTAAACTTCTCTCACAAGCAAAACATGATCACACCTTATTACTCTTGGGTATTAATCACATAGCAATGTGAACTAGATTATTGACTCTAGTAAACCCTTTGGGTGTTGGTCACATGGTGATGTGAACTATGGGTGTTATTCACATAACGATGTGAACTATCGGTATTAAATCACATGGCGATGTGAGCTAGATTATTGATTCTAGTGCAAGTGGGAGACTGAAGGAAATATGCCCTAGAGGCAATAATAAAGTTGTTATTTATATTTCCTTATATCATGATAAATGTCTTTTATTCATGCTAGAATTGTATTAACCGGAAACTTAGTACATGTGTGAATACATAGACAAAACAGAGTGTCCCTAGTATGCCTCTACTAGACTAGCTCATTGATCAAAGATGGTTATGTTTCCTAACCATAGACATGAGTTGTCATTTGATCAATGGGATCACATCATTAGGAGAATGATGTGATGGACAAGACCCATCCGTTAGCATAGCACTATGATCGTTTAGTTTTACTGCTATTGCTTTCTTCATGACTTATACATGTTCCTATGACTATGAGATTATGCAACTCCCGAATACCGTAGGAACACCTTGTGTGCTATCAAACGTCACAACGTAACTGGGTGATCATAAAGATGCTCTACAGGTGTCTCCGAAAGTATTCGTGGTGTTGGCATAGATCAAGATTAGGATTTGTCACTCCGAGTGTCGGAGAGGTATCTCTGGGCCCTCTCGGTAACACACATCACAATAAGCCTTGCAAGCAAAAGACTAATAAGTTAGTCACGAGATGATGTGTTACGGAACGAGTAAAGAGACTTGCCGGTAACGAGATTGAACTAGGTATAGAGATACCGACGATCGAATCTCGGGCAAGTAACATACCGTTTAACAAAAGGAACAACGTATGTAGTTATGCGGTTCTGACCGATAAAAGATCTTCGTAGAATATGTAGGAGCCAATATGAACATCCAGGTTCCGCTATTGGTTATTGACCGGAGATGAGTCTCGGTCATGTCTACATAGTTCTCGAACCCGTAGGGTCCGCACGCTTAACGTTTGATGACGATCGGTATTATGAGTTTATGAGTATTGATGTACCGAAGGTAGTTCGGAGTCCCGGATGAGATCACGGACATGACGAGGAGTCTCGGAATATATTGGACGGCTATATTCGGACACCGGAAGTATACCGGAAAAGTTTCGGATTTATCGGGAATGCCGGAGGGGGTTACCGGAACCCCCTACGAGAGGGGATGGTCCATAGTGGGCCTAAAGGGAAAGAGAGATGCAGCCCATAGGGCTGGCCGGCGCCCCCACCTAGGGTTCCTAGTTGGACTAGGATTGGGGGGGCGCCACCTCTCCTATTCCTTTCCCCCTTCTTCCTTTTGGTGAATCCTACTAGGAATAGGATTGCAATCCTATTCCTAGTAGGACTCCTTCCCTAGCCGCACCAGGAAGGGCCGGCCGGCCTCCCTCCCTTGCTCCTTCCAAAGACACACAAGTTGAATTGTTTTAGCCGTGTGCGGTGCCCCCCTCCACAGAATCACACCTCGGTCATACCGTCGCGGAGCTTAGGCGAAGCCCTGCGCCGATGAACACATCATATCCGTCACCACGCCGTCGTGCTGACGAAACTCTCCCATGAAGCTCAACTGGATCAAGAGCTCGTGGGACGTCATCAAGCTGAACGTGTGCTGAACGCGGAGGTGCCGTACGTTCGGTGCTTGATCGGTTGGATCGCGAAGAAGTTCGACAACATCAACTGCGTCACTTGACGCTTCCGCTCCCGGTCTACGAGGGTACGTAGACACACTCTTCCCTCTCGTTGCTATGCATCTGGTAGATAGATCTTGCGTGATCGTAGGAAAATTTTAAAATACTACGTTCCCCAACAGCTTCCTCCCTCCATGATGCGGGAGTAGTTCCTCCTCGGGGCTGAGGTTCTTACCAGTAGCTATGTGGTCAATTCTCTCTCCCATGATGTGATCTTCGTTGTGATCATAGGCTATGTTAATCTAGGGTGATCCCATGATATTTCCCCTTCTATGTATTGGATTCATGTACTCACTTGTCTTTATCTAGTATAATCCCCGAGACCAAGGTGACAGCGGTCTATTGGACATGGATTAGAACAATATTTTCATGAGTGATTTCCTCTCTTGTGTGTTGATTGAAGATTGAGAGTCTCTTGGTGCTTGTCTTTGACTATCCTTTAGATATGTTGTGGTGATTGTGGGACTCTCTTTGGATGGCCGCGGTGACATTGGGAAATCCTTAGATTGGGAACTACGAACTTTGAGGTGTGCTTTTGTAGCCCTACATAATTCTCGTCCTCTCTTGACCACGAAGGAATGACCTCCGAGTGTGTCCCCTTTGCATGTTTTATGGGAAATATCATGTGATTCGATTATGTTAATGTTGTTGGGAGTTGCCACTAGTGAAAGTATGAACCCTAGGCCTTGTTTCCACCATTGCAATACCGTTTGTGGTCACATTTACCACTTGTTTGCTTGCGGCACTTTTTATTACAGAATTATATTACTTTGTTTTGCCATCCATATTACTTGCCATTTAACATCTCTTCGCCGAACTAGTGCACCTATACATCTGACAAGTGTATTAGGTGTGTTGGGGACACAAGAGACTTCTTGTATCTTAGTTGCAGGGTTGCTTGAGAGAGACCATCTTCAACCTCTACTTCCCTGAGTTCGATAAACCTTAGGTCATCCACTTGAGGAAATTGCTACTGTCCTACAAACCTCTGCGCTTGGAGGCCCAACATAGTCTACAAGAGTAGAAGCGTGTGTAGACATCAACGTGGCTTTGCTGGCTCTCTCCATTCTTGAAGGGAGATCGGGAGTTGGTCCTTCACAAGAACTCCGCACTGACTAACGAACTTGTCCGCAATCTTCTTAGGCGCTAATGGTTCGCCATTAGGTCTGATTGCCTCGATATTGTACTTTACGCCCTCCTTCAACTTTTTGTTCGGGCCTCGTTTCGTCCTGTTGCCTGAAGATTTGCTCGATCCGGATGGCTGAAAGAAGAAAGATCGATTCGTTAATATATCTTCAACTCATTTAAAACATGTGATGATCACCAGATATGCCTGCTTATATAAATATATATACCTCGCCGGTCTTTGTTGTTTCAAGATCAACATTTTCTTCGCCATCATCATAATTGTAGTTCATGACTTCATCAATTCGGTCGTCGCGATCGAATATCATATCACCCTCTCCGGTGTTGTTTTGAAATTCGGAGCCGTCATAATCTTCTTCATTCTGATCATCATCTGGCCCGCGAGGATGGCGTATCATATCGAACAGGGTCTGTTCTCCCTCTTTGCCTGTATTGTCCGCCATAGCTTTTATTTAACTAATCCAAAAGAAATATAAAACAATTTAGTATTCAAATTACATCGTCTCGAATAATAGATATAATCTCGAATACATCGTCTCGAATAATAGATATAATCTCGAATACATCGTCTTGAATAATATATAATCTCGAATACATCGTCTCGAATAATATATAATATGGAATACATCACTGGCTAGGTAGCTAATAAAGATCGAATACTACAGAAGAATCTAGGACACTCGCGGTTCCTGCGGCGCGGGCGGTGGACACCCAAAGAGAAGGAACCCTCACAGGATCATAGCTGAAGTGAGATCCCTGAAGAAACTGCCAGGTATTGAAGAACCTGCCGCCCTCTAACGCAACCATGTAGCGATGGACGTGCTCATCCTCCTCCCTGACAAGGCGACGTACCACCTCCAGCGGGGCCGGCTCCCTCCGCACCGAAACTGACCCACACGAACGCTACCAAACGAGATCAGGGTCGACGACAGGACCCGGGGTCGGGTTCCTCATCAAGCGGCGCGCCCCTCCAGGCAGCACCTCCCAGTGCCAGCCCGGCGGAGCCCAGTCCCGGACATGGGTCAGCCGGACGTCGTCGCGGACGGGTCGACGGCGAGGATGCGGGCCGGGCATCGTCGAGAACAAATACTAGCTATATGCCCGCAAAAAATAACATTTTTTTAATGATTGGATTTTGATAACTAAAATTTCTATAACATTTCTAACAATGCTATATAATTAACATTTCTATAACATTTCTAATATTTCTATAACTAAAAAACAGAAAAAAATTATAACATTTCTATATATATAACTAACATTTGTATAACATTTCTAATATTTCTAGAACTAAAAAAAAGAAAAATTTCTAACTTTTTTCTAACTATTTCTATAACTAAAAAACAGAAAAATTTCTAACAATTCTAACTTTTTTATAACTATTTCTATAACTAAAAAACAGAAAAATTTCTAACAATTCTAACATTTCTATAACATTTCTAACAATGCTATATAACTAACTATTTCTATAACTAAAAAAAGAAAAATTTCTAACATTTTTATAACTATTTCTATAACTAAAAAAATAAAGAAATGTCTGTGTGTGTGTGTGTGTGTCTGTGTGTGCTCACCGGCGAGGCGAGAGGCGACGGGGGGCGGCGACGACGGGGATGGCGACGACGGGGACGGGGACGTACGGGCCGGGGTGGCGACGACGGGGACGGGGACGACGCGGGACGGGTCGGGACGGG
>LR738715.1:856542279-856568702 GCA_902687465.1 Secale cereale | reverse complement strand
GGACGTACGGGCCGGGGTGGCGACGACGGGGACGGGGACGACGCGGGACGGGTCGGGACGGGGTGGCGGTGACGACGGGGACGATGGGGACGGGGACGACGGGGCGGCGACGGGGGCGACGACGAGGGATATGGAGACGGGGGCGGCGGGCGACGGTGCAGAGGAGAAGAAGAAGATGAGAAACTGAAATTTTTTAAGTGTTTTCTTATATAGGATGGACCTTTAGTACCGGTTGGAGCCACCAACCGGTACTAAAGGCCTGTTTTGGCCAGGCCAAGCGGCGGGAAGCGCACCCCCTTTAGTACCGGTTGGTGGCTCCAACCGGTATTAAAGATACCCCTTTAGTACCGGTTAGTGCCATGACCCGGTACTAAAGGGGGTGCGCTGGCGCAGGTGCGGTGCGGCAAGTTTAGTCCCACCTCGCTAGCCGAGGGACATCCGCACTGGTTTATAACCCCCCGTGAAGTAGCTCTCTCGAGCTCCTCTCCAAAGTAGGCCTACTGGGCCTACATGTTCTGTGCTGCCCTATGGGCCTACTGGGCCTACATCCTGGCCCAACAACAGGTTGGGTTTCTAGTCGTATGCAGGCCGCTCTGGCCTAGTAGGCGTGCTTTTTATTTTTATTTTTTTGCTTTATTTATTTTTGAGTTGTTTTTTTTGTGTATTTAGAGTTTCTTTGTGAATATTTTTGCTTTAGGTACAAAAGATTACAAACTTTCTGTTAGTGCCCGTAGTTTTCAAATTTGAATAGTTTAAATTTTGAATTATTTGAAATTAGTGTGAATCACTAGTTTGTGAATAACTTAACTTTAAAAATCAGTAATGGCATGAAAGAATTTGTTTGCACATAAAATTTCTTCGCGTTTCAGATGCCAAAACACATAACTACCCTAACTATTACAGAGATTCCCTTCTGGGTGTGAAACACAGAAGAAAGTGATGATAGTGAAGCCGATCACATCCCAGATCTTTGGGTGTGAAACTTTTTCTTCACATGTGTCCCTTTGCGCCGTAACCATGGAAAATCTTCATCATTAACGGGATGCTCGGGTCAATATTCACTGTGAATGGAGAAATTTCATCAAACTTTTCATAATCTTCTGACTTGTCTGTCTTGTCATCCACTCCCACGATGTTTCTCTTTCCAGAAAGAACTATGTGCCGCTTTGGCTCATCGTACGATGCATTCGCTTCCTTATCTTTTCTTTTTCTTCGCTTGGTAGACATGTCCTTCACATAGAAAACCTGTGCCACATCATTGGCTAGGACGAATGGTTCGTCTGCATACGCAAGATTGTTGAGATCCACTATTGTCATTCCGTACTGCGGGTCTTCCGTTACTCCGCCTCATGTCATATTGACCCATTTGCACCGAAACAAAGGGACCTTCAAACCACGTCGATAGTCAAGTTCCCATATGTCCTGTATATAACCATAATATGTTTCCTTTTCCGTCTTGGTTTCTGCATCAAAGCGGACACCACTGTTTTGGTTGGTGCTCTTCTTATCTTGGGCGATCGTGTAAAATGTATTACCATTTATCTCGTACCCTTTGAAAGTCATTATATTCGAAGATGGTAACTGGGACAGCAAGTATAGGTCATCTTCAATAGAGGTGTCATGCATGGTACGTGTCTGCAACCAGCTGGCGAAACTCCTGGTTTGTTCACGTGTAATCCAGTCATCAGACCGCTTCGGGTGTTTGTAGCGCAGCAAATTCTTGTGTTCGTCCATATACGGAGCCACCAAGGCGGAATTCTGTAAAACTGTGTAGTATGCTTCAGTGAGAGAATGTCCGTCCATACATATTATTTGTTCCCCTCCTAGCGTGCCTTTTCCATCCAGTCTGCCCTTATGCCGCGATTCAGGAACACCAATCGGCTTAAGGTCAGGAATAAAGTCAATACAAAACTCAATGACCTACTCATTGTGATGGCCCTTGGAGATGCTTCCTTCTGGCCTAGCACGGTTATGAACATATTTCTTTAAGACTCCCATGAACCTCTCAAACGGGAACATATTGTGTAGAAATACAGGACCCAAAACGTTAATCTCTTCGCATAGGTGAACTAGGACGTGCGTCATGATGTTGAAGAAGGATGGTGGGAACACCAACTCGAAACTGACAAGACATTGCACCAAATCATTCTCTAACCTTAGAATGATTTCTAGGTCGATTACCTTCTGAGAGATTGCATTGAGAAATGCACATAGCTTCACAATGGCTAATCGAACGTTTTTCGGTAGAAGCCCCCTCAATGCAACCGAAAGCAGTTGCGTCATAATCACATGGAAGTCATGAGACTTTAGGTTCTGGAACTTTGTCTCTGCCATGTTTATTATTCCTTTTATATTCGACGAGAAGCCAGACGGTACCTTAATACTGAGTAGGCATTCAAAGAAGATTTCCTTCTCTTCTTTGGTAAGAGTGTAGCTTGCATGACCCTGATGTATGCCGTCTTTTCCGTGCATACGTTGCTGGTCCTCCCGTGCCTCAGGTGTATCTTTTGTCTTCCCATACACGCCCAAGAAGCCAAGCAGGGTCACACAAAGATTCTTCGTCACGTGCATCACGTCGATTGCGGAGCGGATCTCGAGGTCTTTCCAATAGGGCAGGTCCCAAAATATAGATTTCTTCTTCCACATGGGTGCGCGTCCATTAGCGTCATTCGAAACAGGTTGTCCACCAGGACCCTTTCCAAAGACCACCTTCAAATCCTTGACCATATCATGTACATTAGCACCAGTACAGTGGCGAGGCTTCGTCCGGTGATCCGCCTCACCTTTGAAATGCTTGCCTTTCTTTCTTACGGGATGCCTGCTCGGAAGAAATCGACGATGTCCCAGGTACACATTCTTCTTACAATTAGCCAAATATATACTGTCAGTATCGTCCAAACAGTGCATGCATGCGCGGTATCCCTTGTTTGTCTGTCCTGAAAGGTTACTGAGAGCAGGCCAATCATTGATGGTCACGAACAGCAACGCCTTTAGGTCAAATTCTTCCCCCATGTGCTCATCCCACGCACGTACACCTGTTCCATTACACAATTGTAAGAGTTCTTCAACTAATGGTCTTAGGTACACATCAATGTCGTTGCCGGGTTGCTTAGAGCCTTGGATGAGCACTGGCATCATAATGAACTTCCGCTTCATGCACAACCAATGAGGAAGGTTATACAAACATAGAGTCACAGGACATGTGCTATGGTTGCTGCTCTGCTCCCCAAAAGGATTAATTCCATCTGCGCTTAGACCAAACCATACGCTCCTTGCGTCATCTGCAAACTCCTTCCCGTACTTTCTTTCGATTTTTCTCCACTGCGACCCGTCAGCGGGTACTCTCAACTTTTCGTCTTTCTTACGGTCTTCTCTGTGCCATTGCATCGCCTTGGCATGCTCTTTGTTTTGGAACAAACGTTTCAACCGTGGTATTATAGGAGCATACCACATCATGTTGGCAGGAATCTTCTTCCTGGGGCGCTCGCCCTCGACATCACCAGGGTCATCGCGGCTGATCTTATAGCGCAATGCACCGCATACCGGGCAAGCGTTCAAATCCTCGTACTCACCGCGGTAGAGGATGCAATCATTAGGGCATGCATGTATCTTCTGCACCTCTAACCCTAGAGGTCAGACAACCTTCTATGCTTCGTACGTACTCTCGGGCAATTCGTTGTCCTTTGGAAGCATATCCTTTATCATTACCAGCAACTTTCCAAATCCCTTGTCAGATACACCATTCTCTACCTTCAATTGCATCAATTCTAGTGTGGTGCCCAGCTTTTTCTTGTCACCTACGCAATTCGGGTACAACAATTTTTTGTGATCCTCTAACATGCTCTGCAACTTCTTCTTCTCCAAATCACTTGCGCAGTTTCTCTTTGCATCGGCAATGGCCCGACCTAGATCATCAACGGGCTCATCTGATGCCTCTTCTTCAGCTTCTTCCCGCATTACCGGCTCAGCTTCTTCCCCCATTGTTGTATCATCGTATTCAGGGAACCCATGGTCAGGATAGCTGTCGTCGCCCTCTTCTTCTTCACTGTCTTCCATCATAACCCTTCTTTCTCCGTGCTTGGTCCAAACATTATAGTGGGGCACGAAACCGGACTTAAACAGGTGGACGTGAATGGTTCTTGACTTAGAGTAATTTAGACCATTCTTACAGACAGCACATGGACAAGACATAAAACCATCCGCCCACTTGTTTGCCTCAGCCGCAAGCAGAAAAGTTTGTACGCCATTAATGAACTCGGGAGAACATCGGTCATCGTACATCTATTGTCGGCTCATCTTCAATACACAGCACCAAAAACACCAACTTAATACAAGTTCATACATAAAGTTCATACAACACTTAAATGCAACAAACAAATAACTCTCTAGCTAAAGCATTTAAATGCAACAACAAATGCGATCAAGATCGCAACTAAGGTAACAATTGATCCAACAGCATAATGATACCAAGCCTCACTATCGATGGCATATTTTCTAATCTTTCTAATCTTCAAGCGCATTTTCTCCATCTTGATCTTGTGATCATCGACGACATCAGCAACATGCAACTCCAATTCCATCTTCTCCCCCTCAATTCTTTTCAATTTTTCTTTCAAGTACTCGTTTTCTCTTTCAACTAAATTTAACCTCTCAACAATAGGGTCGGTTGGAATTTTCGGTTCACATACCTCCTAGAAAAAATATCTATGTCAACTTGATGGGCATAATTTTTCATAAACACGAAATGCAACTAGTTTTAAAATAGAATATATATACCACATCCGAATCATAACAAGGACGAGGGCCGACGGGGACGGATATCAAAACCATGGCACTATGTATAACAAACAACGGACGGGTAAGATAATTATACGAGTAACTACATATCCAAATCACACAAACATCAATTTTTATATAAAATTTCATGAACAAGAGGCTCACCACAAGGTGGTGCCGGCGACGGGACGGTGCGGGCGATCGACGGTGGTTACGACGGAGATTTAGAAGGCACTAGGTAAACCACACCTACATATGCAAACTAAGTGTTATTTTGGACCTCAGATTGCATATAAATCAAATACTAGCACATATATTTCCTCCCAAATTACTAAACTCACAAATTAATCACTATATAAAGCATTGCAAGAGCTAATCTAGCAATGAGAGATGAAAGGACAAAGTTGCTAACCTTTGTGATCATTTGAATGGATGGGGCCCTTCAAATCTTGATAAATTTTGAGCAAAATTTGTGATGAGCTCGAGAGGAAGAGGGGAAGAACAGAGAGGAGAGGGGAAAGGGGAAGAACAGAGCGAGCTCGGGTGGATGAAGGGTTTGTGTACGACCACCTTTAGCACCGGTTCGTGCCAAGAACCGGTACTAAAGGTGCTGGAGGGGCCCCAGACTGACAACATACTGCCACCAATCTCATTAGTATCGGTTTGTGGCACGAACCGGTGCTAAAGGTTCGCCACAAACCGGTACTAATGAGAGCGGCCCGGCTAGCCGTTGGAACCGGCACTAATGTACACATTAGTGCCGGCTCGAATTCAAACCGGCACTAATGTGCTTCACGTTTGACCCTTTTTCTACTAGTGGTCGGGGGAATCTTTCTTTGTTTCACGGCGAGGAATGGCGAGATAGCGGCGGCGGCGGCGGAGAGGTGGCTGGCGACGCCGGGATCGGCAAGGTGTCGGGGAAGGAGAGGGGAAAACGGGGCGAATCAGTGTGACTTTTCGCCTGACAGTGGAAACCCGGGTGATTTTCCCTTCCGCCGGTGCCCCCAAGCGCCCCCAGTGCGCCGTGTTCTGCCTGGGCGCCGGGTCAGAAAACGGGCCGATCCGGCGGATTTCGGCGTCTTGGGGGCGCGACTGGGCCATTTTTTCGGCGCCGACGCTAAAAAAAGGCGGCCTAGGAGGCGTCTTGGGGGCGTGGCTGGAGATGCTCTGACTACCGGTGGGAGCTGCAGCGCTGGAGTTCACGCCTTGCCCAGCTGGCCGCGCTCGACAATGAGTGCGAGCGCTGGGCCGCTTCAAGAAGGGCACGCGCGCCTGCCACGCCGCCCTAATTAATTAACAAGACTCTGATTTTCATCCATCATCATTTTGATAGGACGTCCTGCTTTTCTAAATTCATACATCATTAGAGCAAGTACAATAAAGCTGAGTCAGCGGGCTATAAGAAATAAAATAGTATATTTATGCTTAGTTGGAGTAAAGAGAAGAGGAGAGAGAAGGTAAGCGGGCTCTTCGTGAAGAGCCAGCTCTAGCACGTGCTCCTAGGCACTTTGTGAGAATGAAAGGTGGGCCACATAATAAAAAAGTAGTATATTCTTTTGATCTACTATTGTAAATGTTGGCTATAAGATTGGTTGTAGATGATATGGCAGTGACTTATAGCCAACAGCTGGCTATACTATTAACCATGCTCTTAGGCGTAGTGTCTGTTCAAATTAGTAGTGTTTGTTCATTGTCTCCTCCACTAGATCTGTCATCATTGGCAAAAAGAAACAATAGTGTACATCTGTCGTTCAGTCATCATTGTATCACATGAATTGATTACTATCTCTCTCTTTTTGTCTTTTTTTTCTGCATTTGCTTGAAATTTCTAGTTTGAATTTTAGGCATTCGAACCACAATTAAAGCTGAATCAAGAAATCAAATGACATTCAAAATAATAGGTTTTTCTAGTTATAATAATTAGCCACTAAACAATGTCGTCAAGCAACGTTTAGGTGTCACATTCCGCTGCGTACTCTCCCAAAAATTGCAGGCGGATCTGAATATGATAAAATGAGTCGCAACAAACAATTGAGAACAGCATGCCAGTTTTCACTGTCAGAAGCAATGACAACATTAGGTAGACCAATAATACTGTTTAATAAATTATTAGAATATGGTGGCAAGAAATATCCTGCTGCTTTGTTGGATTCCTGAAGTTGAGTGACAAACTTCAATTTACAGGGTTCTTCAGCCTTAGGCGCATATAATCATTACAAACTAGATAGGAGGCGCAGCTTGCCGCACATTGCCCGCCGAACGGCGGGGCAAGGGACAGGAAATTGAGATGTTAATGGACGTGACCTTAGCGTCTTGTAAATACATCATAACGTTAATTGCTTAGAGCTAATAAAGTTTTAATGTAAAATGCATGTAGTTACATATGGGAATTACTCTATTTGCAATAGATAGAGAGATGATATGATCACAATACATCCATTGTGTGACAACAAGTCTGGTGGAGGTACAAAAGTGTGGGAACCTCAGTTCATGAAGGTTCGATGTAAAGTAGCATAGCAGAGGGGTTCCATGTAGACTTACACAGTAATTAATTTATTTCACGTTCATAGAGAGTTGATATGATCACAATACATACACGGGGCAAGAACAGGTCATGTGGTGTTAGGGCATGTACAATGGTTCTAGCTTAAGGATGCCACGTAAGATAAATGATGAGGTGGAGGAGAGAGAAATCATAAGAGAAGGCTTGTCTTAGCTTATTTAAGCAAAGACAAGAGATGATAGCTTAGCACAATTTGTCTCACCATGTTTTTAGGAATAACTAATTATTGAAGATAAGGCTAAGAGATGACCCATTGTAGACTTGTTTTTTTGTCATCTCTAATTTACATGCAAAACTTAAGATAAGACTATCTTAGCAACCATTGTACATGCCCTTACAAAAGTGGCGGAGCTGATATGATCACGATACATACACCGGGCAAGAACAAGTTATGTGGCGGTACAAATGTGCCTGATCGTAAATCCTTGAAAGTTCGAGGCAGTGCTTCCTCCATTCGGTTGTAACGATGGCGGGAAGCTGGAAAAACAACCGACCGTATGAACAGCGGTATGTAAACCTGAATAAGATGGTTGATCAAGAAAATCATGCCTACCTGCAAGGCCGTGTGTTTATTTATTTTTCCAGGGAATAACACTATGTGCGGTTCTCCTCTTCTTTCTGTCTCTAGTAGGTTAGTAGGCACATGGTGGATTTTTTTTATTTTTTTTTGCAAATTGGGCATGTATTAATTAAGTGGAGTCCATACAGTCCAAATGGCATAACGAGCAATCTCCTCCGGGCCATTACGTAGCCAGACGGCTGTCCTGGGCAAAGCACGCCCCATTTGAGCCAGCCGGTGGCTGACTTGATTTTGGTGTCTACTAGCATGCACTATCATATGCTCCCGCCCTGAGCTAAGTACTCCCTCCGTCTAGGTGAGTAAGTCATCTTAGGTTGTGCACCGTGACCAAGGCAGAGTGAAAAACAAGAGAAGTTAATGTTCATTTGTTAATTAATAGCATTGCATGCAACGAACTGACCACTGCATGTCGTGTTTGATAGGCTCAAGTCATTAAAAACAGACACACCTCATATCTCTTATTGGTTGATTCCTTTATTTATGCTAAGAAACAAAAAACGAGGTGAGAGTTAATGTATCGCGCCTTAGTGTTTTGGGATTATTTGGTTTTCGTAAGATGACTTACTCACCTAGACGGAGGGAGTAGCTGCTTAGTCTCTTGTACAAACGAGGCAACCGGAGACCTATTAATTTGGTTCTCAACTAGCATAGATACAGCTACTTTGCTATCAGACTCCAGGATGAATGGATCCTCACTCCATTCCAGAGCGAGCACCAAAAACCACATGGTGGATACTGGAGTAAATTGCCAAAACCACCACAATTGCGTCGCGTAGTGCCAAAAACCACCGTTTTCATAAAAGTTTGTCGAAAACACTGATTATGAGTAATTATTTGCTGAAAGCACCAAATGTTTGATTAAGAGTTGTTTGATGCAAAATATGACAGGTTGGGGCCGCTGTGAAGGCTGACGTGGCACCAAAATCTAACGGCATCTGCTCGAACGTTAAGTTAATAAAGGGCCCACCCGTCAGCACCTACACTTCACCTGCACATTTTATCGAGCATGTTGTGTGCATCACGTCCACCGCCGCCCATGCTGGCTCGAAGCGTACTCCACCGCCGGAGCTGCTCCCGCCAGCGAGCTCGCCACCGGAGCACTGCCCCACCGCGGACCTTCCTTTCCCTCCTTGCTCGTCTCGCCTGAGCCCTCCTCTGCTCGATCCGGTCGCCATCCCGGCCGCCGCCGCAGCTCCTAGCGTGGACGGTGCCGAAGACAGCCGCCGCCCGAGAACTTCCGGTCATGCTCCAGGCTGCCTGCGGCACGCTCCTCCGTCCTGCCAACGCACCACGTCGGCGGCCAGTCTCCTCGCGCGCGCTCCATCGACGATGGCAGCACCAGGCAGCACCACGAGGAGCCTCGCCGGCAGGCGGGCGCATTCTTCCAGCCGCCGAAGCTCGTTGTCGGACTCATGGACTCGGGCGCCGTGAGCCGCCATCACCTCCTGCAACCTCATCCGCGCCACAGCCCGCTCCGGCGAGCCCCGCCATGGATGCCATGGCCTCCAGCCGCGACCTCCTTGCCAGTGGCCGCTGCGGGCCGCAGGAGCCGGCGGCGCTGCTCGTGTTGTTTTGGAGAGGTCGACCAGGGGCATCGGGCGACGGGCTAGGAGCTCCCGCGACTGCGGTGGCGCCGGAGTTGATGCGCAGCCGTGCGCCGTGGCGGCTAGGTGTTGGGGGAAGATGACAGGAGGAGAAGGAGGCACTGGCCTCCCGATCCGATCCCCTTTTTTCTTTCTTTTTTACATGTATATGGTTGGCTGGGCTGTGGGCTCCCGGGGAGATAAAATATTTTTTTCCTCTATTCAATTTTTTTTATTTTTCTTTCTATGACGGATGGGGCCCATATGGCAGCAACGATGGCCGTCTCCCCAACCGTTATCCCAGGCCACGTGGCCATGATGGATGGGGCCCACTGCCGGTTTTTGTGTTAAAATATGGTCAAACATTGTTTTTAGTGTTTTCGGCAAACAATTACTCAAAATCGGTGTTTTTGGCAATTTTTTATGAAAATGGTGGTTTTTTGCACTATGTGACACAATTGTGGTGGTTTTTGACAATTTACTCGTGGATACTGGCAATGTGTGATAGGATGGTTAATTAGCACATATACATGGTAAAAGTGTTGTATGCAAGCATAATGCTAAAAATGAAAAGGAAAGCACAGGAGTTGGTGTGGTTCCTCCCTTGGTGTTATCATGTGGGCAAGCAATCTATAAAAGAAATTAGAATCAATTGAAATGTGTGTTGATGAGATACACTATATATGCACATTTGCTATTAAATTGAAGTTTGGTTTTACCTCAGAGGACACTATCTGGTTCATTTGTGTGGTGTTCTGATGCTTAGGAGTGAATACAGTGACCCGCTCTTTAGCCTTAGATTGAGGACCCTGGTTGATTGCAGTCAGTGAATAGAGCTGGTCACACAGAGTCTCAGCTCGATCGTAGAGGGCCGATGACCAAAACTTCTCGGCCTGAAGTATTCTTTTGCATGTTTTGAGCTCAGCAAAGTTCGCATCACATGACTATACATGTGTTATGCAGGTATATGAGGGCCGCAACACACGTAGATTCAACTCATTGTCCGTGAAATTTCTTTTTTGTGGCTGATACGCTTTGGCTGTGCGGGGTCAGGCCAATGGAGACAGAGACGTCCAGGTCGTCGCTGCCTGTGTTGGTGAAGGTGAACTGATGGATTGTGCCACCGGTTATTTCTATGGCTCGCTCAAGTATGAACAGTTTTTTAATGTTGACACAGATGGGAGATAGCTAGCTCTGATTCAAGGAGAGGTAAAATATCCATATCGGTATGCTATGGGTCATCAAACTGGGTACCTAACAGGACCATCAAATGAGAAAGAGCTGGAAACTAACTGGAGGAAGGCCCTTCACCAGCAGGTCATCATGTGTTGGTACCTTGAGAAACGAGGCTGCCATTGCAGAGGATTTGTCATCCATGGCGGCGCCTGACCTGGGATGGTAGCTTCATGCAAGCAAGAGGGGAACCTATCCGGAAACACTGTATGCAAGGGGAGGGTCCTTTAGCCCGTGCACTTCTTGTGACTTCTGGTGTGCTTCTGCACGGGCTGGGAATCTCTTGTTTTGTACAATAAGTGGTCTGTAAAATAACTGAATTGTCGTGGAGTCGGCTCATGAAAATAATAGAGTTGTGAATTGCCAACGATGTTTCTGATTCAATACAAAAAGTTCATGGTAGTCAAGACAAGGGATGTCATAGTTTAGTATCAATGCAAACTATGTAGATAATTAACCGAGCTAGGAGTGACTTTCTATAAGACACAAGTATAAGGAAGAAATTCAGATTATGGGAAGCAAAATTTTAATTTATGACCAAACCATCCTAGATGCTAGATGAACCTGGAGCGTCATATGACAGAAGGTAGTGAAGCGTCAAACAAAGACACGTAGAATGAACGAAAAGAAAACATGCTTATGATAATTTAAGGAATGATCAGGAAAAGGCCAATGAACATAGGGCACATAAAGTGATGAGTACAAAGTACGAGCTATAAAGCAACATTCAACTCCAAGAGAAAGACATCATCTCCAAGCAGGTAAGCACTCACTAAAGCATAAGGAAGGGTAGACATCTCCTGTCCTCCACCATAGCAGAACAAGTGCTAAGCACTAAAAGCCAGCATGAGCAATTTATTTAGCGACAAAACATATATGTTCCTACACCATTAGGAAACATGAAAAAAGAACACAAATACTGTGAGGGCAATACCCTGGAAGTGTAACCAATATTTTTTATGGAGCCCACCACTAATCATACCAGGTGTTCGAAAAAGTGCACGAGGTCCGAAACCCTGATACTTTAAAAGAGATTGTCCATTTTGTATACGAAGTGCATCCAGTTTTTGCCGTAACCCTCTCAACTTTTTGGCACATTCTATGTGGACGAAATGATGATATCATGCCAACTTTCAACCCTTTCAGAATTCATTTGTAGTGCTTTTCAATTTCAGGGTCATTTAGCTCAAAAACTATCAGTAAATGCATGAAAAATATCAAATGAAGTCAGAAAGGGTTGAAAATTGATGATCTGGATTTGAATGGTGCATATTGAACGCACAAAAAGTCTAGAGTTGAAATAAGTTTAAAAAACGAAATGCCTTTGTAATAGATAAGTTTTCGTCCGAAACCCTGATACTTTAAAAGAGATTGTTCATTTTGTGCATGAAGTGCACACTAGTGCAGAACCGGGTTATAGCACCGGTTCGGAGGGGCCTTTAGTGCCGGTTCTGTAACCGGTACTAAAGGGGGTACTAAAGGGGGACTAAAAGTCCCCCCCCCCCTTTAGTACCGGTTCAACACGAACCGCCACTAAAGGGCCACCACGTGGCAGGAGCCAGCGCCGGGGGCGGGGATCCTTTTAGTACCGGTTTGTAAAATGAACCGGTACTAAATGCTTTAGGTGGTTTTGGATTCATGATTTCTTTTTTCTTTAATTCTGTGTTTTCCATTTAATTCTTTTTCGTTTCCTGGTCTTTTACGATGCTACATATTGTACACGTTATGCATATATATAAATAGAATTTCTCGTAGAACGGATAACATATATATATATATATATATATATATATATATATATATATATATATATATATATATATATATATATAGGGATTGACTATTCGTCACCCTGGGTGAGGAATAGTTATTCCTCACCCCAGCCGAACCACACCCCAGAGGCGCTCAAGAAACAAAGCAGTAAATTTACCTCACGCATTGCTAGGTAAAGTTACGGCATGGAGGCCTCACGCGCAGGAGAAAAACGTTGCTAGGTAAAGTTACGGCATGGAGGCCTCACGCGCAAGAGAAAAACGTGAGGTAAATTTACATCTCGTCTCCACTACTAAGCAAATCGGGAGAAAACGAACTCAACAGATCGTGGGAGTACGTGGGAGGGCTCTGCTATTTTCCGCACCATCTCTGCCAGTCTACCTATGCCAGCCCGACCTGTTCGACACCCAGCCATGGCGGTTCCTCTACTCTGCGGACCAGCAGAGCAGGCCACTCCATCCATGCGGTCGCGAACCGGCTGTCGTGGACCTGCATAAGGGGAAGAGGCCGTCCCACCGGCGGGATGTAGTTGATCTGAAGCAACAACACCAAGTTGGATCGCGACTTCGCCGGCGAAGATGTTCGATAATTATCTTGTCTCTCCTCTTCCCATCCTCGTATCCCTTATTGACCCTCGGCCCCCGGATTAAACTGAGTCATTTTTCATTGTCTAGGTATGATATGATCGACCTCGTTTTCAATTTTCGTCACTGTCTCGATCCAGGCGCCCATGAGCTCAAGGTCCGCCCCTTACCTCTCTTTAACCTGTCCGCCTCCACCCCTGGTGAAATCCCTACCTATTTTTGATAGACTGAAGTGAGTTTGGCATCCACTCGCCTCTTTCTTTCGTGAATAATTAACTGGTATATTCTTTCATGTGTTATTGCAGTGGGCAAGTGCAGAAAAGTTGTGGCCTATTTGAAGTGAAGAAGTTGAGGGGAATGTGTTGCAAACCATGATGTTTTCCTATGGTGGCTACTGAAGCTATATGTTTAATCTTGTTAGATAGACTTGTGGAATGCAGAAGTAGCTTTATCATTGTTGTTTTATATTTGGTTGTACTGACATGAACTATTTCATCTACTGAGGTGATTTGGTTGGGAAGCTTGCCAGACTATACGCTAGGCTCTCTAATTCTATGCAACAGTATTTTTGTCAGTCTACAATCTAGTTCTTAGCAGTTAGCATTCTTCTATTTGGAAATAACAAACATGGCTTGCTTTATTTTTGTTTCTGAAATTGTGTTCTGCAGGTGCATCATATATCACAGGTTCATTTATGGAGTTCTAGAAAAAAAAAGGGTGCTGGTTATATGCGCAACTCTGCATTATATGGTTTGAAACATGGTTGCTTATATCAAGAAGATTTTTGTCAACAAAAAAATAGAAGAAATATAATTGTCAATAGGTCGGGTTTTGTATTGTTTGGAATTAAATGCTTTAGATCTTGGATGCCGCTTTTATCTCTTCTGTTATGTTGAATCAGGTTTTATTAGAGAATCAATTAATATGTAGTTGCATCTGAAAAATTAATCTTTAGCTTGGCATAGTGTCATCGGGTTGCAACTGGACATGACAAGAAACTGCTGTTCAAGGTGTTACTGACTGTAGATGATCTCTTTGAGGAATTATTGACATGGAGAAATAATGTTCTTCTATCAGTTTTGTATATTAACAGATTTGCTTGTTAAAATCTGGTCAAGTTTCTTTGTGACAGTTATAGTTTAGCACATTTCCAAATATATTCTCTTGATATGAAAGGCATTCTGGAAAGAGATCAGCAGGAAAGAGATCAAATTATCCTTTCTCGTGTAGCTTTGTTCATAAATGTTGTTTAGCCTATGGTGAAATCTGCAAGCTTTCATTGTAGGTGGTAACTGAATCAAGCAATTCAGTATGAACTAATAGAGTGCAGGGGGTTCTACAGATGCAGCAACATAAGGACTGTGCCATCAGGAAGCACGTGGAGTGGACTCGCGAGTCGCGACAATACCGTTATTCTGATTTAACCTATGAGAACGATTGAACGAAACTACCACAACCACGTCCAGCTACCCGACCTGTCCATGCTCGTTGTGCATTATGCCAGAAGAATATAGAAGAACGCTAGATTTTTATGCCATGGATGGAACATGTCATTCAGCTGGTCTTTGGTTATTCAGTTTGACAAAACATCTGGATGTAAGTGAAATTTGTATCAGGAATGCAAAGATTCCATCGCTCGTCTTTTCTTTTTTAACAATCCACCGCTTGTCTTTTTCATGATGTATAGTGAATGCTTGATTGGGTCTGCAATGCATTTACCTTACAAATTACTCTGTTGATAAAATCGTACTTGCCAAATTTCCATGTATAAGTACCACTGGAAGTTTGTTCTTCTAATTTGTGTTTATCTTCAAAAGATTGTGTTAGGCTTATCAATAAGTGTCATGTTGAGTGTATCTGAGAAAATTATGTTGATTCCTAGTTTTGGATTCCTGCTGTGCATGTTCCTGCAATGTATTGCACAACACTTGTATACTAGATCATCATGACGTGTGTTCATCTCATTAGCTCTAGAACACGTGCAGAAAGATCTCACACACAGAAAGATTCATCATTAGCTCTAGATCACACACAGAAAAGGGGTAGGATTACACCGCACCAGAACTACTTGAAAAGGGTAGGTTTACAATGAAAAAGCACGATATGAGTTCATCACACATAAATCATAAAAACAATAAATTCAATACGCTGGTTGACAAAGTAGCGTCTAAAGAGATCAATATCTACAGACAAAACTATCTTTCTGTAACGGAAACTTCTCCCGTTGATCTCGAGAGGGCAATGGTATTTTTTGGCGAAAATTCTGGACATCTATATTTCAAATTAGAGGCTGCAAAATCCCCATCTAGATGACTCTACAGTTTCTGCAAAGATGCATTTCCAGTTAGCCTTGGCAACATCCTCGTCTGGATGACCCCACAGTTTCAGCAACGATTACTTAAAAGGTTCCAAATCCTGGACAATTGTTACATGTATACATATCATTACAGCTCCTCGTGACTCCTCTGTCCTGTTTATTTGTCGGTGATGCATGGAAAAATATAAGCAAGGAAAACTGTAAGCTGAAAGAGGAACATTAGTTTGGAAGGTACTTCAAATAATCCATCAACGACATATTACAAGGAACTAAATAAATATGACAATGAACTAAATAAACACTTGTCTATGGCAGTGCTAAGAAATCCCCCAGGAAGAAGACATTAGTCATATTTGGATAGATATCTCTGCAAGATAGAAAGAATGGGTTACAAAGATGAGCAAAACCAACACTTCACGGTACATAAGAATCTGAAGTAAAACCCAAGGAATAGAAAAATAGATTTGTTGCAAAAAAGTAAAATTAAATCTGCAAGCTCCAATACCGAAAAAGGGTTTCCCCCCGCTTTGTATACAAGCAACCAACCGTGCCATACAAGGATAGGTGCTGGGGCGGAAGCAGCACAGTCACGCCCAAATGAAACGACAGAGAAAGAGCAAAAGAAACAAATGCCGACAACAGCGGATCAACAAAAACGAAGAAGCCTCGCGATCGCTGCGCCCACTGGTATCTCCCACTAGGTTCCAAGACTCCGAAGCGCAGGAACCTATCAACACCTCCAAGAAGGATCGCGGCGATGACGACGCTGCTGCCAAGGGTTTCCCCCGGTACACGACGAGGCGAGAGGAAGGGTAGCCCCCGACGCCCTCCCGGAAGGTCAAGTGGCACCCACAAGCGCCGTCGTGCCGGTGTCGGCCAAGCCGACAGGGGTTTCCCCCGATCCCAACCCGCACCTCAGGCACTCCGGAGCCAGCCACCAAACCAACCACCACCCAGCGCCAACACGGTCAAGAGGCCCCCACGCCGTCTCATCACGGCAACACGGAGTGAGGACAACACGATGAAGAATCAGAGCCGGGACTAGGGCATCAGCACCGTTGGCGCGCGGGAGGGTCCCACCTCCACCGTCCGCGACGGTAGGCGTCCGGACGCAATAGCAGGAGCACACCAGGCCCGTGGGCCCACAGGACCGGCCGAGCCCTCGTGGGCTCTTAAAGCTCCCGCCTTCGCGCTGCTGCCGACACGCCGTCGGCGCCGCCGCCCCGTATCCGAGCCGCTCCTCCTCCTCACCGCGCCGCAGACAACGAGGCCACGCCGGGGAGCCAGCCCGCTAGGACCCAGATGGGGCCCACCGGGCCCAGATCTGGGCTGGGGGCGGGATGACGGCCACCCAGCACCACCACGCCGCCCCGCCGCCAAGGAGCAGCGCCGACACCACGCCTGCCGCCGGACCGCAGCAAGGCCGAGCAGCACCGCCGCCGCCTCCTTGCCCCGGGAAGGGAGCACGCGCGCGCGCGAGGACGAGAAGGCCCGCCGCCGCCGGCACCACCCGGGCCAGCGCCGGGGGCGCCCGCCGGCGGCGGCGGGGGGAGAGACGTGGGAGGAGGGGCCCGAGGAAGAGGAGCTCGAGCTCCGCCCCGGCCACCACCCGGGAGGCGGCACAAGGCAGACAGGATGGGGGGAGGGGGGAGTGGACGGAGGGGGCGCGAGGCCGACGGCCAGCGGCGGCGGGAGGGGAGGACGGGGAAACCCTAGTGGCAGGAGCTCAAGCCCCTCGCGTCGCTGATAGTATCTTGTTCGCAAAATATGCTTTTTCACAGTGGTGCGCAAGCTCCAATATATAAAGTAGAAACCGGACAATTGAAGTCTTGTTTCAGTAATAGATGTCTGATTTATGCCTTACCGCACCACCCACGTGCAGTAGCTGGTCATTTTGTAGATGAATATTCTTGTTTTACACACTTATTCTAGGAGCTACACAATTATGAGGATATTGTTGAACAAAAACTAAAGGTAATGCCATGCTTTTATAGTGTTCAAAAGAAAGAAGCTACATACATGTTAGTCATTTGGACTAATGTTCAGCTGCATAGAGTATTTATTTTGGAGTTGGAAAAAGGGCCCTAATTTATAATTTGTAAGGAAGTATATGAATAGTACCTAAAATGAAAAATTAAAACAGAGACGGGACAGTTCCTCGTTTACCGAATGAGATGAGAGTTGATGCATCCCTTCTTCACTGGATGGTGAAGGTCTCGTAGTAGGACACACGTCAGTTTCAAACAAGAAATCAAAAAACATATAATACTGGATGGTGAAGGTCTCGTAGTAGGACACACGTCAGTTTCACACAAGAAATCAAAAAACATATAATTGGAGTAAGAAAATAAAATTGTGGGACTTACCATTAAAATTTCCCTATTCACAACATTCTGTATAAAAAGATATTCTAAACACACCAAACCAACTAGAAATCAAGGCAACTAAGTACCAAATTTACTAGTTGAAAAGAAAAGTAACACTCAAGATAAATACTACTAGTACTGATATACATATAGATTTACTTTATCTGTATAGGACAAGTAGTATTATCATGAATATCAAACTGAAGACAGAATCTTTCAGTTGCCATTAAAAAATCTGAGAGGTCTATGCACATGATAAAGACGTAATAACCATATGGAAGGACACCCAGGGTAGAACTTGGTCAAAACTTGGATACAATCTGGACCGTATCAGGTCAATGTCATGCTTGGTGTCTCTTTACCCTTTCTATTGTTTGTTTTTGTAGCTTACTGAAATTTTGGCTAGAAGAGGCATGAATCCTCCAATGATCAAGTAATCTGCCTCGATCTTGTACCCAAGTCGAGGTGCATCATTCCTGCTGAGAAGAACTTCATGGACCTCCCAGCACACACACACACACAAACAACCATCAAACCAAAAATAGTTCCAGAAGCACAGGTGCATATCCCCTCCCTTCACTGTTTTCTCCATGTCCCCAAAAACTGCTGTAAAACCCTGTCTTTGTTGGTCCTATGAACCCTTGCAAAATAAATACAAAACATGATCACCTCCCAAGTAACAATCACATCACAGCTAATCGGGTAATTAACTGAACCCTTCGTAATGGAAATTTGGAACATAAATTATTGGAATTGGAGATGCTCACCTCCTCCCGTGCACTCACACACCCAACCTAAATTCATTCAGATAGCAAACAATAATGTCATGAAGCAGACCATATGCACGACCACCCTCTGTAATTTGGCTGCGATCACAACCCAGAGCTCCACCGCTATCACCAACCACAGCGCTGCAAAAGAGGAGCCGCCGGACATCACGCCACCCCACCTTCCCATCGACCAACACAACGTCGAGCCCACCAGCGACTCACCACCCCGCCGATCAGCACACGGCCCCCCAGCCAGTCAACTGGTGACTTACCTTCAAGCCAACCCGCTGAACACCACGCCGCCGTTCGCCGTCGCTACTCTCGAAATTGTTCAGAGCTTCTGCTGTTTCCACAAAAACCGTCCTCGACAGATTAGAAAAGGTGGGGAGGTGGGCATGCTTGGAGAGTCGTAAAAATACCTCAACCCCGTTGTAATTTTACAGCGTGGATGGTGGGCTTTTTTCCAATTGGCATAACGGTGGCTTCGCTGGACGCACAACGACACACGGTCTGACTCGATCGGTCGGCCAGGGTGAGGAATAAGTTATTCTTCACCCTGGGTCTTAAATAGACGTTATATATATATATATATATAGGTACATATATATATATACAATTTCTCCTACATGTTTCCTTTGGAGCAAGTGACATTTGCCTTGGTGCCTTCAGAGTACGATTACAATTTGGGGGGCGGTAGCGGATAATGGTATTCTCCGTCAGGCTTTATGACCTGGTCGATCAAAAATCCGGCGATTTCCTCCTGAATTGCTCGTATCCGATCCTCCGGTAGGAGCTTATCCCGCATCTCATTGAACTTCAGAACAAGGAGATGAATATGCATGTTAGTTGTGTGATAGATATCGACAATGATGTAAAAATTGTGAGTAGTGTTCTAGCAAACATACCCATAGTTGTCTTTCAGATTTGGTTATTTCGGACACCATTATGCGAATGTTCTTGCAAACGTAGTATGCACATAGATTAGTCCCCTGCGCCTGCTTAAGGGCCTTTACGAGAATGGAATTTAGTCATATAATAAGTAATCAAGCATGATAATTAATTATATTGAAACAAGAATTAAAGAGATAGCTAGCTACTACTACTTAATTACTTACCTTAGGTCGTAACCAATACAACTTTTGTCGCCATTTTCCTGGAGCTACTTTGATGAACTTTTCCCAAGCCCTGCCCGCCGGCAAAGAAAATGAAAAAAGGGGTTATTACTTACCTTAGATAGCGCATTCAGTTTTTGCCGTAACCCTCTCAGCCTTTTAGCACATGTATTGATATGAAATAGGTGGAAGAGGCCGGTGCATGCATTAACATGAAGTGCGTGGTTTGGCGTTGGTAGTTGAGTTCAATCTTTGTGATAGACAGACACTTTGCTCTCCGGGGAAAGAAGCACATGGACCTCACTTCTAATAAACGGAACAATGAAAAGCTCGTACGATCTGAAAATGTAGTGAATATACATTGGAGCTACTTTAGTGTGTGCGGATCCCAAGAAGCCTGCATGGTCCGGATTCCAATGAGCATCAGCGCCGAGTGCTCCTATGCAATTTTGAGATATAGGCGTCTACTACCTAGACGCCTGGAGGGCTTCATGTCCTGCTGCCCATGCGCTAGTCCAAGCTCGATGCACTGCTACTGGGATCGAAAGAAAAAGGCCGGACGACGAACTCCTGTCTAGACATACACACTGTCCGTATGAGCATCTCTAAAATTTTAAGATTTTTTTAACATAGTACAAACGCAAACACTAATATATATGCACATATGCTTACCTCTATGAATGTACATATGCACACCCTATCCCATGAGCACCTTCGAGAGACCGATCCCTGAAATAAATCCAGGATGCGAACACTGAGACTTGAACTCTGATGAGCTGGGGATATCGCTGTCCATATAACCATCCAACCACATGTTGGTTTGCCAATAAATCTTAAGATTGACACCTCACTGTCGAAGGTAATCATGTTAGACAGCGTGTATAGCCCTGTATAGCGGCATGTGTGGGTTGTGTTTGTAACGTGTTAGGATTGAGATGTTAGTTGAGATCTTCTTGATATTTGCCTTGTACGTACCTATCTTGCATATCAAGGAATAACTCGCAAATCCTCCTAACCGATCCTTGTAATCTGTCTGTTATATTTATGGGAGTACCTAGAACTCATCTAGATAAGACATAATTTGATCTCATTCACCTAGAAAACAAGGACAGATACAACTCACGTCAGCACACACGCATCTTATAGCATCACATCCAATGGCTATAAAAGGTGAATGAGACCAAATTATATCTCATCTAGATGAGTTCTATCAAAACTGTCTATTTATATAGACGCCCGCATCTGTAGCGGCCTCTTGATTTTGTATATAGTTTACTTTTTCTGGAAGACAATTTCAAAAACAAGTCCATGATAGCAGGCAGTTGCCAATCAATTTGAGTTTTTCTTCCAGTGTGGGGCTATGCATAAGTTTTGTTTTTCCATTTGAAAGATTTTCTTAAGAACATAGTGCAGATGCATGTGCTTATGATTACACGCATACGCTTATCTCTATGAATACATACACAGACCCTACGTCCTATAAACATCTTTGAGAGACCGAGCTGAAATATCATCTTAAGATTAACGACATCATCCCAAGCAAAATCCAGTAATAACATTTGCAACAGGATTTAAATCTTGATGCGCTAGAATACACCATCCTCCTAACCGTATACACAGGCTGGTTCTCTTCATTTAAAAGATGTTGATATGGCGATGTACTACATAACGCTAGGAAGATGGACACAAACGTGAAAGGCTTTTCCACAAGGCAAACACCGGCCTCATCACCGTGTTTGCTATGGTCTCACACCCGAGACGGTGGTACGAGGCCCACACCGACACCGACCATTAATCAGGCCGGCCTCCTCCATGCTTGGGTACAAAAACGTCATTTTCCTTCTTCTAGCTAGACGTCTATATAACCGAGGAAGGTCGAATTTCACGAGCGCAGCAGTCTTCCACTGGCACACAGTAACAAATTCACCTGCTTATGTACTTTTAGTTGTTTCAGGAATGAGGAGTCACCGGTTAGAATTTTCTCATGTCAGTAATTATATGGGTGTCAGATCAGAGCTTCTTCTTCCTCCTAATTGTTAATCCTTTGCCCTTTTATAATTGGCTCTGTATTGTGGCCATCTCTTCACTTTTTATTTCAGTCGGCGTATCCTTTTCTGTCGTAGGTTGTGCTCTATTTTTCAGCGTCCACGGTTCATGTGCGCCACACGGCATACCCCACTAGCATAAAACGCCTAAACGTTCTCGAGTACATGACCAAGGACCCGATGATTGTTTGTCACCAATAAAATGTATTTTCTTTCTAGCAGGTTTCAGCGCTGCTTGATCTATCTGCATCGCAGCAGCAGAATAACACTTTCACATAGTTAAGAGTGTACATTCACACTGTCGCCATATACATTCAGTAAGTTATTGTGCCTGATTTTTTGTATGCATGAACTAGAAAGTATTAACTCAACACAGGATGTCTAGGTCTCAGAAGCAACAAAGTCAAAATGCTTGTTTTTGTTGTTGTGAACCATTTTTTGTAACCGGGAAGAAAAATCCCCTTGTTGTTCCCAATGCCAAGGATCATAAAAAAAGGACGGATGCATACATACAATTGTTTTCTTCTTCCTAGATCTAGCACTTCATGAAGCATTTGTTTCAGGGTAGCTTAATCTTGCATTTCGTAAGAATCTTGTTCACCAAATACCTCATCTTGGCATTGTCCTTCTTCAAGCTCCATCACTCTAGCAGAGGTATTAGCAAAGAACAAATGATTCTAGATCATGCCACCTCCAAAAAGAAAAGTCATTGGCCTGAATACACATGCTGAACACAGGCGAAAATAACTCAAATTTATTTGATGTTTCGTGCCCACGGATTTCCCAAATAGACATTCATAATAGGATGCACTGTAACTCGAATACCTCCTACAAGATCTCCTCATGCTCCGGCAGAACACCAATGGTTCAAGTGATTGCTGCATGCCAGCGACGACCACGTCGATCCGTTCCATAATTGGAATTATTCAAAATTATCATCCCAAATCCACATCCAACACTGTAATTTTCAACCTTCCAATTTTCTTGAATTTTTTAAATGACTAATTTTTTCTCAAACATTTTGTTCTTTTCTTAAAATTGGCGGGCGCGGCAATGCGCGTCTCCATGTTCTAGTGTAACTCCGTACGAATGCATGAGTAGCATGCGGAGATTGGAATATGTCCCTGGCTCCTCATACAGCCCAAGCAGTTATCACCACGCGGATGAACTCTTGGCCGTTGAGGCGATATACTACAACGCTAGGAAGATGGACACGTACGTGAGGTAAACACCGGCCTCATCACCGAGTTTGCTATGGTCCAGTACACGACCTCACACCCGAGACGGTGGTACGAGGCCGACACCGACACCAACCATTAATCAGGCCGGCCTCCTCCATGCATGGGTACAAAAACGTCATTTTCCTTCTTCTAGCTAGACCTCTATATAACGGAGGAAGGTCTAGCCCGAATTCCACGAGCGCAGCAGTCTTCCACCGGCACAGTAACAAAATTCACCTGCCCTCTCTTTTCTCGTCGGGACTCGCGCATCATGGCGAAGAACTACGGCGGAGTGTACAACATCCACGGCTGGGGCGACCCTTACTTCGCCGTCAACACGGACGGCCACCTCTGCGTCCGACCCCATGACCGCGACACGGCCCCGGGCCAGGAGATCGACCTGCTCTCCGTCATCCAGAAGGCCGCGGCGACTGCTGCCGATCACGACGACAAGAAGAGGAGGTTCCAGTTCCCCATGATCCTCCGCTTCCCCGACGTGCTCCGGCACCGGCTGGACTCGCTGCACGCGGCGTTCGCAACCGCCATCGAGCACACCGGGTACCGCTCGGTCTACCAGGGCGTGTTCCCGGTGAAGGTGAACCAGAACAAGGCCGTCGTGCAGGACATGGTCCGCTTCGGCCACCAGTACGGCTACGGGCTCGAGGCCGGGTCCAAGCCGGAGCTGCTCATCGCCATGAGCTGCCTCACCGGGGCCAAGCCTGGCGCTTACCTGGTGTGCAACGGCTACAAGGACAAGGACTACGTCGCGCTCGCCCTGGCGGCGCGCGCCATGAGCCTCAACGCCATCATCGTGCTGGAGATGGAGGAGGAGCTCGACATCGTCGTCGAGCAGAGCCGCAGGCTCGGCGTCGAGCCGGCCATTGGTGTTCGCGCCAAGCTGCTCACCAAGATACCGGGCCATTTCGGGTCCACGGCCGGCAAGCACGGCAAGTTCGGGCTGCTGGCGGACAGGATCTACGAGGTGGCCCGGAAGCTCAGGGGGATGGGCAAGCTGCACTGGCTCAAGCTGCTGCACTTCCACGTCGGCTCCATGATCCCGTCCACGAACATCGTCTTCAAGGCGGCCAGCGAGGCGGCCGGGATCTACTGCGCCCTCGTCAACGACTGTGGCGCGGAGGCGATGACCACGCTGGACTGCGGCGGCGGGCTCGGCGTCGACTACGACGGGACACGGTCGGGCAGCTCCGACATGTCGGTGGCGTACGGGCTGGAGGAATACGCGTCCAGCATCGTGCAGGCGGTGCGGCTCAAGTGCGACGACAACGGCGTTCCTCACCCCGTGCTCTGCACCGAGAGCGGCCGCGCCATGGCGTCACACCACTCCATGATAATCCTCGAGGCGCTCTCCGCGATCCCCGAGCCCAGAGACGACGGCGAGACCACCGAGCAGCTGCACGCCAAGATCCATGAGCTGGCCTCGAAGCAGCTGCAGCCGAGGGCGGTATTGAATTTGAAGGGTGATGCGGCGGCGGGCATGTCCACCATGTCCTCTGCGCACGCCGTGGACATCAAAAAGCACGGCATCGAGATGTACAAGCTGGGGAAGAAGCTGTCCAAGAGCGTCTTGGCTGACGCGACCACCATCTACAACTACCACATGAACCTGTCTGTCTTCTCGCTGATCCCTGACTTCTGGGGCATCCAGCAGCTGTTCCCGATGATGCCGGTGAGCCGGCTCCACGAGAGGCCGACCCGCATGGCCACGCTGCTGGACCTCACCTGCGACAGCGACGGGAAGGTCGAGAGGTTCATCGGCGGGGCAGAGACGCTGCCGCTGCACCCGCTGGACCCCAAGCTCGGCGGCTACTACATGGCCGTGCTCCTCTCCGGCGCGTACCAGGAGGCCCTGTCCTCCAAGCACAACCTGTTGGGTGGCCCCAGCCTGGTGCGCGTGCTTGGCGGTGACAACGGTAAGTTCATACTCGACACGGTTGACCTGGGCCCAAGCACGGAGGAGCTCATCGGCACCATGAGGTACGACGTCAAGAAGGACATCGGCGGCGTGATCGAGGAGCGGGCGAGGGAGAAGCAGGTTTGGGAAATGGTGGAGGCGCTCGTGGAGAACGCGCTCAACACCATGCCCTACCTCGTCGACTATCAGCACCCACCAACCGCCTAGTTAATTGGTGCTTGCTAGTACAAACAAGTACTATTATGCTTTTAATAAGTATTCTCTTCCTCCCACCATAACGTAAGACATTTTTTGATACTACACTAGTATCAAAAAATGTCTTACATTATGATACTACACCATAACTTACTATTGTGGTTGGTTGCAATTATATATGCGATATGCATAATAAAGTTTGCACACTGAGAGAATAAAGTCTTGGAGATTTCCTGAAAAATGCACACCTACCCATATGCATTATCCCATATTATATACTAGTCCCCTGTCCCATATAATAAGACGTCTTTTCTACATTAAGATTTCCTGAAAATGCACACCTACCCGTATGCATTATCCTAAATTATATACTACTCCCTCTGTCCCATATAATAAGACGTTTTTTGATACTATATTATAGTGTCTTACATTATGGATCGGAGGGAGTACATAAAAGAGTCGTCCGCACAATTTATTTATCTCAACATGCAAGCATATCAGTTTATCATACAATTATGAACGGATAAGACCCAACTCAGCATGCAATCATGCTTGAGAAAATGTTTTCTATTCAACTGTTATACTTATAATCAACAATAGTATTACAACTACACATAATCAAATATAATAAATCATATGCATTTTTAATTTTGGTTCTCGTACTCAAATTAAAATCAACCACAACAACGCTCATCTTTGAAACCGGTTATATCAAATCTCTACTTTAGAAGAAAGAGGGAGAAGAATAGAGGGCAAGAAAAGTCCGCATCAAATCTGAACTAACCATTCCGTTTGATTACAACCCTCATATTTAAAACCGGTCATATTACATCTTCGACTTCACATAGTTCAAAAGACAACTCTTGACTCGGTTTTGGGCTGGTCAACCAGTTTTGACCAAGTCAAAGCTGACTGGGAAGCCAACTCAACATCTCACTTTTGGCCGAAAATGAAAAATGGGCGATTCTCTCCCAGAATACTAGTCATCATTAGTTGTTCTCGTGTCAAATTTCATAACTTTCTGGACACCTTTTTTGGTTCAATTTTTTTGCCAAAGTTTTGCTGAAAGTGAAGAATGTGCGATTCTCTCAAACGGTGACTCCAAATTTGGTGAAAATTTCACATAATAATTTTCAAGATATAGTTTCCCTTGTACAAAAAATTCATCAAATTCTGGACAGTTTTTTCCAGTTCAAAATTTGGCAGCACTTTGCTACCATTTGGTCATCATATGGAACTCCACACCACCAGACCTGACACCGCCCCGACGACCTTCGCATCTTTGGGCACGGGCAAAGGACGGCGTTGCAACTCACCACCATCAGCGTCGAGCTCGAGCTCGGTAAGGTATTTTCCCTGCTCCCCCCCCCCCC
>LR738715.1:856522572-856542262 GCA_902687465.1 Secale cereale | reverse complement strand
CCCCCCCCCCCTCGTATTGATCCTTTCTTTGCTGCTATCCAGTCGCATCAGTTAGTTCACTAATGATTTGGTGTCGTCATTGAATGGATCCTCTGGATTTCTTGGTTGTGCAATGTTAGCACTAATCTTGATTTACACATTTCTTGGTTGTTCTATGTGTTAGTATGGCCATGTACGTAGTTAATTTGCAGCTGTGGCTGGGACTACTTCTATTAACATCACAAGTTCGTCCCCAGCGACCTTGAAAAACATTTGGGAGTTATACATGTCTTGGAATGTGTTAGATGTATTTAAGTGAAAAGAACCTCCGTCGTGAAATAATTGTCGGAGAAATGAATGTAACTAGACGTATTTTAGATCGAGATATATCCATTTTTATTCAGTTCCCCGACAAGTATTTCCGGACGAATGGAATAGTTTATTGGACCTTCAGTAAAGATGCTCTCCCTAGAAATAAAGACGACAGATGCTCTTAGTGGTCTATAGTAGGTTCCCACGTCACCATCATGCTCCTCTTACATGAATATCATATTCACCACTCGTAGAGACGAGTTGTCGTTAAACGAGCACCTATTGCCATGCTGGACAAACCAATTCTGCTTTGTCACACCCGACAATGTGCTATTGGGTTTCACGTCGGGAGCAGTTTTCCGGCGACTTTTCTAACACCTCTAGCTTCAAACTCTGACGTCCCTGTAAAGTCGCCTTCGGAAAATTGTTGCCCCCGTAACGTCGTCGTTGTGAGTGACACACGCGTGATGTGGCCTCTCAGGACGCCTTCGTGCAAGTGAACCTTTACCGGATCATGTCTTCTTAGGATGCTCCTCATAAAAGTTCTTAAAATCAAATAAAAGCCCCCAATGGGCATCACGGATGGGCCGGCCCAGTCCTTTCACCATGTGCTTTTGTGATGTTATTTAATGCAGCGTGTGACAAATAGGAAAAGCCATCAACCCACTGTTGCTCAATACCCATAAATAGAAACAAAAACCGCTAGCTGAAAAATGCATGGGCCATATAGCTAAAAATGTTCATGAATTTCAAAAAAATGTTGACGAGTTTGAAAATTATTCACGAATTTAAGAAAAATGTGAATTTAAAAAATGCTCACTAATTTCAAAAAATGTTCCTGAATTTGATTTATTTTTCATATTTGAAAAAATATCATGAATTTTAAAATGGTTCAGATTTTTATAAAAGTGCATGAATTAAAGACAAATTCATGGGTTTGATAAAAGATGATAGGAAAAGCAGAACTGAAATAGAAAGTAGAAAACCGAAAAAGAAAATTAAAGAAAAAAGTAGAAGAAGACCAACAGAAAAATGAAAACAACGGCTCAATGAAGGTTCTAGAATATTTCCAAAACCGGTGGAGAAACACTCGACGAAAGACACAAAATCAAACGACCCATGTAGTGTCGCTGCCGCTTGTTTGTGCGCATTTGCTCGCTAAACGCTGCAGTGCTTGGTAAATATGAATCATGCAACAGTGTGTGTGGGATCCCCAAGAGCCAATCGTTGTCGTGGCCCACAGTGCATACCCACAAAGTTGGGCTGGCCCATTCAGAAGCCCTCACAGTGCATATTTTGAAGACAACAGAAGAACGCGTTCTATGTGCTAAAAAAATCAAGAACACATTCTAGTTTGATTGGATATTAGTCATTGGACCACATAATAATCTCCTGGAGATCTATGTTGTTTCCTGAAGATTGCAATTTCCTACAATTTCACCAGTAAACCCTTTTTGAGGGAATTTCACTAGTAAACTTGATCATACATACTTGCTATAGTTTAAAACCTAAAAACACTACTTACAATAGTTTGTTTTAGCACAAACTGAATTTATTCTTCTTATATTTTAGGAAAGGAGTGAGTAGTGTTCGCCTTCCGCTGCGGTATGCATCTCTCGCGCTTTCATTATTCGACTTTTTCTCGACTCCGAGCACAATGCATACTAAATCATGCAGCCCCATGCATGTCTGTCTTTTCTTTTGCGGAGTACAGAAAAAACTTAACTACTTGTTTCTAGTAGAAAGAAAAGCTCAACTACTCTTTTTTAGAAACAAAAGTACAAAACTCAACTACCTGTGGACTAGTCCGTATACAGTTTTACACCGCCCATGCGATGATCATTTTGTAGCCCTCGAACTGGCCGTTGAGCATGGCAATTTTTTTTTTTTTGCAAAATAACACTTGTATTACTCAAAAAATAATAATTAAGGATTACAATCTCGTCCAACAATATTCAGGACTTCCTCTGGACCAGAGCCCAGCCAGACAGCAGTCCGGCCTTGCAACCTACTGGCCGTTGAGCGTGGCGTTAATAAAAAAATCTGCCGCATGTTTGGTGCAAGGTTTTTAATCGAGAAAGTAAAACGAATACACACCATAATAATATTCAACCAGTGTGCAGGCGTATGAATATGATGCATGGTATGCATCTGTCATTTTTTTCTTTTGTGAACGCTGTGCCCCTCTGTCATGATGCCATGTGGATATACTCCAATATATACATCTCTGACGGATTGCGTCACATGCAGGAATCATGAACTGCAGATGCCGGCCAGATAAGGATCCAAATCGTTGTATTTTATATACAACAGCACAGTAGCTACAGGTCAAACAAGAGTGTGTGTGTCCAACAGGTGCCTAGAAAAACTAGTCCAGTTGGCCGGATGCCAGGATAGGTCTATGCCAAATCGGATGGCCAATGTGTTTTCGCGGACATGGTAGACGTATGCATGTTATTTGTTCCACAAACTTGCTAACCATCAACATAAGATGAATGCTGGCAACCATATATCCACAAGGATTAATGTGAACCTGGCGATCCCTATATAGGGCCATGATTCTTGGGAATAAGAAGTACTCCCTCCGTCCCATTATGTAAGAGGTTTTTACTTTATGGGACGGAGGGAGTACAAAAGAACTCGCCCCCCCCCCCTCGAATCCCTGCAGAATTGCAGTGTTTCTCAAAAATCACCCAAAATCCACGATTCTGACCACTCACGCAAAATCACCAAACCCACCTCCCGAAACGTCCATGCCTCGACCTCGACCACCGGCTACTGACCCGCCTTCTAGTCGTCCAGTACGTCGACCGCTAACACCTTGACGCAGCTCCCCGTTAGCCATGTGCATGTTGTAGGGTAGTATTGCTCTCTACCTTCTTCAGCGCTGGCGAGCGCACGGCAACGAAAGCCCGCCAACAGACATAGCACACAACTCATACCATAATCTCATACTGCAAATCCTTGTAAAGAACTGAGCGACTGGTTTTGTGGGAAGTTTCTAGAATCTGATTCTAAAGAATTTGCAGCCGCAAAGAACTGACCCATAGAGCTGGCAGAAGGCCAGATAACCCGTCTGACTTAAATACTTAATTGTAAGCCCTGGATTTTTCATGAAATTTGGCGTGGAATCTTCTAAAATAATACAGAAAGAAGTATTATATTAACAATCGTATTTTCTTGCGGGAATTAACAATCGTAATTATCAAGCTTATTGGCAAAAACGTCAACTTGACCACTCACTTGATTATAACTTCTACGCTACGAACGTAGTCTAGTGTCAAAAACGCTCTTATATTATGAAACGTAGGGAGTATATATTACACATCAAATGCAACCACCCCCATAAACCGCCGGAGAGCCTCCAAAACCAAGTTTTCACTGACAAAAGGGCATCAAACTCTATAAGGAGCCGTGACCAGGAGATGCTATACAGTCACAACTCACAAACAGCACTAAAGACAGCAAGATTCTTATTAAAGCTATGAGAACCAACTTGGTATAATTTTGTTGTATCTATACACGTAAAATACAGGCCGTCCAACCACCCCCATAAACTACTGTATGTATATATACTACCAATCCAGAAAAGGAAAAAACACTGAATACCTACCACAAAACGACCTTATGTATCAGTGTTATAACACTGAGCAGTGCCCTCAAAAGCTCTATAAGTAGCCGTGGCCAGGAGACGCTGCAGGCAAATTAAGACACAACTCAAACCAGCAGCACCAAAGAAGACACCGCAAGAATCTTCATATGTATCAGTGTTAGATCCGTGCATGCCCACTCCTTCTCACATTATAATCGCTCCTTCCATGCTTCATATTTCTTTCCTATATTAATCCTTGCATGCCCACTCCTTCCCATATTATAATCTCTTTGCGCCACGGTCCTTCTTCCTCCAGTATATCTTTCTTACTCCTTCCGTCCGGGTTTATTAGGCATCTTAGCATCACAAGCGTGTCCCTTTTTATAGATCCCCGCTTTGGAAAGGTGCATGCATGCAACCATTTCATTGGTTGCATTGAAAGTCATTGTTGTTGGTGCCATGGCTGAGAAATAAATACACTACATGCGTGTTTTTTCATTGGCTGCATGCATGCGAGAGAGTGCATTGGAAGTGAAATAGAAGAATTAATGGGAGCAAATTACTATGTGTCTTGGTCTAAGAGAAGTTGTCTTTAGGCCTAATAAACCCGGACGGAGGGAGTACTCATTAATTTCTGATTTCCCATGGCCTCAGCCAACCCGACTCCTGCTTTTCTTTTCTCAACCAACTTCTTTTGCAGTCAACTCGTGAACCTATAAAAACTGGTTGGACTTGGTATAGATGAGCGATGTGGTACTATTTAATTTGATGCAGAACCGAACCTTTGACCGAGTCTAGTAAGCTAGCTCAGCTGGATTTCCCTTTTGGCGCTAGACTGGAGGTCGGCAGATCGATCCCGTGCGTGTACATATTTTTTCGGTGGGATATATGTCTTTTAACTACACGCGGCCCATGTTGGTAATAGACAAGAAAAGAAAGGCCCACTTAGGCACACGGAGGCGTCAAGCGAGGGCAAGGGAGGTGCGCGGACGAAAATTACTGTTTTAGTACCACCTCGCATATATGTTTCAAATTCAAACTGAAAGCGTAAAATCATGGGAAGAGACGTATTGTGACGGTGAACCCGACGGATTCTTATTATTAGTATAGAAGAGGCGGCTGGACTTCCCGTGCAAGGAAAAGGCTTGGATTCACGTCTAAAACCCTAGCCAAATTCGGATTGGTTTTATCCGAACTTTCCAAAACTGTTCGGTTTAAATTGGCTGTACCTTGCGGGTAATATTTGAGGTGGTAAACGACCTCGGATGGAAAAGAGCCCAAAAGCAATCTTGACCGTTTCGACGAGACGAACAACTTTCATGATGAACATTTTTCGATTTGAAGCCATCTTCTAGGACAAAACGGTCACGCAATACAGGCTGTTATTCGCGCTACCCATCAGACACATGGCTGGTGGGGCGCGCCACTTTTGGCTCTGTGACAGGGCTGTGTTCGGATGGCTGTAACTTTTGCATACGAACTCGGATTGGGACTATTTTTATATCAAAATCGATCGTTTCAACGAGACGCACAACTTTCATGTTGAAACTTTTTCCATTTGAAGTCATCTTAATTGGGTTTCAAGCCATTCTTTAATCTTGTGTCACCATGAGCATCTCTGAACTTGTCATAACTTTTGCATCCGGACTCCGTTTTAGACCACTTTCATATCCATCTTGATCTTCTCAAAGAAAGCCATCTCATGGTGACTTCCAATCGTAGGTTTGAAGTAATCTTGACATAGATTGAAGCAACTTTTACGATTGTGCCACTTTTGAGCGTCAACACATGCCCCCCTGTTTTTCGGCAAAGCAAGCGTGCCGAAAAATAATTTGTACCATGTTGGTTCTAAGGACGATGTCAATACCCCATCGGCCATTTATATGCTTAGGACGATAATTATATATCGGCCATGTTTATGCTAAGGGCGATAGTTATATATCGGCCGTTTGCCTATCTAGGCTTCTTGCCACACACTTGGGTGATTCTTCTTTAAATATTTGCCATTGAGAGCTCGAGGTAATAATGTGCCTTGTACGGATTCCACCAAGTATGAGTTTCCGGGAACCACTCTTGTAATCTTAAAAGGACCTTCCCAACTTGGAGACCACTTCCCGAACTTTCTATCTCTTGAACCAATTGGTAGAATCACCTTCCACACGAGATCGCCAACTTGAAAATTCTTCAACTTGACCTTCTTATTGTAAGCTCTTGCCACCCTCAACTTATCCCTCTCTATGGCCTTTAAAGCAACCAAACGTTTATCGGCAACTTCATCAATATTGTCCATCATCAAGTTATAGAAGTCCACAGCCGATAAATCATTTTGTTTCGCTATTCTCAAAGCATTCAAATTCACTTCCACTGGTAGAACGGCCTCCTGACCATATACGAGCTCATATGGAGTCACCTTTGTAGCACCATGCCTTGAGATCCTATGTGCCCACAAAGCTTCGGACAATAGCTCATGCCATCTCCTTGGATTATCCTCAATCTTCTTCTTGATGAGCTTGATTAATATTTTATTACTAGACTCAGCTTGTCCATTGGCTTGGGCATAATATGGAGAGGAATTGAGCAACTTTATCTTATATGATTCAACAAATTCTCTGACTTGATGTGACATAAAGGATGAACCTTGATCCGTAGTTAATGTTTGAGGAATGCCGAATCTATGAATAATATGCTCAGTTATGAATTGAATTACCTCTGTATGCGTCATATTTTTGAGTGGTATTGCTTCAGACCATTTAGTGAAATAATCAGTCGCCACCAACACGAACCGATGCCCCTTTGAAGAAGAAGGATGAATCTCTCCAATAAAGTCTAATCCCCAACCTCTAAAAGGCCACGGCTTGATAATAGGATGTAACATAGCAGCGGGAGCCAACTGAATATCACCAAACTTTTGACAAGCTTCACATCCTTTATAATGCCGGAAGCAATCATTAACCATCGTCGGCCAATAAAACCCAGCATATCGTAATAGCCATTTCATCTTGGGAGCCGACTGATGAGTGCCACAAATACCTTCATGGACCTCTCCCATAGCAACTCTCGCTTGGTCCTCGTCCAAGCACTTTAAAAGAACATCATCAACCGTTCGGCGATAGAGACCATCATCTCTCATTGTGTATTTGAAAGCCATACGCCAAACAGTCTTGTCCACCCTTTTACTAGGATCACACAAATAATCAATAATGGGTTTCCTCCAGTCTTGATTTTCTCCTGCATTAAATTTTTCATTAGTGGCCGAAACGGTGGGCTCTGGTTCGGCCTCCCCTATGTTGGCAAGACTAGACATCGGCCTTTGAGAAATATGAAACATGCCACGATCAACATGATAGCCGGATGCTTGTTGTGCAAACTCATTTGCTCTCCAATTGTCATGTCTAGATATATGAGCAATGCTAAAATAATCCAAATCTGAAATTATATCTAGACATTTATCAAGATAAACATTAAGTGATTCGTCAAAACATTGAAAGACTTTGGATATTTGTTGCACTACTTATAACGAATCACCAAAAGCCTCAATATGTGTAGCACCTATGGCAAGCAACATCTCTAAGCCGAATAACAACGCTTCATATTCGGCTTGATTATTTGTGCAAAAGTATTCTAAGAGGCATGAGGCTTCAAAAACAGCACCATGAGGAGATGTATAAACAATACCAACACCTTGGCCATTGCTACACACTGAACCATCAAAATATAATCTCCATGGTGCTAATGAGACAACGTTTATATCAATATCATGCTTATCATCAATACGATGCTCAATAATAAAATTAGCAACAATTTTGCCTTTCATGGATTTCAGAGATTCATAAGCCAAATCATATTCAATTAAAGCATAAGCCCACTTGCCAATTCTACCACTAAGAATTGGCCTATGCAACATGTATTTGATGACATCAGTTTGACAAACTATAATGCAAGTACTAGGCACTAGATAATGTCTCAATTTTGTGCAAGCATAATATAAGCATAAGCATAGTTTCTCAATAAATGTATACCTTGTCTCGGCGTCCAATAACCGTCGGCTCAAATAAGTAATAGCATGCTCCTTTCCTTCGGTCTCTTGAGTCAAAACAGCATCAATAACACCTTCCTCCGCTGCAACGTAAAGTCTAAATAGCTCCATGTGCCTGGGCGCTTTCATAACCGGAGGAGTGCACAAATATTTCTTAATCATATCAAATGCCTCTTGCTGTTTTGCCCCCCAAGTAAAATCAACATCATTCTTTAACCGAAGGATAGGAGTAAATGCATCAACCTTCCCTGATAGATTGGCTATGAACCTCCTCAAATAATTGACCTTGCCAAGGAATTTTTGCATATCTCTTTTGCATGTTGGAGCCCCTACTTTCTGTATAGCTTCTATCTTTTTGGGATCAATTTCCACGCCATCTTCATGAATAATGAAACCCAGAAACTTCCCAGCCGATACACCAAAGGCACACTTCAAAGGATTCATTTTCAGCCCATATTTCTTCATTCTTTCAAAAGCCAAACGCAAATCGGCTAAGTGAGATTCAAAAGCATCCGATTTGACAACAATATCATCAATATAAACCTCAAGTATAACACCAAGTAAATCATGAAAAATTAAATTCATAGCCCTTTGATACGTGGCACCGGCATTTTTTAATCCAAAGGTCATCACTGTCCACTCAAATAAACCAAGAAAACCGGGACATCGAAAAGCCGTTTTGGACATGTCTTCTTCGGCCATAAAAATCTGGTTATACCCCGCATTACCATCAAGAAAGCTAATGACCTTATGTCCAGAAGCATCATTAATAAGCATATCGGCTATTGGCATGGGATACTCATCTTTAGGTGTAGCTCTATTCAAATCTCTGAAATCAATGTACACCCTCAACTTGCCAGAGCCTTTCTTCTCTACTGGTACAATGTTAGAAATCCACTCGGCATACCTGCAAGGTCTAATAAAATTAGCTTTAAGCAAACGACCGATCTCTTCCTTGATCCGGTCATACGTTTTTGGATTAAACTTTCTGGCCGATTGCTTGTATGGTCTAAAACCGGCCTTTATAGGTAACCGATGCTCCACTAGCTCTCGGCTTAAACCCGGCATCTCATGATATTCCCATGCAAAGCAACAAACATATTCTTTCAATAGCTCGATCAACTTAGCCTTATGATCAGCTCTTAAATTTTTGTTTACAAATGTCGGCCTAGGAATTGAACCATCTCCTATATCTATCTCTTCTAATGGATCGGCCGATGTAAAACCTTGTCCTAACTTATCCATATCATCTAACTCTTCTATGGACTCGTACATATCGTTCTCATTGGACCGATATTCTACAAGACGCTTTTGTAACCACTCTGAGTTAGGATCCATTTAAATACATCATACCTTGAAGCCGATTATCGCCAACCGGCTTTAAAGAAATGGGCACGAAACCACTTTTTGTGACGCTAAGAAAACCATATTCTGATAAGTCGCGCCCCGTCAAGCAAGTAGCATTGGGATGTTGCCAATCCACCGATGCATCGGCCAAAGCAACACAAGCCGAATTATCCGCATGAATGACTTCTACTTCATCATCAACCCATTGAATCAAAAACTGGTGCATAGTAGATGGCACGCATTGGTTCGCATGAACCCAATCGCGGCCTAATATCACATTGTAGTTACCTTGCACCTCGGCGACAAAGAATGCGGTAGCCAAAGTTTTGCTTCCCACCGTAAGCTCCACATACATCACACCTTTGGCTTCAGTTTTCTCTTTGCCTTCAAATCCATTAAGCACCATGTTGGTCTTTATTAACTCTTCATCACGCAGCCCCAATTTTTTGAAGACCGAATATGGCATAAGATTCACCACAGCACCACCATCGACAAGCATTCTAGCAACCGGCGATCCATTAATATGACCTTTAAGGAACAATGGCTTCAAGTGCGTCACCGGTTCTTTTGGCTTCTCGAATATAGCATTTTTAGGACCAAAATCTAGCTGAGCTACTTCCCCTTCTTCATCTATAGCACGAAATTCAGCGGGTAAGTAATACACCATATTAATATCCATACCTTCATGAACTGGTGTAGACTCATAATCAAGCATTTCATCTCCTTCCGCAAGCATGTCCACTGACTCTGAAATATCTTCAAGGGAAGGGGAAGTAGTAGGCAAAGTGGACGATGTAATAGTAGCCGCATCGTCCTCCGTTGGTGGTGTAGGTGTTGCTATGATCAATGCAGAAGCTGCAATGTTTTCCTTTTCCTTTGGCCTCCACACTTGTTTTGGGGGTACCATGGGACGGCTTTCATTGAATAATTTATCCCTTAGCTTTTCTGCTTCTTGTTCCTCCTTCTAATGACTCCTCATGCGCTGCAATCTCCTTTTTTGCGCCTTGGTCAGACCGGAAGGACACCACTTTGGCTGAGTATATTTTGGATCCCTCGACTTGGCCTTGCTTATGCTAGCTTCATGATCATTAGCCATGGGGCCTTGCTGGACCGCAGCCACATCTTTATTAGAATCAGCCGGATTATCAACAATAATCGGCTCTTTGATTATTAATTCTTTAGTGCCTATCATAATAGTTTCACCACTAGCATTCTTCTCCTTTTGCTTGCTAGGCTCTGAAATTTCAGCACTTGGTGATTTGGCACGCCACACTTGCCGGTTGACCCTTTTTTGATTATCTTGCATTGGCCGATTGACACCATTGTTCAAACGGCCTCGTGTGGGATAAGAAAGCCTCTCATGAACGGGCCTCCTTGTTTCTGCCCAACCCGGATGAAAAGCATAAGGAGCCATTGGGGGCTGCCCCCATCCTCCATTGAAGCCTCCCATGTAGTATGGCGCATAGGGGGGCGGCGCCATCCATGGTCCTGGTGCCCATGACCCATATGGCCTTGCGTGATAATGAGATTCTTCCCTTGGAGGTGATCTTGAGCGCTTCAAATTTGATGACCGGTTAGAGCTAGAACCGACCGCTTGATTGGCATACTTGGACAACAACATATCAAAAGTTGGCTTGATTCTCTTTTGCTGCACTTTAGCTACATTCGTCTTCCACTTGCCAACCTCTGGACTCTTGGGCTTAACAAATTTGACATGAGTATTCTCTTGCACTTGTGATTGCCCCCCGAGTGTAGGATTCTTGATGGTGATCTTGATTACCTCCTTGCCACCGGGTTGCTTGTCAAGCACAACTTGTCTCCCCAAGACCTTGTTGCTCTCCTCATTTTTCCTAGGCTCACCAATGACAATATTATTTTTATTAGCTGATTCGGCTATGTTGGGCCGAATTAACATCTTCTTCCCCTCCAAATCCATGGTGTTCATTGGGAAAGGCTGCTTATCAACTTGCATTTCAGAAAAATTCAATCGTCCGTCATTAATGGCCGATTGTATCTGTCGTCGAAAAACATTACAATCATTAGTAGCATGAGAAAAAGAATTATGATACTTGCAATAAGCACGCCGTTTCAGCTCTTCGAACGGCGGTAAAGTATGAGATATTCTAATAATCTTAGCTTGCAACAAAGCATCAAATATTCTATCACACTTAGCAATGTTGAAAGTAAATTTCATCTCTTCATCACGATTCTTATGAATCGGCTTTAAATCATTGCAAGTAAATGGTTTGGCCTTAGATGGCCAAACAAATTCAGCAGCATAAATATCACCCTCATCGTCCGAGTGGTCACTACCATACTCAACCATATTCATTTTAGAACGATCAGTTTTATATCTATGCACCTCTTTAAGATCTTTGCTTCGGCTTTCTTGAGCCAAAGCCCTTTGCAAGACTTGGTTGATATTTAAAAACGCGTATCCTTCTAGCCTTTCTCTAATGTGAGTTCTCAAACCACTAAGCACAAGATCAGCCAAATCTCTCTCGGTTATCACCAAACTATAGCACCGGTTTTTTGTATCCCTAAATCTTTTGACATAATCGGAAACCGATTCATCATACTTTTGCTTAACCGATGTAAGATGGGATAGCTTAAGCTCATTGTCACCACTGTAGAAGTGATCATGAAACTTTTGTTCCAAGTGAAACCATGTAGTAATAGAACCAGGTGGTAACGCAGAAAACCACGAGAAAGCAGTACCGGTTAAAGATAAAGGAAAATAACGTACTCTCCACTCATCTCGTGAACTTGCCTCACCTAATTGTGCCAAGTACTGACTAACATGCTCCCAGGTGGTTTTTGTGCCCTCTCCATTAAACTTAACAAAATCTGGAATTTTATATCCCGGAGGGCATTGAATTGCATCAAAGTATTCTGGATATGGCTTTTGATAAATACGGTTCCTTGGCAACTCAACTCCAAAATTCTCTCGGAGCATCTTAGCCATCTCCCCTCTAAGATTAGCTAGACCATCATCCATGGTGGACGATGAAGCTTGTGGCGGTAGCATAGGAGGAGTAGGGTTAGTAGTTGCAGGTGTGAATTGTGGCATGCATGCCGAATTGTAATTCGGCAGTGATCTAATAGGGTTTGCTCTTGTAGGTAGGGTTTGGTTCGGCGTCACCACCGAACTTGGCATACTCATGATAGGATTAATGGGTGCAGCAACAATTTGATTTGTGGGGCTAGGATAAAAATTCATCGGCACGGGGGGGCGCCGATGAAATAGGTAAAGTTGGACTAGGGATTTCTGCGGTAACAGGCACACCAACATTACCACTAGATGATTGAGGCACACTATTTTTAGCATTACTATTTTCCAAGAAAATTTGGTATAAAAGATTATTGCTATCAGTAATGCGACTATCAATTTCAGCCCATACCTCAGGAGAGAAGGTATTACTTACAGAGGGTTTACCCTCTTCATCATGAAGAGGAGGAAACTTGATTTCTCCAACCGGAGTGATATTGCCTTGACGATCCTTTTTGAACTTAGCAAGGAACTCCTGCATCTCCTTCTCTTCACGTGCCTTCTTGTACTCCTCATAAGCTTGGCGATGTTCCTCCGATAACTCCTCAAAATTGGGCTTGATTATGTTATCGGCGTCGATTTCCGAGGGTTTGGGGATCTTGTCGTTGCCAGACATGATGGATGATGATGATGATTGATCTTTGTCCCCAGCGGAGTCGCCAAAAAGTGTGTTCGCACACGAACACGTCACGTGTACCCTCGACGCCGGGGGTGGTGCACCGCAGCTCACGTCGAAGGAGTCTCACCGGAAGCGCGATTCGCAAGTCGACCGGCGAGAGCTTTTGAAGACCCGAAACCCTACACTCCCGGGAGGGACCCCGTAGGGGAGTGCGGCGGCTATGGGCTGCCCTAGGTCGGTCAAGCCGCCCCTAGAGCCTCGGTATTCGCAGCTCTCCAACACGAAGAACGACGAAGAACGAGGGAGTAAGAACGAGGGAGGAACAAAACGTAGATGAAAAAGTTGTAGATGCGTTTGCGATTGTGTGTTGTTGTTCAATCGGCCATCACCCCTTGAGTATATAAGAGGCGGCTGGACTTCCCGTGCAAGGAAAAGGCTTGGATTCACGTCCAAAACCCTAGCCAAATTCGGATTGGTTTTATCCGAACTTTCCAAAACTGTTCGGTTTAAATTGGCTGTACCTTGCGGGTAATATTTGAGGTGGTAAACGACCTCGGATGGAAAAGAGCCCAAAAGCAATCTTGACCGTTTCGACGAGACGAACAATTTTCATGTTGAACATTTTTCGATTTGAAGCCATCTTCTAGGCCAAAACGGTCACGCAATACAGGCTGTTATTCGCGCTACCCATCAGACACATGGCTGGTGGGGCGCGCCACTTTTGGCTCTGTGACAGGGATGTGTTCGGATGGCTGTAACTTTTGCATACGAACTCGGATTGGGACGATTTTTATATCAAAATCAATCGTTTCGACGAGACGCACAACTTTCATGTTGAAACTTTTTCCATTTGAAGTCATCTTAACTGGGTTTCAAGCCATTCTTTAATCTGGTGTCACCATCCGCTCGTGGAGATGCGATTGCTCCTCATGCGGCTGAGGTTGGCCGGGGGCTTCCCGGTCGTGAGGCAGCGGCGGGGCCGCCTGCGGCGGCGATGGGCCGTGGGCGTCCTAGCCAGGACGATGGCGGTGGTGTTTTCAACCGCAACCCACCGAGACGTAGATGGGGAGACGACGGATACGATGCCTATGGAGAGGGTCAACATCGAGGTTCTTCATCAACAGGCGGTGGTCGGGGTTATGCTTGGCAGGGCGACGGAGGTGTTGGTCGCGGCAATGGTCAGCAAGGCGGCTTTCATGGACCTCCGGGGGGTTTTGTTGAGGGTGCTTCGGGGCCCAACCACCGATTCCGGGGAAGGTTCCGCGGAGGTAGGGGTGGAGGTAGAAGGTATCCTCCGCCCCCACCGAGGCAAGTCATTGATGCGCCGGTCGAGCCTTCTGTGGTGACTTCGGGGGATGCCACACAGACGCTTCCTTCAGCTGCGGTTGAGGTGGTTCGTGCTCTTGCGTCAGTTGAGGTTCCGGAACATGATGCTGGGTTGGCTGACAAGGTTGTGGACAAGCCGGTTGTTGATCGTCTATCCAAGTGGTTGCGCAAGAAGGAAAAGATGATATGTCGTCGATGTGGAGTGGCGGGGCACTTCGCGGCCGAGTGTACTACGGTGATGTGCGACACGTGTCAGAAACCCATGCATGATTCAGGGGAGTGCCCTGAGCTCCAGGGGCCCATGCCGGCGGTGGCAATGTACGGCATCTGTTCTGCGGACCTTATGTTTTTCGAGTCTCCTTCTGATGCAGCGGAAGCAGTTGTGACGGAGGCCTCGCTTACTGGGATTGTCAAAGTAACGAATGGGACTCTGTCTGAGGCACAGATTGTGCATACGCTTAGTGAGTTGATGCCAGGCAACTTTCAGTGGAAGTTGGTCAAGCTTGAGGGGCAATCATATAAGGTGGAGTTCCCCTCTCTTGATGATCTAAATCACGCGCTTAAGTATGGTATGTGTCGGGCGGCAAGTACTAGCTGTATCATTGAGTTTGCTCCGTGGAAGAACCCGGAGCCTCAGGGGAAGGTCCTTCCTCAGATTTGGGTTCGTTTTCTTGGGGTGCCCCCGAAGGCCCTTCTGAGTGCTCGGACTACCTGGAGTCTTGGCTCGCTTATTGGTAGAACTGAGAAAGTCGACATGCCTTTCTCGCGAGCTAATGGCATTGCTCGCCTGTTGGTGAGCGTTCTGGATATAGAGCTGGTTCCTTTTTTTGTGAGATGGTACTTTGCTGGTCTGATGTACGAGTTGGAGATCGAGATTGAGCTTGAAAGTTCTGTGCTCGCTCAGGCGTCTGATGGGAATGTGGACACTGATATGACTGATGGGGATGAGGCTCGTCGTGCTAGTGAGTCGGCTGCAGGGGCGCCGGCTATGCCTGGCCAGGCACCGACACCGGGCCAGTCTCAGCAGTCCTCCGGGAGCGCCGGAGGGAAGGGGGAAGCACCCCCAGCTACCTCTCTGCCTACACTGCGTTTTGGGTCCTTTGGGGCGGCTTCGACCCCCAGTCGTTTGTGGGGTCACAGAGCCGAGTGGGACGGTGCGGTGGAGATGGTACTTCCACCGCTGTCACCGTCGCTTCTGGATGCGGATCTTCCTAGGGAGGAGGGTACCAGGGGGGAGTCCCCTCGGGTCACGCCTTCTCTAGCAGTTCTGCGTCGCGAGGGCACCTTGGAGGAGGGTGCTTATCGGGATGCGTCTTCTGAGTCTGGAGGTTCGTTTCCGAGTTTTTTGTTACCTGCTTATGATGCGTTAGCTGGAGCTTCTGTTCCTAGCCCGAGTGTGGTTGTTTCTGCAGATTTTGCGCCTCGAGAGGAGTCCTCTCTGCTGGCGCCAGGGGCTGCACCTGAGACACCTGCGGCAGGAGGCCCAGGGTCTCGTGGCCTGGTCGGTGGGGGTCTACTGGGGTCTTTGGCGGGAGGCCCTGCCCTAAGTGGACCTTCCACCGCCGATATCGTCGCCTTCGGAGGGATAGCGGATCCCGTGACTGAAGGCCGACGTCTCAGCAGTCGCCTGCAGGACCAGCCGGATGCAGATGCTCTGCAGATGGGCCGTGCCATGCGGCAGGCCAAGCTGCGGGACATTGAGGACTTGACTGGTATGTCAGTCTGTATTTCCAATTCGATCTTGCATTTTTCTGCTGATGATGTTATTAATAATGCAAATCAATTGGGGGTTTCGTTGGGCGGAAATGGGAAAGAGGTTGCTCAATCTGTTAACGACTTGTTTGATCGTGAGGCAGAACGGGCGATCGAGGTCATTTCAAACTTAGCAGCCGTTAAGCCTTTAAACAATTCTGATTTTAATGCTCTAGGGGTGAGGGCTTTGGATAGTTTTTGTGCGGACCTCGATCCAGCTAGTGCTCAGTCGGAGGATGAGGGGAATGGCGAAGGCCTGGAGGAGTGCTTCCAGGCTAATACCGTGGTTGCTCTATCACCCAAACAGGGTTGTATAGACCGGGCAGAGGAGCAAACGGTTCACAAGCGGAAATGGAACCGCAAGATTTATCCCGTGTCGACTGTACGGAGGAGTGTTCGGATTCGGACCGCCAAGAAATTCCATGATGAAAAATGAGAGGCATTTTCTGGAATAGCAGAGGTCTGAAAGACTTGGCTAAACGTAGGTTCTTGGCGGAGGCGTCGGTTGAACACAAGCTTGACTTCATAGCACTCTCTGAAACTGGTAGAGATAACTTCACCTCTCAGTTTCTGGGTACTCTATCTGGAGGTGTGGCTTTTGACTGGCATTGCTTACCCCCGAGAGGAAGGTCCGGTGGGATTTTACTAGGGGTAAGAAGAGAGTCTTTAGAAGTCCGTAGCGTGGTCTTGGGTGAGTTCGCCGTAAAGTTTCGTGTGAGATCTAGGGTAGATGGATTTCACTGGGCTCTGGTGGCAGTCTACGGAGCTGCACAACCTGAGCTCAAACCAGACTTTTTGGCTGACCTAGTCCGGATTTGTGGAGACGAGCAGCTCCCAATTCTGGTGGGTGGTGATTTCAATATTATTAGAAGGCGGGAGGAGAAGAATAACGATAATTTTGACGGTAGATGGTCGTTTATGTTCAATGCTATTATTGAGAGCTTGGATCTCCGGGAGATAGAGCTTTCGGGCAGACAATTCACCTGGGCCAATTCCCTACCAAACCCGACTTATGAGAAGCTAGATCGTGTTTTCTCTAGTGTGGAGTGGGAACAGAAGTTCCCCATGGTTACCGTTCAGGCTTTGTCGAGAGCTATTTCGGACCATACTCCACTTTTGGTTGATTATGGAGAGGCAACATATACGGGGAATAAAAATACGTTCTCCTTCGAGCTAGCGTGGTTTGAACGAGAAGGTTTCTTGGACTTGGTTGCCAGGGAATGGGCGAAGGGTGGAGGAGGTAGGTCGGCTATAGACAGGTGGCAGAATAAGATTAGGCATTTAAGGCAGTTCCTTCGAGGTTGGGCTAAACACCTCAGTGGTGTGTATAAGGTTGAAAAGGAGAGGCTTATCAACCTTATTCAAATTCTAGATGTTAAGGCGGAGTCATCTATCCTTGAGCCTGGTGAACTGGAGGCTAAGGGAATGGCCGAATCTAGGTTGAAAGAACTGCTGCGAGAGGAAGAATTGAAATGGGCACTTCGAGCTAAAGTGCGTGAAGTCATCCAAGGGGATGATAACACCCAATTCTTTCAGTTGATAGCCAATGGTAAACATCGAAAGAAGAGAATCTTTCAGCTGGAGCAGGATGAGGGCACGATTGTTGGGCACGAGAACCTCAAACTATACATCACTGACTATTATAAGAGGTTGTTTGGACCCCCGGACGATAGCTTCGTGTCTCTGGATGAGAGTCGAATTCAGGATGTCCCTCAATTGGCGTCAGATGAGAATTCCATCTTATCTGCGCCGTTCTCGGAGAAAGAGGTGTTTGATGCGATCTCGCAGATGAAGAATAATAAAGCTCCTGGCCCGGATGGTTTTCCGGCAGAGTTTTATAAGAGGTGCTGGCATATAATTAAGGATGATCTACTTGCGATGTTCCATGATCTGTTCGATGGACATCTGCAACTATTCCACCTTAATTTTGCTACAATAACGCTGCTTCCTAAGAAGGCAGAGGCGAATCGAATAGAGCAATTTCGACCAATCTGTCTTCTTAACGTCAGTTTTAAGGTGTTCACTAAAGTGGGAACAAATAGATTGACGCAGATTGCGCATAGTGTGGTGCAGCCTTCTCAGTCGGCTTTCATGCCGGATAGGAATATCCTGGAAGGGGTTGTTGTCCTGCATGAAACTCTCCATGAAATCCACACGAAAAAACTCGATGGGGTTATTTTCAAGGTGGACTTTGAAAAGGCATATGATAAGGTCAAGTGGCCGTTCCTTCAGCAAGCTTTAAGGATGAAAGGATTCGATCCATCCTGGCGAAAACAGGTGGACTCCTTCACTCAACAAGGCTGTGTCGGAATAAAAGTCAATGACGATATTGGTCATTTCTTCCAGACTCACAAGGGTTTAAGACAGGGGGACCCGATGTCTCCTATCTTGTTTAACATTGTAGCAGACATGTTAACAATCCTTATTGGTAGAGCAAAGGAGAATGAGCAGGTAGGTGGTCTCGTTCCTCATCTAGTGGATGGAGGACTCTCCATTCTACAGTATGCGGATGACACGATTATTTTCATGGAGCATGACTTGGCTAAGGCGAGAAATATGAAACTTGTGCTTTGACTTTTTGAGCAACTCTCGGGGTTAAAGATTAACTTCCATAAGAGTGAATTGTTTTGCTTTGGAAGAGCCAAAGATGAACAAGAAGCTTACATGCAGCTTTTTGGATGCGGGGTAGGGTCGTTACCGTTCACATACCTTGGCATTCCGATCCACCATCGGAAGCTCTCTAATAAAGAGTGGAAGAGTCTAGAAGACCGTTTCGAGAAGAAACTTAGCTGCTGGAAGGGCAAGCTCTTGTCGTACGGGGGCCGATTGATTTTAATTAATTCGGTTCTCACGAGTATGCCCATGTTTCTTCTGTCATTTCTCTTGATCCCAGTAGGGGTGAGGAAAAGACTCGATTTCTATCGATCGCGGTTCTTTTGGCAGAGTGATGAGGTGAAGCGCAAGTATAGGTTGGCTAGATGGGATGTTATGTGCAGACCGAAGGATCAAGGAGGTCTCGGAATTGAAAATTTGGAGGTTAAAAATAGGTGCTTACTCAGCAAGTGGCTGTTTAAGTTACTCTCGGAGACTCAGGCCACTTGGGCACAGATTCTTCATAACAAATACCTTACAACCAAGACACTAGCTCAGGTGACAGCTAGACCAACTGATTCACCCTTTTGGAAAGGACTGATGAAAGTAAAGTCGGCCTTTTTCAACAGAACTCAGTTCTTGGTTGGCAATGGTGGCTCCACAAGATTCTGGGAGGATACTTGGTTGGGAGAGACGCCCCTCGCCACCCAATATCCTTCTCTTTACAACATTGCTCAACGTAAAGAAGATTACGTTGCATCAGTGTTACAGTCAACTCCTCTTAATATTCAATTCCGAAGGGCGCTGGTTGGACACCGTTGGGAAGCCTGGCTCCATTTGGTGAGAAGACTGATGGATGTTCAGTTGACTCAACAGGCAGATCGTATTCATTGGAAACTGACTAAGAACGGGATGTTTTCAGTGAAATCGATGTATTTAGATTTAATTAACTCGGTGCCCATCCCTAGGTCTGCTCACATTTGGGAGGTCAAAGTGCCCCTTCGAATTAAAGTGTTTATGTGGTTTGTTCATAAACAAGTAATTCTCACTAAGGATAATCTAGCCAAACGCAACTGGGGGGGGGGG
>LR738715.1:856431890-856507519 GCA_902687465.1 Secale cereale | reverse complement strand
GCGCCGCCGCGGCCCGGCCGCCCTCCCGCCTCCCCTCCCGCCCTGACCGGTCGCCCAGGAGCCGCATCGAGGAGCCGCGCCCCGGTCGCCCAGGCCGTCCAAGCCGCGCCGCCGCCCTGCCCTCCCGCCCTGCCCCGGCCGCCCTCTCGCCGTCCAAGCCGCGCCCCGACCGCCCTCCCGCCGGCCGCCGACGCCGCCTCCTCCGAGGTGAGGTATGTGCTTTTTTTCATTTTGTTTCATTTTCTTTATTGTTTCATTTTTTAGCACTAATTAGTGACTGTCCTTTGCAGATGGAGATGAACAATGAGGAGATTGTCATGGACTTGATGTCCGATTCGTCGAATTGGTCGACATCCTACGATTCCGACATTGATGAGTTGTTGCAAGACGACGACGTCGAGATGATGAGCCTCCTCATCGACGTGCAATCGTTTGAAAACCGCATGAAGCTGATGGATCAGAGGAGAGGGTCGAAAATGGGGCGAGTCACCATCTACGGAACCGCGCTCTCGGACACGAGCATTTGATGGAAGACTACTTCGCGGAGGTACCTACATACCCTCCTCGTCTATTCCGCAGAAGGTACCGAATGCGGTGTAGTTTGTTTGTGAAGATTGTCACCGATTGTGAGGCCACCTCCTATTACTTTAAACGTCATAGATCCGCCGCCGGTATCATGGGGTTTAGTGCATATCAAAAGATATCGGCGGCAATGCGGGTACTCGCTTATGGCAAACGAGGAAGATACAAAGAGATTAATGGAAATGAATGAAAAAAGGGGATGGCCGAGGATGCTTGGTAGTCTTGATTGCATGCATTGGAGGTGGAAAAATTGCCCAAAGGCATGGCAGGAAATGTATTGCGGTAAAACCCGTGATGCTACCATTGTGCTTGAGGCCGTAGCATCTCAAGACACATGGATTTGGCATGCATTCTTTGGGTTGCCGGGAACACTCAATGATATCAATATCCTCAATAGATCTCCTTTGTTCAAAAGATTAATTTCTGGGGATGCTCCAGCTTGCAACTACAAAATCATGGACAATGAGTACTCAATGGGATACTATCTCACCGATGGCATCTATCCCGAATGGGCAACTCTTGTGAAGTCCATCAAGGAGAAAAATGGGGTGCCCTTAACAAGAAAAGAGGCTCATTTCACCAAGGCACAAGAGGCAGCCCGCAAGGATATTGAGAGAGCTTTCGGTGTTTTGCAAGCAAGGTTTGCCATAGTTCGTGGTCCAGCTCGGTTTTGGGACAAAAAAACCTTGGTGAACATCATGAAATGTTGTGTGATTCTACACAACATGATCCTAGAGGATGAGAGAGGGTTAAACCTCCCTTGTTTTTATGACAATGTTGGTACCCGTGTGCAACCGGAAAGAAACCCTTCTCGCATACACGCTTTTCTTCAAGCACATCGTGAGATTGAGATGCAACCACTCATGGTCGGCTCCGGGATGATCTAGTAGAGCACCACTGACAGTTGGATGGGCGGCGCATTGGCCCATGATGTATCTTTGTTTTACTTTTCTATGTCCTATTTGATTCGAACAATTAGTGTACTTTGCTCAAACATTGTTGTAATAATTTGAATGATTATTGTTTTATTCGGTGTTGTAATAATAACTATAATGATTATTGTTTTATGTCAAATGTGATGGAATTTGTGATATGTCATACGATGAAATGTGATGAAATGCGTGATATATGAAATGACAGTTTTAAAGGTTGGGGTTGAGGCAAAGATTAGAACCCTCAAATCCAACCCTTAAAGCAGTTTAAGGGTTGGGTTTGAGGGTTCTAGTCTTTGCCCCTGTTTTTTAACCCTTAAAAGTGTCAAAAACTGGCACTTCTCAACCCTTAAAACTGCTATAAGGGTTTGAGGGTTCTACTAGTAATGCTCTAAGCTAACTAGCCAAGCACCTGCGTGGTGGCATGCAGATCTTCGTGAAGACCCTGCTGTTGGGGAACGTTGCATGGGAAACAAAAATTTTCCTACGCTCACCAAGATCAATCTAGGAGATGCACATCTACGAGAGGAGAGTTGGATCCACATACCCTTGTAGATCGCGATGCGGAAGCGTTGCAAGAACGCGGATGAAGGAGTCGTACTCGCGGCGATTCAAATCGCGGAAGATCCGATCTAGCGCCGAACGGACGGCGCCTCCGCGTTCAACACACGTGCAGCCCGGTGACGTCTCCCACGCCTTGATCCAGCAAGGAGAGAGGGAGAGGTTGGGAAGACTCCATCCAACAGCAGCACGACGGCGTGGTGGTGGTGGAGGAGCGCGGGACTCCAGCAGGGCTTCGCCAAGCGCTGCAAGAGACGAGGAGGGAGAGGGGTAGGGCTGCGCCAAGAAGGAGATGTTCTCGTGTGTCTAGCAGCCCCAAAACCTCACATATATATAGGGGGAAGGGAGGGCTGCGCCCCCTTTAGGGTTTCCCACTCCTAGGGGTGCGGCCAGCCCTAGAAAACCCATCTAGGGTGCGGCCAAGGGGGGGGGGGAGAGAGGGGGCGCCCTAGGGTGGGCCTTAAGGCCCATCTGGACCTAGGGTTTGCCCCCCTCCCCTCTCCATGCGCCTAGGGACTTGGTGGGGGGGCGCACCAGCCCCCTTGGGGCTGGTTCCCTCCCACACTTAGCCCACGCAGCCTTCAGGGGCTGGTGGCCCCACCTGGTGGACCCCCGGGACCCTCCCGGTGGTCCCGGTACATTACCGATATCGCCCGAAACTTTTCCGGTGACCAAAACAGGACTTCCCATATATGAATCTTTACCTCCGGACCATTCCGGAACTCCTCGTGACGTCCGGGATCTCATCCGGGACTCCGAACAACATTCGGTAACCGCGTACATTCTTTCCCTATAACCCTAGCGTCATCGAACCTTAAGTGTGTAGACCCTACGGGCTCGGGAACCATGTAGACATGACCGAGACAACTCTCCGGCCAATAACCAACAGCGGGATCTGGATACCCATGTTGGCTCCCACATGTTCCACGATGATCTCATCGGATGAACCACGATGTCAAGGATTCAATCAATCCCGTATACGATTCCCTTTGTCTATCGGTATAGCACTTGCCCGAGATTCGATCGTCGGTATACCGATACCTTGCTCAATCTCGTTACCGGCAAGTCTCTTTACTCGTTCCGTAACACATCATCCCGTGATCAACTCCTTGATCACATATTGTGCACATTATGATGATGTCCTACCGAGTGGGCCCAGAGATACCTCTCCGTCATACGGAGTGACAAAACCCAGTCTCGATTCGTGCCAACCCAACAGACACTTTCGGAGATACCTGTAGAGCACCTTTATAGCCACCCAGTTACGTTGTGACGTTTGGTACACCCAAAGCATTCCTACGGTATCCGGGAGTTGCACAATCTCATGGTCTAAGGAAAAGATACTTGACATATAGAAAAGCTTTAGCATACGAACTACACGATCTGTGCTAGGCTTAGGATTGGGTCTTGTCCATCACATCATTCTCCTAATGATGTGATCCCGTTATCAATGACATCCAATGTCCATGGTCAGGAAACCGTAACCATCTATTGATCAACGAGCTAGTCATCTAGAGGCTTACTAGGGACATGGTGTTTGTCTATGTATCCACACATGTATCTGAGTTTCCTATCAATACAATTCTAGCATGGATAATAAACGATTATCGTGAACAAGGAAATATAATAATAACCAATTTATTATTGCCTCTAGGGCATATTTCCAACAGTCTCCCACTTGCACTAGAGTCAATAATCTAGTTCACATCGCCATGTGATTAACACTCATAGGTCACATCGCCATGTGACTAACATCCAAAGAGTTCACTAGAGTCAGTAATCTAGTTCACATCAATATGTGATTAATACTCAATGAGTTCTGGGTTTGATCATGTTATGCTTGTGAGAGAGGTTGTAGTCAACGGGTCTGCAACATTCAGATCCCTATGTTCTTCGCAAAACCTTATGTCATATCGTAGATGCTGCTATCACGTTCCACTTGGAGCTATTCCAAACTGTTGCTCCATTATACGTATCCGGTATCTCCACTTAGAGTTATCCGGATAGGTGTTAAGCTTGCATCGACGTAACTCTTTACGTCGAACTCTTTATCACCTCCATAACCGAGAAACATTTCCTTATTCCTCTAAGGATAATTTTGACCACTATCTAGTGATCCACTCCTGGATCACCTTTGTACCCTCTTGCCAGACATGTGGCAAGGCACACATCAGGTGCGGTACTTAGCATGGCATACCGTACAGAGCCTATGACAAAAGCATAGGGGACGACCTTCGTCCTTCCTCTTCCTTCTGCCGTGGTCAAGTTTTGAGTCTTACTCAACTTCACACCTTACAACTCAGGTAAGAACTCCTTCTTTGACTGATCTATTTTGAACTCCTTCAAAATCATGTCAAAGGTGTGTGTTCTTTTGAAAGTATCATCAGGCGTCTTGATCTATCTGTATAGATCTTGATGCCCAATATGTAAGCAGCTTTATCCAGGTCTTCCTTTGAAAAACTCATTTCAAACAACCCTTTATGCTTTCCAGAAATTCTACATCATTTCGGATCAACAATATGTCATTCACATATACTTATCAGAAATGTTGTAGTGCTCCCACTCACTTTATTGCAAATACAAGTTTCCAACAAACTTTATATACCCAAAAACTTTGATCACTCCATCAAAGTGTATATTCCGACTCCGAGATGCTTGCTCTAGTCCATGGAAGGATCGCTGGAGCTAGCATATCTTTTAGCATCCTTAGGATCGACAAAACCTTTCTGATTGTATCACATACAACCTTTCCTTACGAAAACTGGTAAGGAAACTTGTTTTGTCATCCATCTGCCAGATTTCATAAATGCAGCTAATGCTAACATGATTCCGACGGACTTAAGCATCGCTACGGGTGAGAAAATCTCATCGTAGTCAACTCCTTGAACTTGTGGAAAACTCTTCGCCACAAGTCGAGCTTCATAGACGGTGACATTACCGTCCACGTCCGTCTTAGTCTTAAAGATCCATTTGTCTCAATGGCTTGCCGATCATAGGGCAAGTCCACCAAAGTCCATACTTTGTTTTGATACATGGATCCTAACTCGGATTTATCGGCTTCTAACCATTTGTCGGAATATGGGCCCACCATCGCTTCTCCATAGTTCGTAGGTTCATCGTTGTCCAACAACATGACCTCTAAGACAGGATCACCGTACCACTCAGGAGTAGTACACATCCTTGTCGACCCACGAGGTTCGATAGCAACTTGATCTGGAGCTTCATGATCACTATCATTAGTATCCTCTTCAACTGTCGTAGGTTCCACAGAAACATCTTTCTGTGTTGCACTACTCTCCGGTTGAAGTGAGGGTTCGAAAACCTTATCAAGTTCTATCTTCCTCCCACTCAATTCTTTCGAGAGAAACTCCTTCTCGAGAAAGGACCCATTCTTAGCGACAAACATTTTGTCCTTGGATCTGAGATAGAAGGTATACCCAACCGTTACCAGTGGGTATTCCATGAAGATGTATTTGTCCGCTTTGGGTTCGAGCTTTTCCTGGCTGAAGCCATAAGCATCGCAGCCCCAAACATTTAAGAAAACGACAACTTTGGTTTCTTGCCAAACCATACGACGTCGTCTCAACGGACTTAGATGGTGCCCTATATAAAGTGAATGCAGTGTCTCTAATGCATAACCTCAAAATAATAGCGGTAGATCGGTAAGACACACCATAGATCGCACCATATCTCATAAGGTTCGATTACGATGTCCGGACACACCATTACGCTGTGGTGTTCCAGGGGACTTCAACTGCGAAACAATTCCACAATGTCTTAAGTGATTGCCAAACTCATAATTCAGATAATATCCCCTTGATCAGATCGTAGGAACATGATCTTCTTGTTATGATGATTCTTAATCTTCACTCTGAAATTTTTGAACCTTTCAAATGTTTCAGACTTTTGCTTCATTAAGTAAATATACCATATCTACTCAAATCGTCAGTGAAGATGAGAAAATAACGATATCCACCACACGCCTTAATTCTCATTGGATCACATACATCAGCATGTATGATTTCCAATAAGTCACTTACCCGTTTCATTGTACCTGAAAACGAGATCGCAGTCATCCTGCCCATGAGGCATGGCTCGCATGTGTCAAGCGATTCAAAATCAAGTGACTCCAAACGTCCATCATCATGGAGTTTCTTCATGCATTTTATGCCAAAATGACCTAAGCGGCAGTGCCACAAGAAAGTGGTACTATCATTATTAACTCTACATCTTTTGGCATTAATATTATCATTATGTGTATTACCATGATCGAGATTCAACGAACCATTGGGTGCATGACCATAAAGGTATTATTCATGTAAACAGAATAACCATTATTCTCTAACTTAAATGAATAACCGTATTGCGATGAACATGATCTAATCATTTTCATGCTCAGCGTAGACACCTGATAACATTTATCTAGGTTCAACACTAATCTCGAAAAATAGAGGAAGTGTGCGATGGTGATCTCATCAACCTTGGAAACACTTCCAACACACATCGTCACCTCGCCTTTAGCTAGTCTCCGTTCAGTCCGTAGCTTTTGCTTCAAGTCACTAATAATAGCAACTGAACCGGTATCCAATACCCAGGTGCTACAAGGAGTACTACTAAGGTACACATCAATAACACGTATATCAAATATACTTTGTTGAAGTTGCCAGCTATCATATCTACCATGTATTTGGGGTGGTTCCGCTACCATGTGACCGTTCCCCTTACAATAGAAGCACTTAGTCTCGAGGTTTGGGTTCAACCATGGGTTCCTTTATCAGAGCGACAACAGGTTTGCCATTCATGAAGTTTCCCTTCTAGCCCTTACCCTTTTGAAACCAGTGGTCTTGTTAAACCATCAACACTTGATGCTCCTTCTTGATCTCTACTTTTGCGGTACTAAGAACCGCTGACAGCACCGGGATCATCTCCATCCTTTGCATGTCATAGTTCATCACGAAGTTCTAGTAGCTTGGTGATAGTGTCTAGAGAATTCTGTCAACCACTATCTCACCTGGAAGATTAACTCCCACTTGGTTCAAGTGGTTTTAGCACCCAGACATTCTGAGCACATGCTCACCAGTTGAGCCATTCTCCTCCATCTTTTTGGCAAAGGAACTTGTTAGAGGTATCATACCTCTCAACACGGGCATGAGCCTGAAATCCAAATTTCAGCTCTTAGAACATCTCATATGTTCCATGGCATTCAAAACGTCATCGGAATCCCGATTCTAAGCCGTAATGTATGGTGCACTAAACTATCAAGTAGTCATCAGGACGTGTCTCTCAGGTGTTCACAACATCCACAGACAACGTTGTAGGGGTTTGCACATCGAGCGGTGCATCAAAGACGTAAGCTTTCTGTGCAGCAGTGAGGACACTCCTCGGACTACGGACCCAGTCCGCATCATTGCTTACAATATCTTTCAACTTAGTCTTTCTCTAGGATCGTATTAAACAGGGAGCTACAACGCAGTTATTGGTCTACAACATAATTTGCAAAGGCAACTTAGACTATTGTTCATGATAAGTGAGTTTAACTAATCAAATTACTTATAACTCCCACTCAAATTGACATCCCTCTGGTCATCCGAGCGTGACATGATCCAAATCCACCAACCCAAGTCCGATCATCACGTGAGATGAGGTGGTGTCAATGGTGAACATCTTCATGTTGATCATATCTACTATATGACTCATGCTCGACCTTTCGGTCTTCCGTGTTCCGAGGGCATGTCTGTACATGCTAGGCTCGTCAAGTCTAACCCGAGTGTTCTGCATGTGCAAAACTGGCTTGCACCCGTTGTATGCGAACGTAGAGTCTATCACACCCGATCATCACGTGGTGCTTCGAAACGACGAACCTTCGCAACGGCGCACACTCGGGGGGAACACAATTTCATCTTGAAATTTTAGTGAGGGATCATCTTATAATGCTACCGTCGTCCTAAGAAAAATAAGATGCATAAAAGGATTAACATCACATGCAAATCATAAGTGACATGATATGGCCATCAACTCGTGCTTTTGATCTCCATCTCCAAAGCACCGGCATGATCTCCATCGTCACCGGCGTAACACCATGATCCCCATCATCATGATCTCCATCATCGTGTCGCCATCGGGGTTGTCGCGCGCCCACCATGCTCTTACTACTATTGCTACCGTTTAGCGATAAAGTAAAGCATTACATAGCGCTTAATGATTGACACGCAGGTCATACAAAATTAAAGACAACCCTATGGCTCCTGCCGGTTGCCGTATACATCGACATGCAAGTCGATATTAACTATTACAACATGATCATCTCATACATCAAATATATCTCATCATGTCATTGGCCATATCACATCACATACATACCCTGCAAAAACAAGTTAGACGTCCTCTAATTTGTTGTTGCATGTTTTACGTGGCTGCTATGGGTATCTAGCAAGAACGCTTCTTACCTACGCAAAGCCACAACAGTGATATTTAAGTTGCTATTTAACCTTCTACAAGGACCGCCTTGTTCTGTTCCGATTCAACTAAGATAGGAGAGACAGACACCCGCCAGCCATCTTATGCAACAAAAGTCACATGTCTGTCGATGGAACCGGTCTCATGTACGTGGACATGTAAAGTTGGTCCGGGCCGCTTCATCCCATAATACCGCTGAATCAAGAAAGACTAAGGAGGGAAGCAATCTAAACATCAACGTCCACAAACCCTTTTGTGTTCTACTCGTGAAAGCATCTACGCAAGATCCTAGCTCATGATGCCACTGTTGGGGAACGTTGCATGGGAAACAAAAATTTTCCTACGCTCACCAAGATCAATCTAGGAGATGCACATCTACGAGAGGAGAGTTGGATCCACATACCCTTGTAGATCGCGATGCGGAAGCGTTGCAAGAACGCGGATGAAGGAGTCGTACTCGCGGCGATTCAAATCGCGGAAGATCCGATCTAGCGCCGAACGGACGGCGCCTCCGCGTTCAACACACGTGCAGCCCGGTGACGTCTCCCACGCCTTGATCCAGCAAGGAGAGAGGGAGAGGTTGGGAAGACTCCATCCAACAGCAGCACGATGGCGTGGTGGTGGTGGAGGAGCGCGGGACTCCAGCAGGGCTTCGCCAAGCGCTGCAAGAGACGAGGAGGGAGAGGGGTAGGGCTGCGCCAAGAAGGAGACGTTCTCGTGTGTCTAGCAGCCCCAAAACCTCACATATATATAGGGGGAAGGGAGGGCTGCGCCCCCTTTAGGGTTTCCCACCCCTAGGGGTGCGGCCAGCCCTAGAAAACCCATCTAGGGTGCGGCCAAGGGGGGGGGGAGAGAGAGGGGGCGCCCTAGGGTGGGCCTTAAGGCCCATCTGGACCTAGGGTTTGCCCCCCTCCCCTCTCCATGCGCCTAGGGACTTGGTGGGGGGGCGCACCAGCCCCCTTGGGGCTGGTTCCCTCCCACACTTAGCCCACGCAGCCTTCAGGGGCTGGTGGCCCCACCTGGTGGACCCTCGGGACCCTCCCGGTGGTCCCGGTACATTACCGATATCGCCCGAAACTTTTCCGGTGACCAAAACAGGACTTCCCATATATGAATCTTTACCTCCGGACCATTCCGGAACTCCTCGTGACGTCCGGGATCTCATCCGGGACTCCGAACAACATTCGGTAACCGCGTACATTCTTTCCCTATAACCCTAGCGTCATCGAACCTTAAGTGTGTAGACCCTACGGGCTCGGGAACCATGTAGACATGACCGAGACAACTCTCCGGCCAATAACCAACAGCGGGATCTGGATACCCATGTTGGCTCCCACATGTTCCACGATGATCTCATCGGATGAACCACGATGTCAAGGATTCAATCAATCCCGTATACGATTCCCTTTGTCTATCGGTATAGCACTTGCCCGAGATTCGATCGTCGGTATACCGATACCTTGCTCAATCTCGTTACCGGCAAGTCTCTTTACTCATTCCGTAACACATCATCCCGTGATCAACTCCTTGATCACATATTGTGCACATTATGATGATGTCCTACCGAGTGGGCCCAGAGATACCTCTCCGTCATACGGAGTAACAAAACCCAGTCTCGATTCGTGCCAACCCAACAGACACTTTCGGAGATACCTGTAGTGCACCTTTATAGCCACCCAGTTACGTTGTGACGTTTGGTACACCCAAAGCATTCCTACGGTATCCGGGAGTTGCACAATCTCATGGTCTAAGGAAAAGATACTTGACATATAGAAAAGCTTTAGCATACGAACTACACGATCTGTGCTAGGCTTAGGATTGGGTCTTGTCCATCACATCATTCTCCTAATGATGTGATCCCGTTATCAATGACATCCAATGTCCATGGTCAGGAAACCGTAACCATCTATTGATCAACGAGCTAGTCATCTAGAGGCTTACTAGGGACATGGTGTTTGTCTATGTATCCACACATGTATCTGAGTTTCCTATCAATACAATTCTAGCATGGATAATAAACGATTATCGTGAACAAGGAAATATAATAATAACCAATTTATTATTGCCTCTAGGGCATATGTCCAACACCTGCCACCGCACCAGCCAGCAGCCAGCGTGGCGCTGCATGCCTCGTCAGCCTGGACGCGTGTCGGAGCGAGGTGAGACGGTGACGGGAGGGACAAGCTTCCTTGCCGTCCCTGATAAAGCTAGAGGACACATAGGCGGCGCATTAAATGCTTTTGTCCTATGATGTCAGGGGATAAACTTGTACACTGTAGAGACTTTCCGCCTCCTGTGTGCCACTGTGGCGACCCCTTTGTCATATAAAAGGAGGCCTGAGGCGTACTGGGAGAGGATTCGGACTTTTTGGGCAGGCACGCATAGTAGCCAGTTCGAGAGCTCAAGAACACCAAAGATATACACAGACAAGCAGGACTAGAGTTTTACGCATCACCTGCAGCCCGAACCTGGGTAAAAATTTCCCACACGTTAATTGACTAAACCTGCTCTTTGCACAGCTCTACGCCCCTCTAACCGTAGTAGGGGTCCCCGGGATCCCATAGGTGTCATTTCTCCCCGACACAAACCAACTAAACATGCCCCCCTGATTTTCAGGTGGGTGGGGCCCCAACCTCTCCTTAATCCAATCACAATTTGATAGCTTGAACACATCCTGTAAATCCCTGTAAAGTTCCATTGATTTAGCATTGTTGTATCGTCTCAAATCAGCACGAGCTGCATGCTCTGCTTTAACAAGTACTACAAAACGTCAGAGTTGTATCTTTGAGTGAGCTGTACGGAGTAATTAACAAGCTTAAACAATGATTCTCCTGAGAGCAAATCAGCCATCTAGTTTCTCGGATCTTGGTCATGTGTTGATCTACCTGTAACTTCAATGTCAACGATAGCCCCAAAGGCATCACCATAATAATCCATGTTGATATACTTATTTTGTGTCTACCCAACACCAATTTATCTTGGTCATGTACTGCGCTGATCTATCTAGTACTCCCTCCGTCCCAAAATTCTTGTGTTAAATTCATTTAGATAGGGAAGTATCTAATACTAAAACGTGACTAGATACATCCATATTTTGACAAATCAAAGACAAGAATTTTGGGACGGAGAAAGTACAAGTTAAATTTCAACGACAGTTACCAAGGCTCGTCACAAAAGGAAAAAACGACGGTACCAAGGCATACGCGTCTCCAAATCATCCATGTTGTTGTATTCTACTCCCTCCATTCCTAAATATTTGTCTTTCTAGACATTCAAATGGACTACAACATACGATGTATGTAGACATATTTTAGAATGTAGATTTACTCATTTTGCTTCTTATGTAGTCACTTGTTGAAATCTCTAGAAAGATAAATATTTAGGAACGGAGGGAGTACCCAACAGCGATGTACGCAAGATTACCTCCAACCATAACTCGGCAAATGCAGGCTCCGTTAGCACGTCAATGGACGCATAGGAGCCAACTAGCGTGGCACGCGCCGGTTGGCAGAGATGGTGAAAAACGACATTGTCAGATCAACAATGTGCATGTTGCTCCGGATGAAAAATCATTTTTTAAGTCATTAGCTAGATAAGATATCATCACTACATATGTTGTCTCCCTTGTTGAAGATGTTTGCTCAAAGTTCTGTATTATGGTTCAAAAAAACGCATCAAAGAATAAACATCGCATACCTTTTCCAAAAATAAGTCTGGACTAGGCTCAAGTTGTCTAAGAAAATAACTTATTTTCTTTCTTTTTGGTCAAATGAGCAACTGACAGTGGGGTGTCACAAGGATTTGGATGCTTATCGCGCCAGCATCTCTGAGTCATGATTCCGATCAATATGTGATGCCATCTATCAGAAATGTAGTGTATTTATATCTACATGGGAACATGACAGAAAGGCATAATGTGTGCATAGAGTAACATTATGGTGTATATGCGAACCAATCTGTAGTTGAGATGGTTAGGTGGACAGTGGTATCCCCAACCCACCAGGGTTCAAATCCTGGTGCTCGCATTATTCCTGGATTTATTTCAGGATTTCCGGCGATGCGCTTTCAGTGGGAGGAGACGTTCCCGTCGACGACGAGGCGCCTACGGTGGCTTCGTAAATCTCAAGATGATATGCCGGCTCAGTCTTTCGGAGGTGCTCATAGGGGTAGGGTGTGCGTGTGTGCGTTCATAGGGGTGAGTGTATGCGCATGTATATGAGCGCTTGTGTCTGTACTGATGCTAAAAAAAAACATTATGGTATATTCGTTTCAGTTCTTAATAAAGAAGAAGTTGCACCTACCACGTGGGTGATTTTATTAAACCCACGCTCAACAGCCGGCTGAGGGCCAGAGAATGGTTATGTAATATTCCCTTTTTTTGTTGTGCATGACAGTACTTCACATGCCACAAGGTGATATTATATTTGCGCTTAAAAAAATCGGATCTGACATGCGAGTGGCCCAAATAATAGTTTACTTGGCACTTCCTCAAGGGAAGTCCAATAGACCAGTGATCCTTGTCATGTCACAGAGGAGAAACTGTGAAATTCTGGTGAGAAGGCGTGATCGCCGAACGAACTATAGTGAGTGAAAGGTGGGTCATGAGTGTGAAAGAATCTGGATTGAGGATATGACGATGATCAATAAAGCACAACAAAAAATAGTGAACGATGAGTTAGGTCACGGAAGGGAGCAAGAGCGGGGCTGGGTCATCAATGTTTGTATGCGTTTCTTTTAAAGCTATTTCTTATTGGTCTTTTCATTTTCTTTTCTCTTTTTATCTTTTTCAGTGTGTCATATATTCTTCCAATTCACGGATATTTTTCAAATTCGCCAATTTTTTTTTGAGAACGTGAGTATTTCTTGAAATCGTGTTTTTTGTAAATCTTGATAAATTTCTGCATTTCTGAATATTTTTTGAAATGGTGTTCATTTTTCTAATTTTAAACATTTTCTGAGTACTCAAACATTTTTCCTATTTGAGAACATTCTACAAAAGCGCGAACAATTTTTAAAATCATGAAAATTACCGAATTAGCGAATATTTTTTGTACCCGTGATTCATGAATTTTTTTAAATTTGGGAACAATTTTTCATACAACCTTTTATGAATCCATGATTTTTTAAAATTCATGAACGATTTTTGAAATACAAACATTTTTTATTTTTCTATGCAGGCAAAATATTTTTTAAATAAAACCAAAATTATGTTCATAGAAAACCGACCAAATTTAAAAACCAGCTGAGAAAGCCGGATAAAGTAAGCAGCGAATAGATACATACAGTAGTCGCCTCGCCATGCTTACTTGGCCGCCCAGTTTACGCCAACAGGGATGACAGGATACCACGCGAAATAGCAGCTCTTGCAGGTGCACACACGTTGGTCTATCTCCAATATCTCATCGCCTCCTCCTGCTGGGCACGAGAAATTTTTCGCGGCCAATCGTGGCGGCCCTGACTATGTGTGCTCAGCGCGAGACTGTACAAGGTCTCTCGGGAAAGTATCGGGGGTTCCAAGTCTCGGGGTACTCCCGGTGCTCCAATGTCAATTTCTTTACATGTTTCACAAAATTTCAGAAAAAAATTATGAATGTTTATAGACTACAAGCTCCAAAAATTTCAGGTCCAAACTCGAAACGCACATTGAGGAAAAAGAAATGTTGAATCCAGATATGAATAGTGTCAATGCTGCTTTTGTCTTTTTTACACTATTCATGCTAGATTTCACATTTTTGTTTTTTAATGTGCGTTTAGAGTTTGGATATGAAATTTTTAGGGGTTGTAGTCACATTTCTTGTGAACACACGATTTTTTTCTGAATTTGTTTGAACATGTAAAAATGTTTTCTTGATGTTGGAGCACCCGGAGTACCCTAAGAATGGGAGCACCTGATACTTTCCCAAGGTCTCTCCTGAAGCGGGTTTTTCTTTCACAATTTTGTTTTCAATTTTTGATTTCTTTTTTCTTTTTTATATTTTTATTATTCTAAACATATCTATTTAAAAATCACATTACATAAAATTTGGAATAAATGTTAATCATACATTTTAAAAAATGTGTATAGAATTTTTTCTGTGATATATATGAAAATTATACAATATTATGAAAAAAGTAGACATCAAAACACAATCATATTGTTCTATTTGCTTTGCATCAAGATTTGTTGTGTATTGTTCTTGTATCGTGTTTAAAAATATTTGGTCCCCGTAGCAATGCATGGGCATGTACCTGGTAACATAAAAAAACAAGAGACAAACTTTTCTTGGGATCACTTAGAAAAAATAATTTGCACATTTGTTCCTGTATTACAACATTAACCATAGCATCTATGTTGATGTAGCACACCTTTATGTAACCAATACACTGACATCCTATACAATTTTGCTGATATATGACATCCAATTCACAAGTAATAAATAACTTTTTAAATTACCACTGGACTTATGAATTAAATAAATCATTAGCATTAACTTTACATAGAACATTATTGTTGGCACTTTTGTCCCCTTAAACCAAGCGGGACCTCAAAATAACTTCAAATCATGAGTCCCCGCCTACAAGCATCAACCATTGTCAGGTTAGAAGATAACATCATCTAGGATCTTTGTTGTTGGTTGGAGTTAATAACATCTTGGAAAAATAAAATATGTCCCCTTTGGTATGTCCAGTACATTGGTTCAGAACAGAAGGAATATATCTTTGCTTCACTAATTAATGTAAAAAGATAGTCACTTCAAGAAGTGGTTGTGTGGTACTGTCTAATTTATGAAAATCATTATTGCTGAAGTTTACCACCATAGTCCCATGGTCGCCATCGACGGCGGTGTATTGTTTCTCCATGCGTTGGTGTGGCAATACTGCTAAGAGGGTTTGGATCGCCATAGAAGTAAGTCCAAATTATGTGTTTTGGAGATAACTAGGGAGAAATATGTTGACAAACTTAAATTTTTAATATGAGAGATATGGACAAAACATAATTACATGTATCTTCAATTTTTTCCTCGTATCCATTCCTCATCAGTAGCACTGATAGTATCATGAGGATCTATATTTCCGAAATAAGATTGACATATTAAATTTCATATTTCCATAACATTCAAAATATTGCGAGGTTCTATATTTTATTTTATTTCTATATTACTGAAATTAAATGGAACATATGTAATAAATTTATATCTTTTTGAATTAAATAATCACTGATCCATCTTGACATTAAAAGCTGTGACTTTGGCCTCTACTTTGTGACATATAGGGCATCTAGGGCACAACTTTCAACTTGAATAACCATTCTTGTATGTATTGATCAATCAATCCCGAGTTTCTCGCTCCAAATTACTCCTATGATGAAAGGAGTGAGTAAATAGTGTTGCATAAGAGCTATCATTCACTATATTTATATAAAAACACTAATTTATTCTTACAATCAATATAAGATTGTTAGTTAACTATTTGTTGTAGATAGGTTTAACTTACAAACATAATGAGCGATCAATGTTCTTTAGGGCTGTTCAAATATATATATCAAACATAACTGGTATTTTAATATATAAATTAATCAAACTATAGAGATGATGCCCGCGTATTGAAACTGTACTTCAAAACCCACAACAATAATCAAAGCATATTTCTTTCAACAGAAATAATTTGCTACACATGGTGATAGCTACGCACGAGCCCAATTTCTATGTCTAATTATTTTGGTGATTTATTTTGCACTATGAAAAATAACTCAATATCGTAACTTTGGACTAGCCAGGCAAGCTATGAAAAATGACATTACAATTTTGACAAAATTATTTCAATATAATAGATTCACTTTTATAGCATACTCTAACCAATAAACCACAGCTGTGAAAAATGACATTACAATTTTAACAAAATATATTTGATCTTATTTTCATAAGAATATTATGCAAATGAAATGAATGCTCAAAGTTCCAATGTAAAAAATATGTTGATGTCTAAAACATCACATATTTTAAAATATTGCAAGTAAATATGAGTAAGGAACATCTAGAAAAAGTTTAAAAACAAAATTCTCACAGTTTAGTTGCCTTACCGGTTCATGTGGATTTTTATCCACTTATGTAGGTATATATTATAGTAGTTTACGTTGACATCATTTGGCCATCACCTTTGTTCAACACTTATCATTACATGGAAACAACATGAACTGGTGAGATGATGGTATGTACTCCTTCCATAGGTTCAATAAAGTCTATGTAAAAATACATCAATATCTATACATCAGCTTAGTTTTCATTAGATATGACTTCAAATATATTTCAATGCTATATATATCTGATGTTGTGATATTAACATAATACTATAACATCAATTAATTTGGAAAATAAGGATTGATAATTTAATATGCACAAAGGTCATATGTGATCGTCAATATAATACTTCCGAAAATAACATGACAAGCATTTGCTCACAAGTTAAAATAATTAAAAATATTGCCGTATAGGATATGTGGTATCCTATAAAGAATATTTTTTATTGATTATAGTATTTATTATTTATTACAAAATTGTTGGAAAACATGTTTCTTTGTTAATTTGCAAGAGCCACACACTAGTTAGATTCATTATGAAATATATTTCTGTACTATATTAATTTATATCATATATATATTTGTGGATTTTTCTATGGAGTTAGTCAAACTTTTTTTAAATGCCTTAAAAATATCCTAGAACTTCAATTATTTTGGAACGGATGGAGTACTTAGAACACTTGTCGGCCCATGAACGCAAGGTATTTAACCAAGTTAGATATGGAGGTGGAAATAACAAGGTAAGATGATTTTGAAAAGACGCGAGTTGGCCCATGTAGGAATGCACTGTAGCAAGCGCTCGCTTGTTTTTTTTTTTTTGCCTTGGTTTTTATGTTGGTTTATGGAAAAAAAATATTTGTACACTTATCTTTCTCTTAAAATTCGAGTTCATTTTTTGTAAATGTATGAAACACTTTAGTTGTTATTTAACATTTTTTAAAGAGGATATTTAGAAAATAACATGTTTTGAATTTTTTATATTTTCTAAATATATTATTTGAAAATTGTGATTTTTTTAAGAAATCGTGATTTGTTTTTGTAATTGTGAATATTTTCTAAATGAAACACTTTTTGGAATTGTAAATATTTGAAAACATTCTGAATAGTTTTTTTTAATTGAACATATTTGAAGAAACCCAAGAACAATTGTAAAGGAAAACATCCATACCATAACCTTCGGGAAGATTCCCAAAATCAATAAAAACCAAATAGGAAGAAGCTTCGCAAAATAGGGATAGCCATTGGCTAACCGACCGGCCGATATGTCGCCACTATTGTAGAATCGGTTTATAGTCTTGGTTCGTAAGGGCCTTTAGTGCCGGTTCTGCAACAGTGCATTCCCTCCGGTTTGTACATAATATTTCTTCGCGTTTCAAATGGCGAAACACATAAGTACCCTAACTATTTCAAAGATTCCCTCCGGTATGTCCGAAGTGGGACTTTCCAGATATATCAGTCCGGAAACTCACTAGAGAAGAAAGTGATGAGAGTGAATCCGGTCACATCCTAGAGTGGGATCTTTGGGTGTAAAACTTTTTTCTTCGACTGTGTCCCTTTGCGCCGTAACCATGGACAATCTTCATCATTTAACTGGATGCTCGGGTCAATATTCACCGTGAAGGGAGCAATTTTATGAAACTTTTCATAATCTTCTGATATGTCTCTCTTGTCCTCCACTCACACGATGTTTCTTTTCCATGAAAGAACTATGTGTCACTTTAGCTCATCGTATGATGTATTCGCTTCCTTATCTTTTCTTTCTTTCGGCTTGGTAGACATGTCCTTCACATAGAAAACATGTGCCACTTCATTGGCTAGGACGAATGGTTCGTCTGTGTACGCAAGATTGTTGAGATTCACTGTTGTCAATCCGTACTGCGGGTCTTCCGTTACACCGCCTCCTGTCAGATTCACCCATTTGCACCGAAACAAAGGGACCTTAAAACCACGTCCATAGTCAAGTTCCCATATCTCCTCTATGTAACCATAATATGTTTCAACCTTTCCCCTCTTGGTTGCTGCATCAAAGCGGACACCACTGTTTTGGTTGATGCTCTTTTTATCTTGGGCGATCGTGTAATATGTATTCCCATTTATCTCGTACCCTTTGAAAGTCATTATATTAGAAGATGATAACTGGGACAACAAGTACATGCCATTTTCAACAGTGTCATCATGCATGGCACATGTCTGCAACCAACCGGCGAAAGTCCCTGTTTGTTAAAGTGTAATCCAGTCGTCTGACTGCTCCGGGTGTTTGGAGCATAGAATATTCTTGTGTTCCTCGATATACGGAACCACCAAGGCGGAATTTTGTAGACCTGTGTAGTGTTCTTGAGTGAGAAAATGCACGTCCATACATATTATTGCTTTCGGTCCTAGCGTGCCATTTCCACACAGTCTGCCCTCATGCCGCGATTCAGAAACACCAATCGGCTTAAGGTGAGGAATAAAGTCAACACAAAACTCAATGACCTCCTTATTTTCATGGCCCATGGAGATGCTTCCTTCTGACCTAGCACAGTTATGAACATATTTCTTTAAGACTCCCGTGAACCTCTCAAAGGGGAACATATTGTGTAGAAATACAGGATCCAGAATGGTAATCTCTTCGACTAGGTGAACTAGGATGTGTGTCATGATATTGAAGAAGGATGGTGGGAACACCAACTCGAAACTGACAAGACATTGCACCAAATCTTTCTCTAACCTTGGTATGATTTCTGGATCGATTAACTTCTGAGAGATTGCATTGAGGAATGCACATAGCTTCACAATGGCTAATCGAACATTTTTCGGTGGAAGCCCCATCAATGCAACTGGAAGTAGTTGCGTCATAATCACATGGCAGTCATGAGACTTTAGGTTCTGGAACTTCTTCTCTACTGTTTAATATTCCCTTTATATTTGACGAGAAGCCAGACGGGACCTTCATACTGAGCAGGCATTTAAAGAAGATTTCCATCTCTTCTTTGGTAAGAGCATAGCTGGCATGACCCTGATGTATGTCGTCTTTTCCATGCATATGTTGCTGGTCCTCCCGTGCCTCCGGTGTATCTTTTGTCTTACCATACACACCCAAGAAGCCTAGCAGGTTCACGCAAAGATTCTTCGTCACGTGCATCACGTCGATTGCAGAGCAGACCCCTAGGTCTTTCCAATAGGGTAGGTCCCAAAATATAAATTTCTTCTTCCACATGGGTGCGCGTCCATCAGCGTCATTCGGACCAGATTGTCTGCCAGGACCCTTTCCAAAGATTATTTTTAAATCCTCGACCATATCAAATATATCATCACCAGTACGATGGCAAGGCTTCCAGTGATCTGCTTCACCATTGAAATGCTTGCCTTTTTTCTTACGGGATGCTTGATCGGAAGAAATCGACGATGTCCCAGGTACACATTCTTCTTACAATTATCCAAATATATACTATCGCTATCATCTAAACAGTGCGTGCATGCGCGATATCCCTTGTTTGTTTGTCCTGAAAGGTTACTGAGAGCAGGCCAATCATTGATGGTCACAAACAGCAACACATGTAGGTCAAATTCCTCGTGATCAATCTCATCCCACGCACATACACCTTTTCGATTCCACAGCTGTAAGAGTTCTTCAACTGATGGCCTTAGGTACATATCAATGTCGTTGCCGGGTTGCTTATGGCCTTGGATGAGCACTGACATCATAATGAACTTCGGCTTCATGCACAACCAAGGAGGAAGGTTATACGTACATAGAGTCATGAGCCAGGTGTTATGATTGCTGCTCTGCTCCCCAAAAGGATTAATGCCATCTGCGCTTAGAACAAACCATACGTTCCTTGCGTCACCTGCAAAGTCCTCCCACTTTCTCTCGATTTTTCTCCACTACGCCCCGTCAGCGGGTACTCTCAACTTCCTGTCTTTCTTACGGTCTTCTCTGTGCCATCACATCAACTTGGCACGCTCTTTGTTTTGGAACAAACGTTTCAACTGTGGTATTATAGGAGCATACCACATCACCTTGGTAGGAATCTTCTTCCTGGGGTGCACGCCTTCAACATCACCAGGGTCATCGCGGCTGATCTTATAGCGCATTGCACCGCATACCGGGTGTCGTGGTACTTGGCCTGACAGTGAGAGTAGGGGGTACATAGGAGGAGGCAAGGTCCTAGCTACGGTGAGGTTGTACCCACGAGTTTTACGAGTTCAAGCCCCTCTCGGAGGAGGTAAAAGCCCTACGTCTCAGTGCTCGGAGGCTGTCGACTGGAATATGGGTGTGTGTAGGGGGTGCGAACCCTTGTACTGGAGGAGGGGGTGTCTTATATAGAGTGCGCCAGGACCCTAGCCGCCCCACGTTACAGAGGGTTCAATGTACATAAAGACAGGGCATTACTGATAACGTCGGTAATAAAGAGCTGTAATGGCCTTTAAGACTATGGAGTGAATGCCCGACCGTTGCTAGTCTTGCGTGACCTTAGATCTTCTGCGCTCCAAGTGGTTTCTTGCACGGTCGAGTGACTTCATTCTGGTCGAATGGAATTGGGGTATCCGAGTGAGGTATATGGTCGAGTGGATTGCACTCTTTGGTCACTTCAGTCGGTACCTTTGGTCATCCTTGGAATGTCTTTGATCCTAGGGTAGTGACCTTGGGTAGGGCATCTAGGTCAGGCCTACGGCCCTACCCTAGGTCTATGGTATCGTCAGTAGCCCCCGAATGGATTGAGGTCCGAGTGAAAAGAGAGTTGAAGTGGATTCCGATCCGATTCTCGTGCTCCGGAGGCATTCTCTTTGAACCTGGGAGTCTAGGTGGTCCTTCAACCTTATTTAAGTCGCCTTGATCAATTCAGAAACCGTCGAGTGAACTATGCGAGTAACCTTTGAGTGTTGATGAGGTGCGGGATCTTCGACGCGATTGGCTGCTCTGCGGTTCCCGGATTTTGTGGGATTCAAATTTCAGGGAAGCGCCCGGATGCCTCGATTCTCGTGCCAACTTTTCCGGCACGTATCGGGCGTGCGACTGTTGCAGGATTTGACAGGATAGCTCGGGCCAACAAGTCAGTCACTCGACCGCGGGCCCATAAAGGGGCGACGGGGCCGATGCTTAGGCACTATGCGCTTCGTAATTCTTCTTCCTCCTCTACTTCTCCACCGCACATGTGCCCCGCGCCCACCGCCGCTCCGCCTGTGCGCAGCTCGCCACCATGGGTAAAGACAAGACGACAGCCCTGGAGTATGCGAAGAAGGCGCCGGCGACGGGGAAGGGCAAGAAGGTGAGCCGGGGGTTGACGTCGAGAACTAGGCTGCCGCCCGGTTGGATCCAAGGAGATTGGATCCGATCTTCGATGCGGTGATACGTCAATTTTGCATCATGCTTATATGTTGATATTTATTGCATTATGGGCTGTTCTTACATGTTTTGTCACAATACTTATGCCTTTTCTCTCTTATTTTACAAGGTTTACATGAAGAGGGAGAATGCCGGCAGCTGGAATTCTAGGCTGGAAAAGGAGCAAACTCTGGAAACCTATTCTGCACAACTCCAAAAGCCTCGAAACTCAACAGAACGTTGTTTCAGAAAATATAAAAAATATCTGGCGAAAGAAGTCCACGAGGGGGGCCACCGGCTGCCCACGAGGGTGGGGGGCGCGCCCCCTGCCTCGTGGGCCAGCCGGAAGGCCCCCGGTGCCCATCTTCTCCTATATGAGGTGTTTTCACCTGGAAAAAATCAGAAGGAGGCTCTCAGGACCAAACGCTGCCGTCTCGAGGCGGAACCGACGCGGAAACCAATCTAGGGCTCCGGCAGAGCTGTTTTGTCGGGGACACTTCTCTCCGGGAGGGGGAAATCATCACCGCCGTCATCACCTACAACTTTCCCATCTTGGGGAGGACTATCTTCATCAACATCTTCACCAGCACCATCTCCTCTCAAATCCTAGTTCATCTCTTGTATCCAATCTTTGTACCCAAACCTCAGATTGGTACCCGTGGGTTGCTAGTAGTGTTGATTACTCTTTGTAGTTGATGCTAGTTGGTTTATTTGGTGGAAGATGATATGTTCAGATCCATTATGCATATTTATACCCCTCTGATCATGAACAATATTATGTCTTGTGAGTAGTCACTTTTGTTCCTGAGGACATGGGAGAAGTCTTGCTATTAGTAGTCATGTGACTTTGGTCTTCGTTCGATATTTTGATGAGATGTATGTTGTCACGCCTCTAGTGGTGTCATGTGAATGTCAACTACATGACACTTCACCATTATTTGGGCCTAGAGGAAGGCATTGGGAAGTAATAAGTAGATGATGGGTTGCTAGAGTGACAGAAGCTTAAACCCTAGTTTATGCGTTGCTTCGTAAGGGGCTGATTTGGATCCATATGTTTCTAGCTATGGTTAGGTTTACCTTAATACTTCTTTTGTAGTTGCGGATGCTTGCATTAGAGGTTAATCATAAGTGGGAGGCTTGTCTAAGTAAGGGCAGCACCCAAGCACCGGTCCACCCACATACCAAATTATCAAAGTACCGAACGCGAATCAGATGATCGTGATGAAAACTAGCTTGCCGATAATTCCCATGTGTCCTCGGGAGCGCTACTTTATATACAAGTTTGTCCAGGCTTGTCCTTTGCTACAAAAAGGATTGGGCCACCTTGCTGCACCTTATTTACTTTTACCTTTTGTCACTTGCTACCAATTATCTTATCACAAAACTATCTATTACCTATAATTTCAGTGCCTGCAGAAAATGCCTTACTAAAAACTGCCTATCATTTCCTTCCGCTCCTCGTTGGGTTCAACACTCTTACTTATCGAAAGGACTACGATAGATCCCCTACACTTGTGGGTCATCAAGACTCTTTTCTGGTGCCGTTGCCGGGGAGTGAAGCGCCTTTGGTAAGGAAAAATTTATATAGTGTGCTGAAATTTATTGTCACTTGTTACTATGGCTCAAAATCCTTTGAGGGGCTTTTTCGGGGTATCTTCACCCCAAACAGAAGAGCAAAGAGTTTCTCCTCAACCTACTGCACCTATTGAAAATGTTTGCTTTGAGATTCCTTCGGGTATGATAGAGAAACTGCTTGAAAATCCCTTTACAGGAGACGAAACACTTCATCCTGATTTACATCTAATCTATGTGGATGAAGTTTGTGGATTATTTAAGCTTGCAGGTATGCCCGAGGATGTTATCAAGAAGAAGGTCTTCCCTTTATCTTTGAAGGGAGATGCATTGACATGGTTTAGGCTATGTGATGATATGGGATCATGGAACTATAATCGTCTGAAGTTGGAATTTCATCAGAAGTTCTACCCTATGCACCACGTTGATGTCTACTACACGCTTCTATTCCTGTAGACAGTGTTGGGCCTCCAAGAGCAGAGGTTTGTAGGACAGCAGCAAATTTCCCTTAGGTGAGTAACCCAAGGTTTATCGAACTCAGGGAAGTGGAGGTTGAACGTACCCCTTTCAAGCAACCCTGCAATCAAGATACAAGAAGTCTCTTGTGTCCCCAACACACCTAATACACTTGTCAGATGTATAGGTGCACTAGTTCGGCGAAGAGATGGTAAAATATGGATGATAGGAGTGGCAAAGCAAAGTAATATAAATCTGTAATAAAAAGTGCAGCAAGCAAACAAGTGGTAAACATGAGCACAAATGGTATTGCAATGGTGGAAACAAGGCCTAGGGATCATACTTTCACTAGTGGCAACTCCCAACAACATTAACATAATCGAATCACATGATATTTCCCATAAAACACGCAATGGAGACGCACTCGGAGGTCATTCCTTTGTGGTCAAGAGAGGACGGGAATTATGTAGGGCTACAAAAGCACACCTCAAAGTTCGTAGTTCTTAATCTATGGATTTCCCAATGTCACCGCGGCCATCCAAAGAGAGCACCACAATCACCACAACATATCTCCAGGATAGTCAAAGACAAGCATTAAGAGACTCTCAATCTTCAATCAACACACAAAAGAGGAAATCACTCATGAAAATATTCTTCTAATCCATGTCCAATAGACCGCTGTCACCTTGGTCTCGGATATTATACTAGATAAAGACAAGTGAGTACATCAATTCAATACATAGAGGAAGGGGAAATATCATGGGATCACCCTAGATTAACATAGCCTATGATCACAACGAAGATCACATCATGGGAGAGAGAGATAACCACATAGCTACACGTACAAGACCTCAGCCCCGGAGAAGACTACTCACACATGGACATGGTGAGGAGGAGCTTGATGGTGGTGTTGATGGAGAGGTGTAGCCCCGCGAGGAGGAGACGGCCGGCGGCAGCCCTCCGGGGCGGCGGCGGCCCTAGGGGGCAGCGGCTCCTTGGCCCCCCTTATTCCTTGTGGATGGTGCTGCAATGGTGCTGGTCCTCCCCTCCAAGACGGCGGCTTGGGAGGAGGAAAATTCATGGCCCTTGGTGACCTAGGTTTCCTTTCTTTATATAGACTCTCGGATTCCCGTCATCAGGTTTTGGGCTTCAGTAAAACGGGCTTTTCTCGGCCGTCCGGACTCCGATTTGGACGAATTTTATATCCAGAAGCATCCCCTCGAAATTCCCCACAACTTTCGCAACTAGACTTTTTCCGATTGACGTCGTCTTCGGGCCGGAACGTGACCATATTCTAAAAACGTTCTCAGACAGATTTCAGGAAAGTCAGAGTCCTACTCCAATACGACTCCTTTTGCGTTTTTGTCAATTTCCAAGTAATTCCTACACAATAAAGTGTAAAACAAGAACATTGTGCACTTTTGCAACCATTAGCAGGTTAGTCCAATAAATGCCTAAAAAGATAGAAAACTTTGATATAATCATGAGACAATGATGCAAAACAAGCATGTCACAAGCAAAAATTATGGATACGTTTGGGACGTATCAACATCCCCAAGCTTAATTCCTACTCGTCCTCGAGTAGGTAGAATGATAACAAGCATAATTTATGTGGTGACATGCTACCAAAGAGTCTTTCACAATCACATGATAAATGCTTATTGAGATAATGAATCTTTAGTAATTAAGTTACCTCATGAGAATATCACAAAGAACTGAAAGTTTACAATATGATACTGAAACACCAGATTTGCAGTGAGCATGGTGTGCAAACATGACAAAGTGATACCTCGCTTGCCCCCTTTAGTGAAGCAAAACATAAATGCAGGAGCACCTCCGAAGTTTAAGTGACGACTAGATACAATGATTTCAGAATAAGCGTTATCACAATAATGCAGAAGACAATGGTACTTTGGGACAATGCACATTACACTCAGAATGACAATCATGCTCTCAATATTTGGTGCTTTGAAGAAAGAAGGTGGAGACTCAACATAAAAGTAAAAGAATGGCCCTTCGCAGAGGGAAGCAGGGATTACTCATGTGCTAGAGCTTTTTATTTTGAAAACATAGAAACAATTTTGTCAACGGTAGTAATACTTCATATGTGTTATGCATAAGACATCCTATAAGTTGCAAGCCTCATGCATCGAATACCAATAGTGCTCGCACCTTGTCCTAATTAGCTCGGATTTCCATGGATTATCATTGCATTACATATGTTTCAACCAAGTGTCACAAAGGGGTACCTCTATGTCACCTGTACAAAGGTCCAAGGAGATAGATCGCATTTGATTTCTCGTTTTTGATAGATCTCAACTTGAGGACATCCATACCGAGACAACATAGAAAATAGATAATGGACTCCTCTTTAATGCTTAAGCATTCAACAACAGATAATATTCTCATAAGAGATTGAGGATTAATGTCCAAGCTGAAACTTCCACCATGATACATGGCTTTGGTTGGCGGCCCAATGTTCTTCTCTAACAATATGCATACTCAGACCATTCAACTCATGGCAAATCACCCTTACTTCAGACAAGACGAACATGCATAGCAACTCACATGATATTCAACAAAAGTGTAACAGTTGATGGCGTCCCCAGAAACATGGATACCGCTCAACAAGCAACTTATAAGAAATAAGATACATAAGCGACATATTCTTTACCATAATAGTTTTTAAGCTACTTTCCCATGAGCTATGTATTGCAAAAACAAGGAATTATTTTGAAGGTTTTAAAGGTAGCACATGTAAATTTACTTGGAGTGGCGGTGAAATACCACATATAGGTAGGTATGGTGGACTCATATGGCATAACTGGTTTCAAGGATTTTGGATGCACAAGCAGTCAGACCGCTTAGTACAGGTGAAGGCTAGCAAAAGACTGGGAGCGACCAACTAAGAGAGCAATGACGGCCATAATCATGCAGAGCGACAAAGCAACATTGAATCGGGCATGGATGTTATATCACTACTCAGAAATTAAAGATCATCAAGGCTTGATAGACTTTCTTTACAGTCTTAAATATGCGCGAGCATATGCCAAGTCAATCAAAATAAATTCTTGGAGGAAGATATCACTAAACCATACCACATCATAGGCAAACAAATCATGCTGGTACTTCAATAACACATTAAGAACCCCCAGCTATTTGAGACTAACCATAAGAAAACATGAACTACTAAGCACCATTATGCACATAGCATTTTTATCATAGACATATCAACCAGTGCCACAGAAGCCAACTGTCTTAACAAGATAAGCATGATAACTCAGAGAGTTCTAGAAGCAACAACCTAAACAAAAGCTCTTAAAAAGATAAGCATGAAAACTAAGAGCTAAGCATGACATCAGCTATGAAAAGATAAAGAACACACACAAGAAGATACGCATGCAAGCCTATGTTGTGTTCTACAGTGGAGTGGAGTGTGTTTCTCTCCCAAACAATGAAGTCTAGGATCCAACTTGTTATGAACAACAAGCAAAGCTAAAGAAAACTAAAAAGGAAACTAAAAGCAAGACGCCCCAAGCATAGCACATAACGCATGAAGTGATTATAATATAGTGGAACGAAAGACGAACTGATAATTGTTGATGGAGAAGGGGATGCATGGGGGCATCCCCAAGCTTAGACGCTTTAGTCTTCTTGAATATTTCTTGGGGGTTCACGGGGGCATCCCCAAGCTTGAGCGTTTGACCCTCCTGAATCTTCTTTTATCATCTTCCCTCGCACACTTGAAAACTCCCTTCATACATAACTCATCATAATCTGATTAGCGAGGTTAGTACCCACAATAAAATAATTTTTTCCCTACTAGAAATAAGGATAATCTTGAAGAGCTACTGTTTCTCAAGATTGCCAAAAGGTTTTTGCAAAGAAAAAGCAAGCTCAAGGTTTGCAAAACAAAGAAAAGGCAAAACAGGACAGAATCTGTGAAAAACAGACCAGCAGGTAGTAAATAATTTTTTCGGGGCACTTCTACAACTCAAATAAACAAACTCAGAACAGGCGCCCGAAAGCCAATTGTATAGAGCACGCTGTCAAAAAAAATCAGACCAAAAAGATGATCTGGTGATTTTATACGAATTTTTCTGTCCAAGGACAGAATCTGTTTCCTGGGCAGCACGTCACAACTTTTGAACTTTCTTGCAATCGGAGGCTAAACTTGGCACAAAGCTGAAAAATAAAGATACAATGATGTTGCTACAGTAGTAACAAACATCAAGACCACTAAAAACTGAAAGAACAACCTGAAAGCAAGGATAACAAGGGTTGTCTCCCTAGAGCTCTTTCTTTATAGCCATAAAGATAGGCTTAAGACTTTAATGATGCTCTCGTAGGAATAAGAGTTGAAGAACAAAAGAGAGCATCAAGAAGAAAATACCAAATACATTTAAGCCTAACATGCTTCCTATGCATAGGAATATTGCAATAGAATAATTCATTGAAGCACAAAGCAATAAGCATAGGAAGACAAAACAAGTGCAGCTTCAAAACCTTCAACATAAAGAGAGGGAACTTGATATTATTGAAATATCTATAAGCATATGTTCCCTTCTCATAATAATTTTCAGTGGGATCATGAATAAACTAAACAATATAAGCATCACATAAAGCATTGTTACCATGATCCATATGCAAAAAGGTACTCTTACTCTCCACATAAGCATAATCTTTCTCATTGGTAATAGTGGGAGTAGGACTATCGTAAATAACTTGAGCACTATAGATTAATTGTGTATTAGTAAGATGGTGTTCAACAAGGGAGTAATTCCCTCCATGATTATGACAAGTTTCATAAGGATAATTTCTCCTTATGTCATAGGTACCTTTATAATCACTATAGATTGGAGTTGTAACATCATCATAGTAGAGAAGAGCATTATCATTGCTAGCAACTATATTTGTAAACATGTTGTCTTTATTCTTACTAGCAAAAGAATTATCAATTATCACATCACTAGTGGGTAAAGGATTTGCAATCCTATCATCCCCAAGCTTAGAGCTTTCCATATCATCACTTTCAGAGTTGGTACCAAAAAGATTTTCAAGATCATAAGTAGCATTATCATCATTTTCCCAATCACAATAAGTAACATGCATATCATAATCAAAATCATCTTCAATAGTACCTACGGACGTATCATCAAGATGATAATTAAGGCAATAAACTTTACCTTCTTCTTTAAACTTAAAACCGTTAGGATAAAAGTTGATGGGAGGAATATGCTCAGGCCAGGTTGATACCCATTCTTCTTCCTTCTTGCTCCTCTTCCTTCTCTTTTTCTTCTTCTTCACCTTAGGAGGGAGTGGTTGGAGATGAAGCTTCTTCACATATCCTGGTTTATCATTAGAAACAATAGGGGAAACTTGGGAGAAACTCTCCTTTTTATTAGCAGAAATATAAGAGACATTTTTATACTTTGGTAAAGTTCCCTCCTTTCTAATCTTACTTATGTAATCATTTTCATGGCAATTAACAACACAATAGAGATGGCAATTTTGCAAAGTGTTTTTTATTCCTATGGCATTAACATCTAGCCAAGAAGTATTTTCTGATAACTCTTCACACATCAAAAATAACATAAGCTCATCATAAAGATCAGAGGTGATCATGTTATCACACAACTGGTTAACAGTTATGTTTTGAAAGTGCATGCATTGAAAATAAAAGTGACCCTCTATACAGCAAAGTTCACAAGTAAAAGGATAAAGGTCACACAATTCTCTAGCAATTTCATTTAAATCTTTGACCCAAGTGATTGTTCTTTCATGCTTATGTTGCTTACAATACTTCTCTTCTTCAATCATAGGCCTTTCACAAGGTCTATCCACTCCACAAAAATTAACATGCTTATATAAAACTTCATTTTTAGGAATTGGATCATGCATGTTGCAATCATCATGAACAATTTCATTTTCTTTGCAAATCTCTTTAAAAGGTTCATGATGCTTGATCCAATCCTCCTTAGGCATATTAAGATGTGAAGCAAAAGATTTGAGGAAATCAACAAGGAGTTGAGAATCCAGCCCAAACTTAGCACTAAACTTATTAAAAATTGTAGTTTCAACAAAGGACTTAATGCAATCATACTCATAAATTATACCTGACTCTTTACCTTTGTCGATCTCCCAATCTTCAGTGTTGCGTTGAATTCTTTCAAGGAGTTCCCATTTAGCATCAATCTATTCGTTTGTGAAAGAACCCATTGAGGAAGCATCGAGCAAATCTTTATCCTGTCGAGAGAGCCTCGCATAGAAGTTAGTAATAATCATATCTTTGGGGAGCCCATGGTTAGGATATTTTAGCATTAACGTTTTCAGTCTCCCCCAAGCTTGAGCTATGCTCTCTCCATCATGAGGATAGAAATTATAAACATAATTCCTATTCTCATGGACTTCATGAAGAGGATAAAACTTGGAGTAAAAGAGAGACTGGATCTCTTCCCAATCCAGCAGGTGAGTGTCATCTAGTAGCCTATACCATTCCAATGCTTTTCCTTTCAGTGACAAGGCAAATAATTTCCTCATGACTCCATCTCTTGTCAAACCTGAAATCTTAAACAACTCACAAAGTTCTGTAAGTTTCAACAAATGAATACTAGGATTGACTGTCCCATCATAACAATCATTCCTAATTATTTCAATTATACTAAGTGGTATTTGGAACGGGATACATTCAGTAGGTGGAGGAGACTTCTCTACCATGGGTGTGGTAAAGCGGCCTTCCCCAAGCAGAGAACTAAGAGTGCGGTTTTCCATAAACATAACTAGTGAAACTAAAAACAAGAAACGAAAAGATTTAATTGCAAGATCTAGAGAAGGTACCTTCACTTACCTCACTTCCCCGGCAACGGCGCCAGAAATAGCTTGATGTCTACTACACGCTTCTATTCCTGTAGACAGTGTTGGGCCTCCAAGAGCAGAGGTTTGTAGGACAGCAACAAATTTCCCTTAGGTGAGTAACCCAAGGTTTATCGAACTCAGGGAAGTGGAGGTTGAACGTACCCCTTTCAAGCAACCCTGCAATCAAGATACAAGAAGTCTCTTGTGTCCCCAACACACCTAATACACTTGTCAGATGTATAGGTGCACTAGTTCGGCGAAGAGATGGTAAAATATGGATGATAGGAGTGGCAAAGCAAAGTAATATAAATCTGTAATAAAAAGTGCAGCAAGCAAACAAGTGGTAAACGTGAGCACAAATGGTATTGCAATGGTGGAAACAAGGCCTAGGGATCATACTTTCACTAGTGGCAACTCCCAACAACATTAACATAATCGAATCACATGATATTTCCCATAAAACACGCAATGGAGACGCACTTGGAGGTCATTCCTTTGTGGTCAAGAGAGGACGAGAATTATGTAGGGCTACAAAAGCACACCTCAAAGTTCGTAGTTCTTAATCTATGGATTTCCCAATGTCACCGCGACCATCCAAAGAGAGCACCACACCACAACATATCTCCAGGATAGTCAAAGACAAGCACCAAGAGACTTTTAATCTTCAATCAACACACAAAAGAGGAAATCACTCATGAAATTATTCTTCTAATCCATGTCCAATAGACCGCTGTCACCTTGGTCTCGGGGATTATACTAGATAAAGACAAGTGAGTACATCAATTCAACACATAGAGGAAGGGGAAATATCATGGGATCACCCTAGATTAACATAGCCTATGATCACAACGAAGATCACATCATGGGAGAGAGAGATAACCACATAGCTACACGTACAAGCCCTCAGCCCCGGAGAAGACTACTCACACATGGACATGGTGAGGAGGAGTTTGATGGTGGTGTTGATGGAGAGGTGCAGCCCCGCGAGGAGGAGACGGCCGGCGGCAGCCCTCCGGGGCGGCGGCGGCCCTAGGGGGCGGCGGCGGCCCTAGGGGGCAGCGGCACCTTGGCCCCCCTTATTCCTTGTGGATGGTGCTGCAATGGTGCTGGTCCTCCCCTCCAAGACGGCGGCTTGGGAGGAGGAAAATTCGTGGCCCTTGGTGACCTAGGTTTCCTTTCTTTATATAGACTCTCGGATTCCCGTCATCAGATTTTGGGCTTCAGTAAAACGGGCTTTTCTCGGCCGTCCGGACTCCGATTTGGACGAATTTTATATCCAGAAGCATCCTCTCGAAATTCCCACAACTTTCGCAACTAGACTTTTTCCGTTTGACGTCGTCTTCGGGCCGGAACGTGACCATATTCTAAAAACGTTCTCAGACATATTTCAGGAAAGTCAGAGTCCTACTCCAATACGACTCCTTTTGCGTTTTTGTGAATTTCCAAGTAATTCCTACACAATAAAGTGTAAAACAAGAACATTGTGCACTTTTGCAACCATTAGTAGGTTAGTCCAATAAATGCCTAAAAAGATAGAAAACTTTGATATAATCACGAGACAATGATGCAAAACAAGCATGTCACAAGCAAAAATTATGGATACGTTTGGGACGTATCACACGTTCATCGTGATCGTAATTATATTTATAATTTCTGGCCTCGCGAAGGAGAAAGCATCGCTCAAGCTTGGGGGAGGCTTAAGTCAATGTTATATTCATGCCCCAATCATGAGCTCTCAAGAGAAATGATCATTCAAAATTTTTATGCTCGGCTTTCTCTTAATAATCGCTCCATGCTCGATACTTCTTGTTCTGGCTCTTTTATGATGAAGACTATTGAATTCAAATGGGATTTATTGGAAAGAATTAAAAGCAACTCTGAAGACTGGGATCTCGACGAAGGTAAGGAGTCAGGTATGACCCCTAAGTTTGATTGTGTTAAAGCTTTTATGGATACCGATGATTTCCGTGAGTTTAGCACTAAATATGGACTTGACTCTGAGATAGTAGCTTCTTTTTGTGAATCTTTTGCTGCTCATATTGATCTTCCCAAGGAGAAGTGGTTTAAATACCACCCCCTATTGAAGTAAAAGTAGTTGAACCTATTAAAGTTGAAGAAAAGACTATCACTTATAATGTTGATCCTGTTATTCCTACCGCTTATATTGAGAAACCACCTTTCCCCATTAGGATAAAGGATCATGCTAAAGCTTCAACTGTAGTTCGTAAGAGTAATACTAGAACACCTACACCCTCTGAGCAAATTAAAGTTGAACCTAGTGTTGCTATGGTTAAAGATCTCTTGGTAGAAGATTTAGATGGACATGATATTTACCTCCAAGAACAGTCTGCTAGAATAGCCAAACCCAATGCTAGGAATAAACATAAACCTGTTGTAGGCTTGTCTATTATCTCTGTTAAGATAGGAGATCATTGCTATCATGGTTTATGTGACGTAGGTGCTAGTGCGAGTATTATCCCTCTTGATTTGTATAACGAAATTATGCATGATATTGCACCTGTTGAGTTACAAGGGATTGATGTTAGTATTAAGCTTGCTAATGGAGACACTATTTCACCAGTTGGGATTGTTAGAGATATTGAAGTCTCGTGTGGGAAGGTTAAATACCCTGCTGATTTTCTTGTTCTTAGTTCCCCACAAGATGAAATTTGTCCCATTATATTTGGCAGACCCTTCTTGAATACTGTTAATGCCAAGATAGACTGTGTGAAAGATATTGTCACTGTGGGATTAGGGGATATGACTCATGATTTTAACTTTGCTAAATTCCGTAGACAACCCCTTGAAAAGGCACCACCCAGTAAGGATGAAATTATTGGTCTTGCTTCTATTGCCGTGCCACCTAATGATCCTTTAGAACAATACTTGCTAGACCACGAAAATGATATGCATATGAATGAGAGAAGGGAAATAGATGAAATATTCCTTACACATGGACTCGTATTGAAAAACAACTTGCCTGTTGAAATTCTAGGGGATCCTCCTCCACCCAAGGGTGATCACGTGTTTGAACTTAAACCTTTGCCTGATAATCTTAAGTATGTTTATCTTGATGAAAAGAAGATATATCCTGTTATTATTAGTGCTAACCTTTCAGAGCAGGAAGAAGAAAAATTATTGAAAACTCTGAAGAAACATCGTGCTACTATTGGGTATACTCTGGATGATCTTAATGGCATTAGTCCCACTATATGCCAACACAAGATAAAATTGGAAGAAAATGCTAAACCAGTTATTGATCATCAGCGACGACTAAATCCTAAGATGAAAGAAGTGGTAAGAAAGGAAATACTAAAGCTTCTAGAGGCAGGTATTATCTATCCATTTGCTGATAGCCAGTGGGTAAGTCCTGTCCATTGCATTCCTAAGAAAGGAGGTATTATTGTCGTTCCTAATGATAAAGATGAATTGATCCCGCAAAGAATAGTTACAGGTTATAGGATGGTAATTGATTTCCGTAAGTTAAATAAAGCTACTATGAAAGATCATTACCCCTTGCCTTTTATTGATCAAATGCTAGAAAGGTTATCCAAACATACTCATTTCTTGTTTCTAGATGGTTATTCTGGTTTATCTCAAATACCAGTGTCAAAAGGGGATCAAGAAAATACCACTTTTACTTGTCCTTTCGGTACCTTTGCTTATAGACGTATGCCTTTTCGTTTATGTAATGCACCTGCTACCTTTCAAAGATGCATGATGGCTATATTCTCTGATTTTTGTGAAAAGATTGTTGACGTTTTCATGGATGATTTCTCCGTTTACGAAACTTCTTTTGATGATTGCTTAAGCAACCTTGATCGAGTTTTGCAGAGATGTGAAGAAACTAATCTTGTCTTGAATTGGGAGAAGTGCCACTTTATGCTTAATGAAGGCATTGTCTTGGGACATAAAATTTCTGAAAGAGGTATTGAAGTTGACAAAGCTAAAGTTGATGCTATTGAAAAGATGCCATGCCCTAAGGACATCAAAGGTATACAAAGTTTCCTTGGTCATGCCGGGTTTTATAGGAGATTCATAAAGGACTTCTCCAAAATCTCCAGGCCTCTGACTAATCTCTTCCAAAATGATATTCCTTTTGTCTTTGATGATGATTGTCTAGAAGCATTTGAAATACTTAAGAAAGCATTGATCTCCGCACCTATTGTCCAACCTCCTGACTGGAATTTACCCTTTGATATTATGTGCGATGCTAGTGATTATGCTGTAGTTGTTGTTCTAGGGCAAAGAGTTGATAAGAAATTGAATGTTATCCAATATGCTAGTAAAACCCTAGATAGTGCCCAGAGAAATTATGCTACTACTGAGAAATATTTTTTAGCAGTTGTATTTGCTTGTGATAAGTTTAGACTCTATAGTGTTGATTCTAAAGTAACTATTCACACTGATCATGCTGCTATCAAATACCTTATGGATAAGAAAGATGCTAAACCTAGACTTATTAGATGGGTTCTCTTGCTACAAGAATTTGACTTGCATATTATTGATAGAAAAGGAGCTGAGAACCCCGTTACAGACAACTTGTCTAGGCTAGAAAATATACTTGATGACCCACAACCTATTGATGATAGCTTTCCTGATGAACAACTAGCTGTCATAAGTACTTCTCGTACTGCTCCATGGTATGTTGATTATGCTAATTATATTGTTGCTAAGTTTATACCTCCTAGCTTCACATACCAGCAAAAGAAAAAATTCTTCTATGATTTGAGACATTACTTCTGGGATGACCCACATCTTTATAAAGAAGGAGTAGATGGTATCATTAGACGTTGTGTACCTGAGCATGAACAGGAACAGATCCTACGCAAGTGCCACTCCAAAGCTTACGGAGGACACCATGCGGGAGATAGAACTGCACATAAGGTATTGCAATCCGGTTTTTATTGGCCTACTCTCTTCAAGGATGCCCGTAAGTTTGTCTTATCTTGTGACGAATGTCAAAGAATATGTAATATTAGTAGACGTCAAGAAATGCCTATGAACTATTCACTTGTTATTAAACCATTTGATGTTTGGGGCTTTGATTATATGGGACCTTTTCCTGCCTCTAATGGGTACACACATATTTTAGTTGCTGTTGATTACGTTACTAAGTGGGTAGAAGCTATTCCGACTAGTAGCTCTGATCATAACACCTCTATTAAGATGCTTAAAGAAGTTATATTTCCGAGGTTTGGAGTCCCTAGATATCTAATGACCGATGGTGGTTCACACTTTATTCATGGTGCTTTCCGTAAAATGCTTGCAAAGTATGATGTCAACCATAGAATTGCATCCCCCTATCACCCACAGACTAGTGGTCAAGTAGAACTAAGTAATAGGGAGTTGAAATTAATCTTGCAAAAGACAGTTAATAGGTCTAGGAAGAATTGGTCCAAGAAACTTGATGATGCATTATGGGCCTATAGAACTGCATACAAAAATCCTATGGGTATGTCTCCATATAAGATGGTATATGGAAAGCTTGTCACTTACCTCTTGAGCTAGAACATAAGGCATATTAGGCTATTAAAGAGCTCAACTATGATTTCAAACTTGCCGGTGAGAAGAGACTATTTGACATTAGCTGTCTCAATGAATGGAGACCCCATGCCTATGAGAATGCCAAGCTTTTTTAAAAAAAGTTAAAAGATGGCATGACAAAAGAATACAAAAGCGCGAGTTTAACGTAGGTGATTATGTCTTGCTATACAACTCTCGTTTAAGATTTTTTACAGGAAAACTTCTCTCCAAGTGGGAAGGACCTTATGTTATCGAGGAGGTCTATCGTTCTGGTGCCATAAAAATCAACAACTTCGAAGGCACAAATCCGAAGGTGGTGAACGGTCAAAGAATCAAACATTATATCTTAGGTAATCCTATAAATGTTGGAACTAATGTTATTGAAACCGTAACCCCGGAGGAATACATAAGGGACACTTTCCAGAACGATTCAGCCTCCAAAAAGGAAGAGGTACATGATACGGTAAGTAAAACGACTCCAAAACAGTTCTAAAGGCAATTTTCTCCGTTTTGGAATATTTAGAAAAATAGAAAAATATACAGCAGTCCGGAAGAGACACGAGGCGTCCACGAGGGTGGAGGGCGCGCCCCCCTGCCTCGTGGGCACCCCGTGTGTCCCCAGGACTCCGTTTTCTTGTGGGTTGCTCCTTTTGGTCGGTAAAAATTCATTATATATACTCCCGAAGGTTTTGACCTCTGTATCACGCATAAATCCTCTGTTTTCGTTTCGATCTGCTGTTTTTGACAGATCTAGGTCATCATGGCGACCTCCAACACCCCCAAGGACAAGTTCTTCGAGAAGGTCATCAATCCCTACCTTGCGGAGGTGCTGCACCACCCTAAAACCATGGAGTTGCATGAGGGGGTGCTGCACATCCGTCATGTTGAGGGGCCAAGGAGGACCGGAAGCGTGGAGACAAAACTCGAAGCAATGGAGCAACAAGTTTTCAAGTGCCAAGGTATGGTGGAACGAGGACTCAACGCCAACCACATGATGATCTCGGAGCTCGCCAACAACCTCAAGCTGGACTCAAGGATCTTTGGGGAAGCTATCTCCAATCTTCAAGAGAAGATCGAACACCTCCAAGCCCAGATCTATGACCTGCAAAACCAAAACAGTGAGTATGAATATAGATTCAAGAAGATGAGTTTTGCTGCAGATTTGACTGTCTCGGAGACTCGATCATCCTTCTACGATGGTGAACCCATGCCTTGGAAGGTGGACAACAAACCTACATCATCAACAACTCCATCATCACCACCCCAGAAGAAGGAGTGATGGCTTCTCGCCCCTCGTTGGTTACCCCAAGTGGAAGGTTTGAGATGCAGTGTAGCGGAAGTTTTCCCTTGGCAAAGATACCAAGGATCGATTTCCCCTGAGACTCCCAGTTTCAATAAGAAGGTGTCAACTGCTAACGACGCCAGATATTAGCAATCAACGTGGACCTGCACACAGATACAAATAACTTTGCTCCCAACGAGTACAGAGAGGTTGTCAATCCCTCCGGCCTTGTCGTTTACAAAGGATCAAATGCAAGTGATAATAGTGATAGGTATTGCTGCAATAGTAAGTAAAAACGGAAAGTAAATAGCGGATGTGATCAATGATGGTAATATGGACCGGAGTCCCATGATGTTCACTAGTGATGTCTCTCTCCCAAAAGACGATAAAGCAGCTATGTGAGGTAAACGAATTACAGCTGGGCAATTGACAGGACCATGTGCGCAAACCAATGCTGACTAAGTTGCAAGAAAGGTAGAGGTTCAAAGCATGGGCGGTACGCCAAGGCAAGTAGACCGAAATCCATCTGCATCTACTACTAATCATCCACCTTGATATATCTATCCAGAACATCTCGCTGGTATTAAGTTGCGAGTCCCACCCATAGTGTAAACTCAAAGCAACAGACAACTGCATTAAAAGAACTTTGCGTAAAGTAAACAATCCTTGCACCCGCGGGCACAAGCACCGTTGTTTTCCCCCTTGTGGCAACAACACATCCCCTAGACTCATGTTTCTGTCACTCAAGCTAGTCATCGAGGGGCATGAACCCACAATCAAGCATAATGTTCCCTCTTGGAGTCACTACCTACTACTTGGCCAAAGCAATAAATAACAACGGAGAACATGCAAGAATTACTTACGAACATAAATATAAAAGAGGTGAATCAAATATATTACTCAAACACAATCTGAACATAATCTCACAATCCATCGGATCCCAGCAAACTCAGCATAGCAACAACATAAGGATTACATATGTGCCTCGATCATGTAGGGCAGCTCACGAGGACTAATTAGTGAAGCACAAGAACGGGAGGAGAACATCACATAGCTACTGGTCATGGACCCATGGTCCAAGGGAGACTACTCACAACTCATCCGGGAGGCGTCCATGGTGGTGGAGAAGCTCCCGGTGGTGATCCTCCCCTCCGGCAGGGTGTCGGGAAGAGTTCTCCTGGTGCTCCCGATCTTGGAAGCGCGGCGGCGGCGAAACAGAGATGAGATCGCGAAAAAGGGTTCCCGTCTCGAGGGTTCCGGGACACGATATAAATATATGCCAAAGGGGGGCATCAGACGAGGCTCGGGGGGCCCAGGCGCCCCCCCCGGCGCGGCCAGGAGGGGGGCCGCGCCACCAGGGCGCCTGGAGCCTTGGTGGCCCCCCTCCGGCTGTACTTCGGGTGCCGGGAAGCTTCTGGAACGCTGATTTTTTATATAATTTTTTCGGGATTTTCCTGGCAGTTCTCGTAATGGGAAAACCCGAAATACAAAAACAGCCGAAAACAGAAACTGGCACTGGGGTGCACTGAGTTAATAGGTTAGTCCAAATATGATCAAAAGTGTATGGAAGTGTATAAATATCATAACAATATCACCCAAAAGAGGCATGGAGCAAGCAGAAATTATAGATACGTTTTGGACGTATCAACATCCCCAAGCTTAATTCCTGCTCGTCCTCGAGTAGGTAAATGATAACAAGAATAATTTCTGTGGTGACATGCTATTAACCATATAGGACGTTTATAGTCACATGACAAAAGCTTACTGAGACAATGAATCTGTAGTAATTAAGTTGCCTCATGAGAAAATCACAAAGAACTGAAAGTTTTACAACATGATACTGAAACATCAAATAGATTTGTAATGAGCATGGTGTGCAAATATGATAAAGTGATATCTCGCTTGCCCCCTTTAGTGAAGCAAAACATAAATGCAGGGGCACCTCCAAGGTTTAAGTGATGACTAGATACAATGATTTCAAAATAAACGATATCACAATCATGCAAAAGACAATGCTACTTTGGGACAATGCACATTACACTGAGAATGACAATCATGCTCTCAGTAGTTGGTGCTTTTAAAAGAAGGTGGAGACTCTCGAACCGTGGCTTTTGTTGGCAAGGTTGAAAACCCGTAGTCGGAAACAAAGACAAAACATGTACCAGAGCTCTTGGTTTTAAAAACAGAAGTATAATTATTTTTTTAGATTATGCATGTTTCGTCAACGAATGCTAGCAGACAACTCAATCACTTCTTGAGATGGACAAGTTTCGAGGAACGGCTCCCGAATGAGGACGATCACATCCTCTTAATCTCCTTTGTTTATCACTGCCAAAGTTTTCTGATTTCTCATGAACAAAGCGTGAAGGAGGGTTTGTTTGTTATATTATCTTTTTGAGCCGGGCGCACTCAATGCCAGTTCCTTCTCGTATTATGGGTTTGCACATTATACATGCAATCCCGGGGTGAAGCTTGTCCAACTTAAAAAGATCATGAATTAACTACTACTTCCTCATGAACTTAAAACAGAGGCACAAAATAGGAATGCTTTTTCTTTGGATAATTTCGAGATGGTACATGCAAGTCTCCGTTAGGAATGGCAGGTAAATACCATGTAGGAAGGTATGGTGGACTCATATGGCATAACTAGTTTAAAAGAATTTGGATGCACAAGCAGTCAGTCCGCTTAGTACAGGTGGAGGTTAACAAAAGACTGGGAGCGACCAACTAAGAGATCAATGACGGTCATAATCATGCAGAGCGACAAAGCAACATTGAATCAGGCATGGAAGTTATATCGCTACTCAGAAACAAAAGATCATCAAGGCTTGACAGACTTTCTTTACAGTCTTAAATATGCGTGAGCATACGCCAAGTCAATCGAAATAAATTCTCGAAGGAAGATATTACTAAACCATACCACATCATAGGCAAACAAATCATGTTGGTACTCCAATAACACATTGGGAATCCCCCAGCTATTTGAGACTAACCATAAGAAAACGTGAACTACTAAGCGCCATTATGCACGTAGAATCTTTATCATAGACATATCAACCAATGCAACGGAAGCAAACTCTCTTAATAAGATAATCATGATAACTAAAGAGAGTTCAAGCAACCAACTAAACAAAAGCTCTTTTTAGAAAGATAAGCATGCAAGTTAAGAGCTAAGCATGATAGTAGCTATTGAAAAACAAAGAACACACACAGCAAAGATAGACATGAAAATTCTATGTTATGTTCTAGGTAGAAGTGGAGCGTGTTTCTCTCCCACATAAAGAAAGCTGAGTTCCGACTCGTTATGAAAAGCTAAAGAAAACTAAAAAGGAAAACTAAAAGCAAGACGCTCCAAGCATAGCACATAACACATGAAGTGATAAAAATATAGTGGAACGAAAGACGAACTGATAATGTTGATGGAGAAGGGGATGCACGGGGGCATCCCCAAGCTTAGACGCTTGAGTCTCCTTGAATATTTCTTGGGGGTGCATGGGGGCATCCCCAAGCTTGAGCGCTTGACACTCCTGAATCTTTTTATCATCTTTCCTCGCACACTTGAAAACTCCCTTCATACATAACTCATCATAATCTGATTAGTGAGGTTAGTACCCTTAATAAAATAATTGTTCCTTGCTGGAAATAAAGATATTCTGGAAGGTTTACTGTTTCTCAAGATTGCCAAAAGGTTTTTGCAAAGAAAAAGCAAGCTCAAGGTTTGCAAAATGAAGGAAAGGCAAAACAGGACCGAATCTGTGAAAAACAGAACAATAGGTAGTAAATGATTTTTTCGGGGCACTTCTGCAACTCTAATAAAAAAACTCAGAACAGACACACGAAAGACAATTATATAGAGCACGCTGTCGAAAAAATTCAGACCAAAAAGATGATCTGGTGATTTTATACGAATTTTTCTATCCAAGGACAGAATCTGTTTCCTGGACAGCATGTCACAACTTTTGAACTTTCTAGCAATCAGAGGCTACACTTGGCACAAAATTGAAAAGCAAAGATACAATGATGATGCTACTGTAGTAACAACATCAAGACACAACGAAAGCAAAATAAAATTTATTCATGTGGGCTGCCTCCCAAAAGCGCTTTCTTTTATGCCTTTAAGCTAGGCATAATGCATAGAGATCAAGTTGTATCAATTGAACCATCATCAAGATCATCAAAAAGCTCTTCAATAATACAACTAGTCTTAAGAGGACTTTCAAATAAAGGCCTCATAGAGATACTTCTAGGGAGAAGACCAAAAGGATAAAAGTCAAGGGAAGATTCATTTATGAATTCATCAAAGAGAGGTGTTTCTTCCAAAGTCTTTACAGTTTCAACCCCTTTGGCAATAGATGGATTACTTTTAGAACGGGGAGCCTTTGGAACGTGAACGAACTTAGGCTCCCTCTTTGCCGGAGTTTCTACCTTTTTGGTTTTGATTGAGGAGAAAGTAGGTCCTAGAGTATCAAAGATTTCCTCAATCTTGTCTATCCTAGAAGAGTCCAAGTCATGGGTTTTGATGGTCTCCAAAGTTTTGAAAATCTTATGCATGGAGCTATCAAGCCTATTCAAATTCCCTTGGATCTTACGATCCAACTCATTTACCTTATTAATGTTTGGCATCTCTAGCTCTATCTTTTCAAGTTTTTTCATAATGTGAGCTAGGGTGATGTCCTCTTGAATGCTAACAACAGGGGGATTCCCAACAAGATTTTCAATAATACTAAGAGACTCCCAAACTGGGGCCTCTAGGAAATTCCCATTGATAGCAGTATCTAGAATAAACCTATTCCAAGAAGTAATTCCAACATAAAAATTTCTAAGCAGGATAGTAGTAGGTTGCTTCTTGGTGGCTCTTTTTTGAGAATCATTAATTCTATACCAAGCATCTTTCAAACTTTCCCCACCTCTTTGTTTAAAGGTGAGAACTTCTGCCTCGTCAAAGACAAAAGGACCCGACATAATGACAACTACAGAATAAGATAACTATTTTTGTGATTTTTGATAAAAGACACTAAAGCAAAACTGAAAGGTAAACTAACAAGACTAAAAAGCAAAGGTAAAATATAGCGTGCAACTCCCCTATCCTGAAGAGTGGAGTCCCCGGCAACGGCGCCAGAAAAATTTGCTTGATGGCTTCTCGCCCCTCGTTGGTTACCCCAAGTGGAAGGTTTGAGATGCAGTGTAGCGGAAGTTTTCCCTTGGCAAAGATACCAAGGATCGATTTCCCCTGAGACTCCCAGTTTCAACAAGAAGGTGTCAACTGCTAACGGCGCCAGATATTAGCAATCAACGTGGACCTGCACACAGATACAAATAACTTTGCTACCAACGAGTACAGAGAGGTTGTCAATCCCTCCGGCCTTGTCATTTACAAAGGATCAAACGCAAGTGATAATAGTGATAGGTATTGCTGCAATAGTAAGTAAAAACGGAAAGTAAATAGCGGATGTGATCAATGATGGTAATATGGACCGGAGTCCCATGATGTTCACTAGTGATGTCTCTCTCCCAAAAGACGATAAAGCAGCTATGTGAGGTAAACGAATTACAGCTGGGCAATTGACAGGACCATGTGCGCAAACCAATGCTGACTAAGTTGCAAGAAAGGTAGAGGTTCAAAGCATGGGCGGTACGCCAAGGCAAGTAGACCGAAATCCATCTGCATCTACTACTAATCATCCACCTTAAGATATCTATCCAGAACATCTCGCTGGTATTAAGTTGAGTCCCACCCATAGTGTAAACTCAAAGCAACAGACTACTGCATTAAAAGAACTTTGCGTAAAGTAAACAATCCTTGCACCCGCGGGCACAAGCACCGTTGTTTTCCCCCTTGTGGCAACATCACATCCTCTAGACTCATGTTTCTGTCACTCAAGCTAGTCATCGAGGGGCATGAACCCACAATCAAGCATAACGTTCCCTCTTGGAGTCACTACCTACTACTTGGCCAAAGCAATAAATAACAACGGAGAACATGCAAGAATTACTGACGAACATAAATATAAAAGAGGTGAATCAAATATATTACTCAAACACAATCTGAACATAATCTCACAATCCATCGGATCCCAGGAAACTCATCATAGCAACAGCATAAGGATTACATATGTGCCTCGATCATGTAGGGCAGCTCACGAGGGCTAATTAGTGAAGCACAAGAACGGGAGGAGAACATCACATAGCTACTGGTCATGGACCCATGGTCCAAGGGAGACTACTCACAACTCATCCGGGAGGCGTCCATGGTGGTGGAGAAGCTCCCGGTGGTGATCCTCCCCTCCGGCAGGGTGCCGGGAAGAGTTCTCCTGGTGCTCCCGATCTTGGAAGCGCGGCGGCGGCGGAACAGAGATGAGATCGCGAAAAGGGGATCCCGTCTCGAGGGTTTTGGGACGCGATATAAATATATGCCAAAGGGGGGCATCAGACGAGGCTCGGGGGGCCCAGGCGCCCCCCCGGCGCGGCTAGGAGGGGGGCCGCGCCACCAGGGCGCCTGGAGCCCTGGTGGCCCCCCTCCGGCTGTACTTCGGGTGACGGGAAGCTTCTGGAACGCTGATTTTTTATATAATTTTTTCGGGATTTTTCTGGCAGTTCTCGTAATGGGAAAACCTGAAATACAAAAACAGCCGAAAACAGAAACTGGCACTGGGGTGCACTGAGTTGATAGGTTAGTCCAAATATGATCAAAAGTGTATGGAAGTGTATAAATATCATAGCAATATCACCCAAAAGAGGCATGGAGCAAGCAGAAATTATAGATACGTTTTGGACGTATCAAGGAGACATAATCATATGGGTATGGGCACTCCCCTTGGCAACTGCCAATCTTGGGGGAGTGACCCCGGTATCGTATCACCATCACTCCTCGCTTAGTTCGATCCTTTTGGTAGTATCTTGATCTATTAGAATAAAGTTAGCATGATCTAGTTGTGAGCTTTTCCTTTGTGAGCTTTACCCTTTGTAATCGAGTCCGTGAGCTATATAATAAAGATTAGAGTTGAGTCAAGGGCTTGATTTCCTCACTTGGGTCATGATAAAAAGAAAGAAAACATAAAGAGTATCAAAGAGATCATATCGATCTTATGGGAAGTAATGACTTCACATACAAGAGTATGATAAATAAAATTTGTTGGGAGGTGAAAAACATAGTTTTGGTCATCGTTGCAATTAATAGGAAGTAATAAAAGAAGAGAGGCTTCACATACAAATATACTATCTTGGACATCTTTTATGATTGGGAGCACTCATTAAAGTATAATATGCTAAAGAGTTGATGTTGGACAAGGAAGACAACATAATGGGTTATGTCTTCTTATATCCGAACTAAAGTATATTGTCATGGATCATCCAACACGTTGAGCTTGCCTCCCCCCTCATGCTAATAAAAAACTCCTCGCACTAAGTAGAGATACTACTTGTGCTTCCATATATCCTTAAACCCAGTTTTGCCATGAGAGTCCACTATACCTACCTATGGATTGAGAAAGATCCTTCCAAGTAAGTTTTCATGTTGCAAACCTGCTAAAATATGTATGATTTATTAGTGTGGGAGAAATTAGCTTTATACGATCTTGTGATATGGAAGTAATAAAAGCGACGGACTACATAATAAAGGTCCTTATCACAAGTGGCAATATAAAGCGAAGTTCTTCTATGCTAAGACTTTGTGCATCCAACCATAAAAACACATGACAACCTTTGCTTCCCTCTGCGAAGGGCCTATCTATTATTCCTGTCTTATAAGTGTCAAGGTGAAATCCACCTTTCCTTTTTACATTTTATCCTTTGGCAAGCACATTGTGTTGGAAAGATCCTGACATATATACCCACTTGGATGTAAGTTTTCATGATCTATTACTGTTGACATTACCCTTGAGGTAAAGGTTGGGAGGCAACACCATAAGCCCCTAACTGTCTCTGTGTCTGATTAAAACTCCATAAACATAAGTATTGCGTGAGTGTGAGCAATTAATGGTGAAAGATTATATGATAGTTGAGTATGTAGGCTTGCTGAAAAGCTATTATATTGACTCTTTCTGATGTTACGATAAATTGCAATTGCTTCAATGACCGAGATCAAAGTTTGTTAGTTTCCAATGAAGTTTATGACTCATACTTGATATTGTGGATGAATTGTTACTTTAGCATAAGAATCATATGACTATATTTATATAAGTTGCTGTTATGAGAATGATCATGATGCCCTCATGTCCGTATTTGTTTTATCGACACCTCTATCTCTAAACATGTGGACATATTTTTTGATATCGGCTTTCGCTTGAGGATAAGCGAGGTCTAAGCTTGGGGGAGTTGATACGTCAATTTTGCATCATGCTTATATGTTGATATTTATTGCATTATGGGCTGTTCTTACATGTTTTTTCACAATACTTATGCCTTTTCTGTCTTATTTTACAAGGTTTACATGAAGAGGGAGAATGCCGGCAGCTGGAATTCTGGGCTGGAAAAGGAGCAAACTCTGGAAACTTATTCTGCACAACTCGAAAAGCCCTGAAACTCAATAGAACGTTGTTTCAGAAAATATAAAAAATATTTGGCGAAAGAAGTCCACGAGGGGGGCCACCGGCTGCCCACGAGGGTGGGGGGCGCGCCCCCCTTCCCAGGACGCGCCCCCCTGCCTCGTGGGCCAGCCGGAAGGCCCCCGGTGCCCATCTTCTCCTATATGAGGTGTTTTGACCTAGAAAAAAAATCAGAAGGGGGCTTTCGGGACCAGACGCCGCCGTCTCGAAGCGGAACCGAGGCGGAAACCAATCTAGGGCTCCGGCAGAGCTAATCTGTCGGGGATACTTCTCTCCGGGAGGGGGAAATCGTCACGGCCGTCATCACCAACAACTCTCCCATCTTGGGGAGGGCTATCTTCATCAACATCTTCACCAACACCATCTCCTCTCATACCCTAGTTCATCTCTTGTATCCAATCTTTGTACCCAAACCTCAGATTGGTACCTGTGGGTTGCTAGTAGTGTTGATTACTCTTTGTAGTTGATGCTAGTTGGTTTATTTGGTGGAAGATGATATGTTCAGATCCATTATGCATATTAATACCCCTCTGATCATGAACAATATTATGTCTTGTGAGTAGTCACTTTTGTTCCTGAGGACATGGGAGAAGTCTTGCTATTAGTAGTCATGTGACTTTGGTCTTCGTTCGATATTTTGATGAGATGTATGTTGTCACGCCTCTAGTGGTGTCATGTGAATGTCAACTACATGACACTTCACCATTATTTGGGCTTAGAGGAAGGCATTGGGAAGTAATAAGTAGATGATGGGTTGCTAGAGTGACAGAAGCTTAAACCCTAGTTTATGCGTTGCTTCGTAAGGGGCTGATTTGGATCCATATGTTTCTAGCTATGGTTAGGTTTACCTTAATACTTCTTTTGTAGTTGCGGATGCTTGCATTAGAGGTTAATCATAAGTTGGAGGCTTGTCCAAGTAAGGGCAGCACCCAAGCACCGGTCCACCCACATACCAAATTATCAAAGTACCGAACGCGAATCAGATGATCGTGATGAAAACTAGCTTGACAATAATTCCCATGTGTCCTCGGGAGCGCTTTACTTTATATACAAGTTTGTCCAGGCTTGTCCTTTGCTACAAAAAGGATTGGGCCACCTTGCTGCACCTTATTTACTTTTACCTTTTGTCACTTGCTACCAATTATCTTATCACAAAACTATCTATTACCTATAATTTCAGTGCCTACAGAAAATGTCTTACTAAAAACTGCCTATCATTTCCTTCTGCTCCTCGTTGGGTTCAACACTCTTACTTATCGAAAGGACTACGATAGATCCCCTACACTTGTGGGTCATCAAGACTCTTTTCTGGCGCCGTTGCCGGGGAGTGAAGCGCCTTTGGTAAGGAAAAATTTATATAGTGTGCTGAAATTTATTGTCACTTGTTACTATGGCTCAAAATCCTTTGAGGGGCTTGTTCGGGGTATCTTCACCCCGAACAGAAGAGCAAAGAGTTACTCCTCAACCTACTGCACCTATTGAAAATGTTTGCTTTGAGATTCCTTCGGGTATGATAGAGAAACTGCTTGAAAATCCCTTTACAGGAGACGGAATACTGCATCCCGATTTACATCTAATCTATGTGGATGAAGTTTGTGGATTGTTTAAGCTTGCAGGTATGCCCGAGGATGTTATCAAGAAGAAGGTCTTCCCTTTATCTTTGAAGGGAGATGCATTGACATGGTTTAGGCTATGTGATGATATGGGATCATGGAACTATAATCGTCTGAAGTTGGAATTTCATCAGAAGTTCTACCCTATGCACCAGGTTCATCGTGATCGTAATTATATTTATAATTTCTGGCCTCGCGAAGGAGAAAGCATCGCTCAAGCTTGGGGGAGGATTAAGTCAATGTTATATTCATGCCCCAATCATGAGCTCTCAAGAGAAATGATCATTCAAAATTTTTAAGCTCGGCTTTCTCTTAATAACTCTCCATGCTCGATACTTCTTGTTCTAGCTCTTTTATGATGAAGACTATTGAATTCAGATGGGATTTATTGGAAAGAATTAAAAGCAACTCTGAAGATTGGGATCTCGACGAAGGTAAGGAGTCAGGTATGACCCCTAAGTTTGATTGTGTTAAAGCTTTTATGGATACTGATGATTTCCGTGAGTTTAGCACTAAATATGGACTTGACTCTGAGATAGTAGCTTCTTTCTGTGAATCTTTTGCTGCTCATGTTGATCTTCCAAAGGAGTAGTGGTTTAAATACCATCCCCCTATTGAAGTAAAAGTAGTTGAACCTATTAAAGTTGAAGAAAACACTATCACTTATAATGTTGATCCTGTTATTCCTACCGCTTATATTGAGAAACCACCTTTCCCCATTAGGATAAAGGATCATGCTCAAGCTTCAACTGTAGTTCATAAGAGTAATACTAGAACACCTACACCCTCTGAGCAAATTAAAGTTGAACCTAGTGTTGCTATGGTTAAAGATCTCTTGGCAGAAGATTTAGATGGACATGATATTTACCTCCAAGAACAGTCTGCTAGAATAGCCAAACCCAATGCTAGGAATAAACATAAACCTGTTGTAGGCTTGTCTATTATCTCTGTTAAGATAGGAGATCATTGCTATCATGGTTTATGTGACGTAGGTGCTAGTGCGAGTATTATCCCTCTTGATTTGTATAACGAAATTATGCATGATATTGCACCTATTGAGTTAGAAGGGATTGATGTTACTATTAAGCTTGCTAATGGAGACACTATTTCACCAGTTGGGATTGTTAGAGATATTGAAGTCTTGTGTGGGAAGGTTAAATACCATGCTGATTTTCTTGTTCTTAGTTCCCCACAAGATGAATTTTGTCCCATTATATTTGGCAAACCCTTCTTGAATACTGTTAATGCCAAGATAGACTGCGTGAAAGATATTGTCACTGTGGGATTAGGGGATATGACTCATGATTTTAACTTTGCTAAATTCCGTAGACAACCCCTTGAAAAGGCACCACCCAGTAAGGATGAAATTATTGGTCTTGCTTATATTGCCGTGCCACTTAATGATCCTTTAGAACAATACTTGCTAGACCACGAAAATAATATGCATATGAATGAGAGAAGGGAAATAGATGAAATATTCCTTACACAGGGACCCGTATTGAAAAACAACTTGCCTGTTGAAATTCTAGGGGATCCTCCTCCACCCAAGGGTGATCCCATGTTTGAACTTAAACCTTTGCCTGATAATCTTAAGTATGTTTATCTTGATGAAAAGAAGATATATCCTGTTATTATTAGTGCTAACCTTTCAGAGCAGGAAGAAGAACAATTATTGAAAACTCTGAAGAAACATCGTGCTGCTATTGGATATACTCTGGATGATCTTAAAGGCATTAGTCCCACTATATGCCAACACAAGATAAAATTGGAAGAAAATGCTAAACCAGTTATTGATCATCAGCGATGACTAAATCCTAAGATGAAAGAAGTGGTAAGAAAGGAAATACTAAAGCTTCTAGAGGCAGGTATTATCTATCTAGTTGCTAATAGCCAGTGGGTAAGTCATGTCCATTGCGTTCCTAAGAAAGGAGGTATGACTATCGTTCCTAATGATAAAGATGAATTGATCCCGCAAAGAATAGTTATAGGTTATAGGATGGTAATTGATTTCCGTAAGCTAAATAAATCTACTAAGAAAGATCATTACCCCTTGCCATTTATTGATTCCTAGAAAGGTTATCCAAACATACTCATTTCTGCTTTCTAGATGGTTATTCTGGTTTCTTTCAAATACCAGTGTCAAAAGGGGATCAAGAAAAGACCACTTTTACTTGTCATTTCGGTACCTTTGCTTATAGACATATGCCTTTTGGTTTATGTAATGTACCTGCTACCTTTCAAAGATGCACGATGGCTATATTCTCTGATTTTTTTGAAAAGATTGCTGAGGTTTTTATGGATGATTTCTCCGTTTACGGAACTTCTTTTGATGATTGCTTAAGCAACCTTGATCGAGTTTTGCAGAGATGTGAAGATACTAATCTTGTCTTGAATTGGGAGAAGTGTCACTTTATGGTTAATGAAGGCATTGTCTTGGGACTTACAATTTCTAAAAGAGGTATTGAAGTTGACAAAGATAAAGTTGATGCTATTGAAAAGATGCCATGCCCTAAGGACATCAAAGGTATACGAAGTTTCCTTGGTCATGCCGGGTTTTATAGGAGATTCATAAAGGACTTCTCCAAAATCTCCAAGCCTCTGACTAATCTCTTACAAAAATATATTCCTTTTGTCTTTGATGATGATTGTCTAGAAGAATTTGAAATACTTAAGAAAGCATTGATCTCCGCACCTATTGTCCAGCCTCCTGGCTGGAATTTACTCTTTAAGATTATGTGCGATGCTAGTGATTATGCTGTAGGTGCTGTTCTAGGGCAAAGAGTTGATAAGAAATTGAATGTTATCCAATATGCCTGTAAAACCCTAGATAGTGCCCAGAGAAATTATGCTACTACTGAGAAATAATTTTTAGCAGTTGTATTTGCTTGTGATAAGTTTAGACCCTATATTGTTGATTCTGAAGTAACTATTCACACTGATCATGCTGCTATCAAATACCTTAGGGAAAAGAAAGATGCTAAACCTAGACTTATTAGATGGTTTCTCTTGCTACAAGAATTTGACTTGCATATTATTGATTGAAAAGGAGCAGAGAACCCCGTTGCAGACAACTTGTCTAGGCTAAAAAATATACTTGATGACCCACAACCTATTGATGATAGCTTTCCTGATGAACAACTAGCTGTCATAAGTACTTCTCGTACTGCTCCATGGTATGCTGATTATGCTAATTATATTGTTGCTAAGTTTATACCTCCTAGCTTCACATGCCAGCAAAAGAAAAAATTCTTTTATGATTTGAGACATTACTTCTGGGATGACCCACATCTTTATAAAGAAGGAGTAGATGGTATCTTTAGACATTGTGTACATGAGCATGAACATGAACAGATCCTACGCAAGTGCCACTCCGAAGCTTATGGAGGACACCATGCGGGAGATAGAACTGCACATAAGGTATTGCAATCTGGTTTTTATTGGCCTACTCTCTTCAAGGATGCCCGTAAGTTTGTCTTATCTTGTGATGAACGTCATAGAATAGGTAATATTAGTAGACGTCAAGAAATGCCTATGAACTATTCACTTGTTATCGAACCATTTGATGTTTGGGGCTTTGATTATATGGGACCTTTTCCTACCTCTAATGGGTACACACATATTTGTTGGGGAACGTAGTATTTTCAAAATTTTCCTACGATCACGCAAGATCTATCTACTAGATGCATAGCAACGAGGGGGAGAGTGTGTCTACGTACCCTCGTAGACCGGGAGCGGAAGTGTCTAGTGACGCGGTTGATGTAGTCGAACTTCTTCGCGATCCAACCGATCAAGTACCGAACGTACGGCACCTCCGCGTTCAGCACACGTTCAGCTTGATGACGTCCCACGAGCTCTTGATCCAGTTGAGCTTCACGGGAGAGTTTCGTCAGCACGACGGCGTGGTGACAGATATGATGAAGTTACCGGCGCATGGCTTCGCCTAAGCAGTGCAACGGTATAACCGAGGTGTGTTTCTGTGGAGGGGAGCACCGCACACGGTTGGGAGAGATCAACTGATCAACTTGTGTGTTCTAGGGTGCCCCCTGCCCCCGTATATAAAGGAGCAAGGGGAGGGGCCGGTCAGCCCTTCTATGGCGCGCCAGGGAGGCAATCCTACTAGGAATAGGATTGCAATCCTATTCCTAGTAGGAGTCCACCAAGAAGGAAAAGGGGGAAAGGAAGGACAGGGAGAGGTGGCGCCCCTAATCCTAGTCCAACTAGGATTCCCTGGTGGGGCGCCGGCCAGCCTCTATGGACTGTCTCTCTTCTTTCCTCAAGGCCCACTATGGACCATACCCCCTCGTGGGGGGGGGGGGGTTCCGGTAACCCCCTCCGGCAATCCGGTTAAATCCGAAACTTTTCCGGAACACTTCCGCTGTCCGAATATAGTCGTCCAATATACCAATCTTTATGTCTCGGACATTCCGAGACTACTCTTCATGTCCGTGATCTCATCCAGGACTCCGAACTACCTTTGGTACATCAAAACTCATAAACTCATAATACTGATCATCATCAAACGTTAAGCGTGCGGACCCTACGGGTTCGAGAACTATGTAGACATGACCGAGACTCATCTTCGGTCAATAACCAATAGCGGAACCTGGATGCTCATATTGGTTCCTACATATTCTACGAAGATCTTTATCGATCAAACCGCATAACAACATACATTGTTCCTTTTGTCATCGGTATGTTACTTGCCCGAGATTCGTTCGTCGGTATCTCAATACCTAGTTCAATCTCGTTACCGGCAAGTCTCTTTACTCGTTCTGTAATACATCATCTCGTGACTAACTCATTAGTCATTTGCTTGCAAGGCTTATTATGATGTGCATTACCTAGAGGGCCCAGAGATACCCCTCCGACACTCGGAGTGATAAATCCTAGTCTTGATCTATGTCAACACCACGAACACTTTCGGAGACACCTGTAGAGCATCTTTATGATCACTCTGTTACGTTGTGACGTTTGATAGCACACAAGGTGTTCCTACGGTATTCGGGCGTTGCATAATCTCATAGTCATAGGAACATGTATAAGTCATGAAGAAAGCAATAGCAATAAAACTAAACGATCATAGTGCTAAGCTAACGGATGGGTCTAGTCCATCACATCATTCTCCTAATGATGTGATCCCGTTGATCAAATGACAACTCATGTCTATGGTTAGGAAACATAACCATCATTGATCAATGAGCTAGTCTAGTAGAGGCATACTAGGGACACTCTGTTTTGTCTATGTATTCACACATGTAGTAAGTTTCCGGTTAATACAATTCTATCATGAATAATAAACATTTATCATGATATAAGGAAATATAAATAACAACTTTATTATTGCCTCTAGGGCATATTTCCTTCAGTCTCCCACTTGCACTAGAGTCAATAATCTAGCTCACATTGCCATGTGATTTAATACCGATAGTTCACATCGTTATGTGAATAACACCCATAGTTCACATCGCCATGTGACCAACACCCAAAGGGTTTACTAGAGTCAATAATCTAGTTCACATCGCTATGTGATTAATACCCAAGAGTAATAAGGTGTGATCATGTTTTTTCTTGTGAGAGAAGTTTAGTCAACGGGTCTGTCACATTCAGATCCGTATGTATTTTGCAAATTTCTATGTCTACAATGCTCTGCATGGAGCTACTCTAGCTAATTGCTCCCACTTTCAATACGAATCCAGATTGATACTTAGAGTCATCTGGATTTAGTGTCAAAGCTTGCATCGGTGTAACCCTTTACGATGAACTCTTTATCACCTCCATAATCGAGAAACATTTCCTTAGTCATCCAGTTACTAAGGATAATCTTGACCGCTGTACAGTGATCTACTCCTGGATCACTATTGTACCTCCCTGTCAAACTCATGGCAAGGTACACAACATGTTTGGTACACAGCATGGCATACTTTATAGAACCTATGGCTGAGGCATAGGGAATGACTTTCATTCTCTCTATATTTTTCTGCCTTGGTCTGGCTTTGAGTCTTACTCAACTTCACACCTTACAAGTCAGGCAAGAACTCCTTCTTTGACTGATCCATTTTGAACTACTTCAAAATCTTATCATGGTATGTACTCATCGAAATTCTTATCAAGCGTCTTGATCTATCTCTATAGATCTTGATGCCCAATATGTAAGCAGCTTCACCAAGGTCTTTCTTTGAAAAACTCCTTTATGCTTTCCAGAAAAATTCTACATCATTTCCAATCGACAATATGTCATTGACATATACTTATCAGAAAGGTTGTAGTGCTCCCATTCACTTTCTTGTAAATACAGGCTTCACCGCAAGTCTGTATAAATCTATATGCTTTGATCAACTTATCAAAGCGTATATTCCAACTCCGAGATGCTTGCACCAGTCCATAGATGGATCGCTGGAGCTTGCACATTTTGATAGCACCTTTAGGATTGACAAAACCTTCTGGTTGCATCATATACAATTCTTCTTTAATAAATCCATTAAAGAATGCAGTTTTGTTATTCATTTGCCAGATTTCATAAAATGCGGCAATTGCTAACATGATTCGGACAGACTTAAGCATCGCTACGGGTGAGAAAGTCTCATCGTAGTCAACTCCTTGAGCTTCTCGAAAACCTTTCACAACAAGTCGAGCTTTGTAAATAGTAACATTACCGTCAGCGTCAGTCTTCCTCTTGAAGATCCATTTATTTTTGATGGCTTGTCGATCATCGGGCAAGTCAACCAAAGTCCACACTTTGTTCTCATACATGGATCCCATCTCAGATTTCATGGCCTCAAGCCATTTTGCGGGATCTAGGCTCATCATCGCTTCCTCATAGTTCGCAGGTTCATCATGGTCTAGTAACATGACTTTCAGAACTGGGTTGCCGTACCACTCTGGTGCGGAACGTACTCTGGTTGATCTACGACGTTCAGCAGAAACTTGATCTGAAGTTTCATGATCATCATCATTAGCTTCCTCACTAATTGGTGTAGGAATCACTGGAACTAGTTTCCGTGATGTTCCACTTTCCAATTCGGGAGAAGGTACAATTACCTCATCAAGTTCTACGTTCCTCCCACTCACTTCTTTCGAGAGAAACTCCTTCTCTAGAAAGGATCCATTCTTAGCAGCGAAAATCTTGCCTTCAGATCTGTGATAAAAGGTGTACCCAACAGTCTCCTTTGGGTATCCTATGAAGACACATTTCTCCGTCTTGGGTTCGAGCTTATCAGGTTGAAGCTTTTTCACATAAGCATCGCAGCCCCAAACTTTAAGAAACGACAACTTTGGTTTCTTGCCAAACCACAGTTCATAAGGCGTCGTCTCAACGGATTTAGATGTTGCCCTATTTAGAATGAATGCAGCTGTCTCTGATGCATAACCCAAAATGATAGTGGTAAATCGGTAAGAGACATCATAGACCGCACCATATCTAATAAAGTACGATTATGATGTTCGGACACACCATTACGTTGTGGTGTTCCGGGTGGCGTGCTTTGTGAAACTATTCCACATTGTTTTAAATGAAGGACAAACTCGTAACTTCAAATATTCGCCTCCGTGATCAGATCGTGGAAACTTTTATTTTCTTGTTACGATGATTCTCTACTTCACTCTGAAATTTCTTTGAACTTTTCAAATGTTTCAGACTTGTGCTTCATTAAATAGATATACCCATATCTGCTCAAATCATCAGTGAAGGTCAGAAAATAATGATACCCGCCGCGAGCTTCAACACTCATTGGTCCGCATACATCAGTATGTATGATTTCCAATAACTCTGTTGCTCGCTCCACAGTTCCGGAGAACGGAGTTTTAGTTATCTTGCCCATGAGGCATGGTCCGCAAGCACCAAGTGACTCATAATCAAGTGATTCCAAAAGTCCATCACTATGGAGTTTCTTCATGCGCTTTACACCAATATGACCTAAACGGCAGTGCCACAAATAAGTTGCACTATCATTATTAACCTTGCATCTTTTGGCTTCAATATTATGAATATGTGTATCACACGATCGAGATCCAACAAACCATTTTCATTGGGTGTATGACCATAGAAGGTTTTATTCATGTAAACATAACAACAATTATTCTCTAACTTACATGAATAACCGTATTGCAATAAACATGATCAAATCATATTCATGTTCAACACAAACACCAAATAACACTTATTTAGGTTCAACACTAATCCCGAAAGTATAGGGAGTGTGCGATGATGATCATATCAATCTTGGAACCACTTCCAACGCACATCGTCACTTCACCTTTAACTAGTCTCTGTTCATTCTGCAACTCCCATTTCGAGTTACTACTCTTTAGCAACTAAACCAGTATCAAATACCGAGGGGTTGCTATGAACACTAGTAAAATACACATCAATAATCTGTATATCAAATATACCTTTGTTCACTTTGCCATCCTTCTTATCTTCCAAGTATCTAGGGTAGTTCCACTTCCAGTGACCATTTCGTTTGCAGTAGAAGCACTTAGTTTCAGGCTTGAGTTTAGCTTTGGGTTTCTTCATGGGAGTGACAACTTGCTTGTCATTCTTCTTGAAGTTCCCCTTCTATCCCTTTGCCCTTTACTTGAAACAAGTGGTCTTGTTAACCGTCAACACTTGATGCTCTTTCTTGATTTCTACCTTCGCCGATTTCAGCATCATGAAGAGCTCGGGAATTACTTTCGTCATCCCTTGCATATTATAGTTCATCACGAAGTTCTACTAACTTGGTGATAGTGACTAGAGAACCTTGTTAATTACTATCTTATCTGGAAGATTAACTCCCACTTGATTCAAGCAATTAAAGTACCCAGACAATCTGAGCACATGCTCACTGGTTGAGCTATTCTCCTCCATCTTGTAGGCAAAGTACTGTCAGAGGTCTCATACCTCTCGACACGGGCATGAGTATGAAATACTAATTTCAACTCTTGGAACATCTTATATGCTCCGTGGCGTTCAAAATGTTTTTGAAGTCCCGGTTCTAAGCCGTAAAGCATGGTGCACTTAAACTATCAAGTAGTCATCATACCGAGCTTTTGTCAAAACGTTCATAACGTCTGCATCTGCTCCTGCAATAGGTCTGTCACCTAGCGGTGCATCAAGGACATAATTCTTCTGTGCAGCAATGAGGATAATCCTCAGATCACGGAACAATTCCGCATCATTGCTACTAACATCTTTCAACTTAGTTTTCTCTAGGAACATAAAAAAATAAACGCGGAGCAACATCACGAGCTATTGATCTACAACATAGATATGCTAATACTACCAGGACTAAGTTTATGATAAATTAAAGTTTCAATTTAATCATATTACTTAAGAACTCCCACTTAGATAGACATCCCTCTAGTCATCTAAATGATCACGTGATCCAAATCAACTAAACCATGTCCGATCATCACGTGAGATGGAGTACTTTTCAATGGTGAACATCTTATGTTGATCATATCTACTATATGATTCACGCTCGACCTTTCGGTCTCCAGTGTTCCGAGGCCATATCTGCATATGCTAGGCTCGTCAAGTTTAACCCGATTATTCTGCGTGTGCAAAACTGGCTTACACCCGTTGTATTTGAACGTAGAGCTTATCACACCCGATCATCATGTGGTGTCTCGGCACGACAAACTTTCACAACGGTGCATACTCAGGGAGAACACTTATACCTTGAAATTTAGTAAGGGATCATCTTATAATGCTACCGTCGTTCTCAGCAAAATAAGAAGCATAATAAGATAAACATCACATGCAATCAAAATATGTGACATGATATGGCCATCATCATCTTGAGCTTTTGGTCTCCATCTCCAAAGCACCGTCATGATCACCTTCGTCACCGGCGCGACACCTTCATATCCATCGTAGCATCGTTGTCGTCTCGCCAACCATTGCTTCTACGACTATCGCTACCGCTCAGTGATAAAGTAAAGCAATTACATGGCGATTGTATTTCATACAATAAAGCGACAACCATATGGCTCCTGCCAGTTGCTGATAACTTTACAAAACATGATCATCTCATACAAAACCGTATATCTCATCATGTCTTGACCATATCACATCACAACATGCCCTGCAAAAACAAGTTAGACGTCCTCTACATTGTTGTTGCAAGTTTTACGTGGCTGCTACGGGCTTTAGCAAGAACCGTTCTTACCTACGCATACAAAAACCACAACGATGTTTCGTCAAGTATGTGCTGTTTTAACCTTCACAAGGACCGGGCGTAGCCACACTTGATTCAGCTAAAGTGAGAGAGACAGACACCCACCAGTCACCTTTAAGCAACAAGTGCTCATAACGGTGAAACCAGTCTTGCGTAAGCGTACGCGTAATGTCGGTCCGGGCCGCTTCATCTCACAATACCGCCGAAGCAAAGTATGACATGCTGGTAAGCAGTATGACTAGTATCGCCCACAACTCATTGTGTTCTACTCGTGCATATCATCTACGCATAGACCTGGCTCTGATGCCACTGTTGGGGAACATAGTATTTTCAAAATTTTCCTACGATCACGCAAGATCTATCTACTAGATGCATAGCAACGAGGGGGAGAGTGTGTCTACGTACCCTCGTAGACCGGGAGCGGAAGCGTCTAGTGACGCGGTTGATGTAGTCGAACTTCTTCGCGATCCAACTGATCAAGTACCGAACATACGACACCTCCGTGTTCAGCACACGTTCAGCTTGATGACGTCTCACGAGCTCTTGATCCAGTTGAGCTTCATGGGAGAGTTTCGTCAGCACAACGGCGTGGTGACGGATATGATGAAGTTACCGGCGCAGGGCTTCGCCTAAGCACTGCAACGGTATAACCGAGGTGTGTATCTGTGGAGGGGAGCACCGCACACGGTTGGGAGAGATCAACTGATCAACTTGTGTGTTCTTGGGTGCCCCCCTGCCCCCGTATATAAAGGAGCAAGGGGAGGGGCCGGCCAGCCCTTCTATGGCGCGCCAGGGAGGCAATCTGTCGGTGTACTAAAGTAGGGGTACCTTAGTATCCCGACTTGTGCACGGGCAGTAGCAGCGTCCCGTGGTCAGGATCACCACGCGCCCGCCAAGGCCCACTCTGGTTCCCTCGAAGCTATTCAAGAACAAAGTATTCAAGATAAGAAACAAGACCCCGGCAAGAGGAGCTTGCCGGGAAGGCCGCTCCAGGCTCAAGATCATCCCTTCTGCACAAGACTCTGGCAAGAGGAGCTTGCCAGGAAGGCCAAAGAACAGCATTTCAGAAGACATACCATGGCGCGTCACACGCCCCGGCAAGACCCGGAGAGCGGCAAGCTTCCGGGCCCGGCAAGGTGCTTGCCGCGGCAAGCTTTCACTGTGCGCCTGCGCTCCAGCTCATCTGGCCACGCGTCGCCCTGGGGCCCTTCCTGGGGCACGTGGCGGATGGCTGTGCAGCCTGGGGTACACGGTGGCAAGCCACGATGACGAGGCTACCGTCGTGGCGAACCGTGACGCCCGGACGGACGGTTTTTACACTATTTGGGGCGACGGTTACGGGCATTCAATGCCCTTGTCCCCCACCGTATGGGTTAGGTATAGACCACTGTTCACACACTGTTACAACTACCACCGATTTTACGCTTTTACCCTCATCTACGTTGACACCTGTCGGTGACCCCTTTGAACTATAAAAGGAGGCCCATGCACAACGGAGAGGAGGTTCCGAATTTTTATCACTCCCACGCTCGGTGTAGCTAGTACTGTAGATCTTCTTCCTCCTGAGCCAAGAACTCAATACAACCAAGGCAGGAGTAGGGTTTTACGCATCCGTGCGGCCCGAACATGGGTAAAACTGCTCGCGTGTGCGCCTCGATCCGCTCTTCGTGCTCCCTCCGCTCCCTTGCCGTACCGAAAATGGGCTCCGGTCCCATAGGTGTTCGTGGGCGATCAGTTTCCCCGACATCTTTGGCGCGCCAGGTAGGGGGCGTCGAGGTTGTGCGAACCTGATCCGGCACTCACGCGGGCGCAACCTTCAGCAACTTCATCAACTTCGCAAACTTCATCGACATGACGCCGAAGAAGAAAGCTTCGGAGGTCGGAGGCCCGTCCGCGTCGATCCCGCCGCCACCCGAACCAATGGTTGGTGGGGCAGACGCTGGCGGAGGGGCGGACGCCGGCGAGGAAACTCATGGCGCCGCCAAGTCCAAGGACAAGACGGACGACCGAGCCCATTCCAAAACCTCGGTGTCCGTGCACGCACCACGTCCCTCTCAGGAGGTGCCGGGCCAGCAGCGACGTGGTACCCAGGGTACCATACGCTTGCTGGGACGTGGCCAAGCCGGCGGGTCGCGGGATGCTCAAGGCCAACGTGCTGGCACGAGCAAGGTGCGGTCACCGGGGCGAGAACCTGCTCCTTCTAACACGGTTAGAAGTCCGAGCATATCTCGCTCCTCGCACCGCTCGCCACCGCTTCCCTCCTCTCCAGCAGAAGCTCTAGCTAGGGCTCAGCTGCTCCTCGACTTCCCTCCAGCAGCGGACAAGGCCGAAGACCGGAGGGCTACAATCCAGAGCCTCATCGCCTTCGCCAACAATGACACGCCGCAACAGCCGGCAACGTCACGGCCGCGGCAAGTCACCCAAGCGAAGGCCGATGGAGACAGGACCGCCGGGGGTGCAACTACCGTGCACTCCCCGCCGCGGAAGCAGAAATCGCCGACCCGTCGGATCAACGTCGACGATGACTCCACGGCGTCGTCGGATCCGCGGGCTCGCCGCGATCAACGCCAAGTCCTCGACGACAGGCGACAAGAGGACGCTCGAACTCGCATCGAGCGTCGAAGAGAAGCGTGACGACAGTCCGATCAACGCGCTGGGACCGCTGTCGACACACACGCGCCCGGTGAACCAGGCGACTTGCCGTACGCGGCAGGTTGCCCTGCGTTCACCCGTGAGCTACGGCAAGTCCAGTGGCCCAGCATGAAGAACTTCAAGCCCGACGTACCCGAGAAGTACGACGACAAGACCCATCCCTCGGAGTTCCTCAGCATCTACACCATTGCGGTGCAGGCTGTCGGGGGACGCGACGATAAGATTCTAGCGAATTACTTCCCGCTCGTGCTTAAGCCAAACGTCAGATCTTGTCTTATTCACTTGCCGGAGAACTCCATCTCTTCTTGGGGAGATCTGTGCCACCAGTTTGTCGGCGCCTTCACGGGCGGCCACAAACCCCATGGCCAGGAGAGCGATCTCCACATTCTTGCCCAGAAAGAGGGAGAGTCCCTGCGAAAGTACATCCAGAGGTTCAGCCGCGTCCAGCACAACATCCCGGATGTCCACCCTGCCGCGGTTATCAGCGCGTTCCACCAGAACGTGCGTAACCGCCGGATGAGGGAGGAGATGGCGATGACCAAGATCCGGGATGTTAGCGAGCTTTACGCTCTGGCTGACAAGTGTGCGCGCGCTGAAGAAGGGAGGAGACTCCCCGGAGAGGATACTGGAGCAGGAGGAACAGACAGCGAGGATGCCGCCCCGGCAAGGAAAAACCGGCGGCGGAACAATAAGAAGAAGAAGAACAAGGAAGTACTGGCTGTGGAGAAGTCCGGCAAGGAGGCTGGCGATAAGAAAACTCAGGCTGGTGGCTCCGGCAAGGAGCCTGCCACTGTAGCCGCCGCCGACAAGCAGGACGGCTCCGACAAGCAGTACTGCAAGATCCACCGCACCAAGGGCCACGATCTCCAGAACTGCAAGAGGGTCGAATACCTCGTCGAGCAGCAGAAGGCTGAGTACGAGCGACGCGACAAGGAGAAGGCCCAAGGAGGCGGAGGCGAGTCCGGCAAGAAGCGGCCATTCAATGGCCGGGGAGGACGCCGCGGCAAGGCCAAGCAGCGGCAAGGAGACAGACCTCCCCGCGGCCGCGACAAGGATGAAGACGAAGACAATGACGAGGACATGGATGATGGAGACAACAGCGAGCAGGAGTTCCAGAAGGCCACAGAAGTTCTGTGCGTCGATGGAGGTGCCTCTCTACACACTTCCCACCGCCAACTCAAGCAATGGGTGCTGGAAGTGAATGCAGCTGAGCCACCCGTCGAATCGCGCAAGCTGCTGAAATGGTCCGGTACGCCCATCATCTTCGACCTTGAGGACCACCCTGACCGCACAACTGCGGTCGGGTGCTTGCCGATGTTGGTTTCGCCAACCATCCACAACCTTAAGGTCACCAAGATGTTGGTTGACGGCGGGGCCGGCCTCAACTTGATCTCCTCCGCTGTGATCCGGAAGCTGCAGATCCCCGACAGCGAGCTCGAGGAAACCGGAACTTTCCAAGGGATCAACCCGGGAAGGAGCAAGCCGAAGGGGAAGATTACACTGCCAGTGACCTTTGGCGGAGAGCTAAACTTCAGGACTGAGAGTATCACCTTCGACGTTGCCGATATCCCATTGCCATACAATGGGATACTCGGCCGTCCGGCGCTCACCAAGTTCATGGCAGCCTCTCACTATGCTTACAATATGCTCAAGATGCCTGGGCCAATAAGCGTCATCTCTGTCCCCGGTGACAAGAAGGACACGCTTATCTGCGCCGACAAGATCTACCGGGATGCAGCAGCCGCGGCAGACAGCAAGACACTTGCCGCTGAAGCTCCCGGGGGGAAGACCAAGACCAAGTCCAGCAAGAGCTCTGGGGCCCACTCCGGCAAAGGCACCTCTTCGGAGTGCTGCGCTGCCGTCGAGGACGCACCATCGAGCTCCACCGGCAAGTGCAAGAAAGGAATGGCAGCTCCACCTGCAACCAAGAAGGTGTCCGCCAAGGAGGACGGCACTGGTGGTACTTTCACCATCAGTGCTACGCTCGACCCCAAATAGGAAAGCGCGCTCATTGCCTTCCTGCGGGCGAATGTCGACGTGTTTGCGTGGCAACCGTCTGACATCCCCGGCACAAGCTTGCTGTTTGTCCTCACGCGCGGCCCGTCAAGCAGAAGGTCAGGAAGCAAGCTGTGGAGCGCCAAGAGTTTATTGCCGAGGAGATCAAGAAGTTGGAAGCAGCAGGCCTTGTTAGAGGTGTGCTTCATCCCACATGGCTGGCCAATCCAGTTGTCGTGCGCAAAGCTAATGGGAAATGGAGGCTTTGTATAGACTTCACTGATATGAATAAAGCTTGTCCCAAGGATCCATTCCCCTTGCCGCGCATTGACCAGATCGTTGACTCCACGGCTTGATGTGAGTTGTTTTCATTTCTCGATGCATACTCCAGATACCATCAGATATTCATGGCTGACGAAGATGAAGAGAAGACCGCATTCATTACTCCATGTGGCACTTATTGTTTCATACGTATGTGTGGGGACCCCGACTTAGAAGTCGAGATCACCGAATGCACGTGTACAGTGATCCCAGAGATCAATGCTCACTGAACACACAGAAGCTGAAATACAAGAGTCTTACATCCATACAAATAGTCTTACACGAATTATGGCCATTATGGCCAAGTCTTACATAGATAGAGCCTCACGGGCTGAATAGCAAATAACTCAAGTAGCGGAAGTCTTCGATAACGGGTAGAACCCATGCCATCTGCCTTAACCCTACAGACATTCTGACTGGGATAGCGTCCTAGTTCGCATGATCGTCTCCAAAGAATTCTTCCTCATATTCCTGTTCTTCCATGCTTGGCCAATTAAATAACTAGTGGTAAGCCAATGAGTACTTTGAATGTACTCGCAAGCAACCCATGATATGGTAACAATGCAATGGAACAATAATGAACAATCTAGCAAAGGCTAGAATAATTATTCTACCATCAAGTTTATGCATCAATAACTCGCGTAACCTCGAAGACAGGTTACCGATATCAACATGAATAAGATTCAATTCATCGAGTCAAGTCACCACACACGCATACTATCACTGATGAAGTAAAAGTCCGGACATAGTTTAAGTAGCACCACCCACCTGTCCATGACCGTGGACACGGCTATTCGAATAGTTTTACACTCTCCAGAGGTTGTACACTTTACCCACAAGATCCGGGGAACTTCCGTGTCATCCACGACCCGCGCTACCTCAAGTACCCGGGGTAAGCACCCGGTCATTACCTTTCCTTAGACGACACTAACATAGAGTCCACTCGTTGGTAGACGGCCCTCGGGTACAAACAATAGATCATGGGACTTGCCCTAATTTCAATGTCACGCGTACCCGAAGGGACCAACGGTGTGTCCGGTGCCCTGTAAAAACAGTCATGGCCGTCTATCCAAGCACGACCCCGTCCCGGGAAAGACCGCAAGTCATCCCGTCACTAGTAATGCGGGCACCATGCTAGTATCGACCTAAGTAATCAATAAAGCCCCGTCCCATAAGGGGTAGTGTGGTTGCACATGTTTGGTTGGGACGGTAGTCACACATAAGTCTAATCCATCATTTCACCATGCACAAGATTAACCGGCACATCACTTCTTCCTCAAGTGATGACCTAACACATCATCACCCTCGGGCATTAGGGGCACCCGAAGGGTTCATGCAAAGATTTCAACTACGAAGGTTAAAATCACACATGCATCATTAAGCTTCATGACCAACTATTAGCATGTCATCTAGCACTTAGCAAGATCAAGATCAAGCATGCATCACGTGGTGGTTTCAACTAGGTCACCACCGTGAATCTATCATCATGCATCGGAAACAACGGGTTCCGCAAAACAAGTGTATCATGGTCAAAGGGCTGCTTGCCTGGATTGGCTTGGTCTTCAAAGTCTTCAAACCCTTCTCCTTCTCCTTCTCCAGCAACTTCGTCAAATACGGGATCTATACGTCGCATAATAACCATGGGAAAATAAGACCACAAATAAAATAGAAAAATTAAAGTGCTCAGAAAAATGTCAACTTATTTTTGTTAAATACTAGAGGGATTTCTAAGATGGGGAAAAATTTTAGTTGGAGTTTTGGAGTAACAGAATGGAATCTATTGATTTTAGAACAGGAGTATTACTGCCCAAATTTGAATTTAAATTTGAACAGTACAGAAAAGTTTCATAGGTATGAGTGAAAGTGGTACCATTAAATAGGTTGGAATATTACAAGAATTTAGGAGTTGGAATTATTTAATTTGGACCATTATTCTTTTCTGTAAAAATGTTTGAATTAATACAGAAAAGAAAAAGGAGAAAAAGACCTGTGCAACTGGTCCAGAGAGGCCACAATGCACGGCCCATGGCGGTCCAGCCCAGCCGCATGGGTGCCTGCGCGCGCACGTCAGGTTTTTGAACCTGACGGGCGGGGCCCGTCGGCCAGCGACTGAGAGGAGGGGGAGAGAGGTGTGGGGATGACAGGCGGGGCCCGCCTGTCATCTCCAACCTTGCGGCGACGACGACGGCGAGCTCACCGGCGAGGTTTCCGGCCACGGCGACGGCAACGGAGGGCAGGAACGTGAACAGCGTCGAGTGGCGGTTGTAGGGGTGGTGGTGCGGCACGCCGGGGAGGTCAGGTTCGCCGGCGGCGAGGTGGGACGGCGGAGGAGCTACGGGAGGTTGTCGCTCCGGCCGTTTCCCGCTGCCACAGAGAGGGAAAACAGGGGGGGAAAGAGTCAGTGAGGTGAGGGGGTTCCAAATCGGGCAAAAGGAGAGGCAGGGGAGGCCCGTACTGCGAGATCGCCGGCGGCCCGACGCGGCGGAGCTCCGGTCGATCCCGAGCACTGGGACTTCTTAGGGAGGAACTGATGGTGCTGGGGGACTCAGGGAGGTGAGGTGGAGCTGCTGATGCTGCTGGAGAGGCCTGGGGGGGGGTGTCCTATTTATAGGGCGTCGACGGAGGCCCGTGGTCCAGTGCGCCGGCGAGCTCCGGCTCGACGCTAAAGCGCACGGGGGGCGAGGGGAATGAGTCCACGGAGTTGCTGGACGAGCTCCACGTCCAGCTGAGGTGAGAGGAGGAGCGGGGGAGCTTCTGGACCGCGCGCGCGTGCGAGGCAGAGGAGTGGCCGTGGCGGGCGGCCAGCGCGCGTGCGACGGCGGTCACTGGAGGGCGCAGGAGGAGAGGGGACAGCGCCGGGGCGGTCGCGGACGTCGAGGAGCATCGACTGGCGCGAGGGAGTGGTCCGAGGCTGTCGGGGGTGGCTGATTGGCTGGAGCTACAGTGCGTGTCCGTAGTGTTGCGTCCTCTAGAGCGCGCGTATGGCTGGCACCACCGTGCCCTCGCCGCTCCGGTCAAAACCAACGTGCCCAAGAGTGTCTAGAAGGTCAGGGGAGGAGTAAAGAATTGGCCTGCGGCCTTGGATGCCCTGGAGATGCTGAGATAGAGTGAGGATGCTGGTGACTTGGTGAAAACTTGCTGTCCACAAGGTAAACTTGGGTTCTTACCCCTCAATCATGGAGCTGGGGTGCTGGGGAAGTTACTGGGGGTAGCCAGTAACTGAATGATCATGTGGTAAAAAGTTGAGGCCATGGAGAAGAATAAAAGTGATCAAGATGAGGGATTTAGTAAATCTGCAGAAGGTGTTTGATTAGTGTTTGGTCAAGCAAATGACCTCCACTTGACATGGCACTTAACATGATTGAATAACATATGAAAATAGGGTGCTTCACCAAATTTGGGCTCATTTGAAGAAACTAGCCAATGTAACTTTGGTGAACCCTAGAAATCAACAGAAACAGCTTCATCTTGATTGAGTCAAGCTAATCATCTCCCCTTGATGCACCACTTGGTGTAGTATCATCATTTGGGGTTATGATCATGCCCACATAGTTTGAAGCTTCAGGTAAAAAGTTGGTAATGTAAAGTTGTTCAAATTTGCATTTGAACAGAAAGGGTTTTGAGGTGATCTGATCAAGTTGCTCTATTCCAAATCTTGTGCCATTTGGTCTAGATGCCTTATTAGGCCACTCTAGCATGTGCACCAAGTTTGAGAGCATTTGGACAAGTTTGGCAATGTAAAGTTGCTCAAACTTCAAATATGGACAGAATGGTTATGAAGGGGTTTGAGGATGTTTTCTTGCCTCCCAAGGCATGGGACTTGGCAAGATCATCAAATATGTCATATATGACATGATAGAATTTCCCTGGAATTTTTGGAGAAAGTTTCCTTTGTAAATATTTCAAAAGCTTGAAATATCCAGAAAGGGTTTTAGAGGGTCTAGCCTATTATTTTGAACATGACCAACTGTTGAAACTCTTATATATGGACAATATATGTCCTCTGAGTCTTTCTGAATTTTGGCAAATATTTTTAAAACAGTTAAATAATTTTCCCCTATTAAAGACCATTTCTGGCCTTAAGAAAAAGCTTTTAAATAAAATAGGAAAATAACTTTTAAAATTATACCTTTGTGGTTTCTGAGAGTCCTATGGCTACTAGGTCTCAAATAAACCTTTTGAAATAATTTTCTCACCCTAAATCAAGTACTTGCAGTGCAAATCTCAATTCAGGGGTTTTCGGAAAACTAAATTTATAAAATACATTTTGGCCAAATTAATTTTGGAGGAAAATACTATACTGTTATATAACACTTGGCATGATCATTGGGCAGAAGTTTTGGGTATGGAGATGAATTCTACAAGAGGTCATAGTTGACTTTAATGAGCACATGAAAAAGCATATGAAGAAAAACTCAATTCAAATAAAAGCCAAATGATGCCAAAAAATTTTGCTGGTCCAAATTTTCATGCTCCAATGGTACAAATAACATGTTACAAAATGCAGGGTGTGACAGACCTACCCCCCTTACAAGAATCTCGTCCCCGAGATTCCTAAACTAGGGCTTAAAAGAGATCGGGAAACTCGGATCTAAGATAGTCTTCTCGTTCCCAGGTTGCTTCTGCTTCGGTGTGGTTGCTCCACTGGACCTTGAAGTACTTGGTGGTACGGCTTCGCGTCCGTCGTTCTGCTTCGTCCAGAATGCGAATGGGCTTCTCGCGGTAGGTCAAATCAGGTTGCAGATCAATGGCTTGGTGATCCACATCCTTGTAGAGATTAGGCTTGTCTGGAACTTGGAGATATTTCCGGAGTTGCGACACATGGAATACATTGTGCACATCGGATAGCTTCGGTGGTAGTTCCAACTGGTAAGCCACTTCTCCTCGTCGTGCAGTGATCTCAAAGGGTCCAATGAACCTTGGTGCAAGCTTCCCCTTGATGTGGAAACGCTTGGTTCCCTTCAGAGGAGTTACCCGCAGGTACACATGGTCCCCGACATGGAAACTCATGTCCCGGCGGTGAGTGTCAGCATAACTCTTCTGCCTTGACTTGGCTGCCTTTAATCGCTCTCTGACTAGTTGGACTTGCTCTTCTGCTGCGCGGAGATTATCCGGTCCAAAGACTAGTCCTTCTCCAGTCTCTGACCAGTTGAGGGGTGTGCGGCATCTGCGTCTGTACAACACCTCAAATGGTGCCATCTGAAGGCTCGACTGGTAACTGTTGTTATAGGAGAACTCGGCAAAAGGGAGACAATCTTCCCACTTGGCTCCATACGCCAGGACACAGGCTCGGAGCATGTCTTCGAGAATCTGATTGACTCGTTCTGTCTGACCTCCGGTCTGTGGGTGGAAAGCTGTGCTGAAAGACAACTTGGTTCCCAAAGCTTCTTGGAACTTCTTCCAGAACCTCGAGGTGAACTGGGTTCCTCGATCTGACACAATCTCCTTTGGAACTCCGTGAAGACTTACGATTCGGTCGATGTAGAGAGCTGCCAGCCGGTTGCCATCATAAGTGGTCTTGATAGGAATGAAATGGGCCACCTTGGTCAAATGATCGACTATGACCCAGATAGAGTCATGTCCTCTATTCGACCTTGGTAATCCAGTGAGGAAGTCCATTCCGACTTTATCCCACTTCCACTCAGGAACTTTGAGTGGTTGAAGCAATCCAGCAGGTCGCTGATATTCAGTCTTGACCCTTTGGCACACATCACACTTTGCAACATGGGTTGCAATCTCTCTTTTCATCCCGTGCCACCAGAATCGTGCCTTCAAGTCTTGGTACATCTTGGTTCCTCCGGGGTGGATGGAATACGGGGTGTCGTGGGCTTCCTGCAGAATCAGGTTCTTCAGCTCTGTGTTGTTTGGTACGCAGATGTGACCTTTGTACCAAACAATCCCGTGCTCGTCTTCGGAGAATCCTGGGGCCTTGCCCAGCTTCGTCTTCCTCTTGATGCCTTCGATGCTTGCATGTCCATCTTGTGCCTTCTTGACGTCGTCCATCAGGGTCGGTCTGACTTCCAAATGACTCAGAAATCCAGGGGTGACTAATTCCAAACTGAATTGTTCGATCTCCTTAAACAAAGCTGGCTGCCTTTCTTGAATAACGACATTCAAAGAGCAAGCCTTTCTGCTTAAGGCATCGACCACCACGTTAGCCTTCCCAGGGTGATACTGAACACTGAGGTCATAGTCTTTGATGAGTTCCAACCATCTCCGCTGCCTCATGTTCAATTCCTTTTGGGTGAAAATGTACTTCAGACTTTTGTGGTCTGTGTAGATCTCACACCGTTTCCCTAGGAGGTAATGCCGCCATGTCTTCAAGGCATGAACTACCGCCGCTAACTCCAGATCGTGAGTAGCGTAGTTCTCCTCATGAAGTCGTAGCTGCCTGGAGAGGTATGCTATGACGCGGCCTTCTTGCATCAGAACGCTTCCCAATCTGGTTCGAGAGGCATCACAATATATCACGAACTCCTTGTGAATATCAGGTGTTGCCAGAACTGGGGCGGTGGTCAATCTCTTCTTGAGCTCTTGGAAGCTTTCTTCGCATTTTGGCGTCCACTCGAACTTCTTGTCCTTCTTGAGGAGCTGAGTCATTGGCCGTGCAATGCTAGAGAATCCTTCCACGAACTTGCGGTAATAGCCCGCTAGTCCGAGGAAGCTTCTGACTTCCTTGACGGTCGTTGGAGATTGCCATTGGGTCACAGCTTCGATCTTCGCGGGATCAACAGATAATCCTTCCTCGGTCAAGACATGACCTAAGAATCCAACTTTATGCAGCCAGAACTCACACTTGCTGAATTTGGCATACAGTTGGTGCTCACGAAGCTTGTCTAGGACCATCCTCAGATGCTGCTCGTGCTCTTCCTCCGACTTCGAGAACACAAGAATGTCATCAATGAAGACAACAACAAACTTGTCCAAATATTCCATGAAGACTTTATTCATGAGATACATGAAGTAAGCTGGGGCATTGGTTAACCCAAAGGACATGACCGTGCACTCGTACAGGCCATATCTGGTTACGAATGCCGTCTTTGGAATATCTTGGGGTCTGATCTTCAGCTGGTAGTACCCAGATCTGAGGTCGATCTTGGAGAATACCTTGGCTCCGTTGAGCTGATCAAATAGATCTTCGATCTTGGGAAGTGGATATTTGTTCTTGATTGTAACTTCATTGAGGGACCAATGTCGATGCATAAGCGGATGGTACCGTCCCTCTTTGCCACAAACAGAATAGGAGATCCCCAAGGGGAGGCACTTGGGCGGATAAATCCCTTCCTTAGCTGCTCTTCCAGCTGCTTCTTCAACTCGGCTAATTCTTCCGTCCCCATTCTATAAGGCTTCTTATAAATGGGTCCTGCTCCGGGCACGAGCTCGATGATGAACTCAATGTCACAGTCAGGGGGCATTCCCAGTAGTTCATCCGGAAAGACATCAGGATACTCACATACCACCGGTACTTGATCTAACCCAACTTCAGACAGACAGTTGACTTTAGCGGCTTGAGTGGAAGAGGGGTTGGAAGCAAACTTGACTTCGACTCCTTGGTCATTGGTCACAGTGACTGACCGATTGGCACAGTCTAACAAGCCTTGGTGCTTACTTAGCCAGTTCAGGCCTAGGATCACATCCAAGCCTTGCGATCTCAGGACGATAAGGTCTGCTAGGAACTCTACACCGTTAATGGTAATACTGACTCCTTTACAACCTATCTTGGCTCTCATCTCGGCTCCGGGGGTTTGTACCACCATAGGGTTATTCAGGGGTGTAGGGGTCATGCCACTTTTTAATGCAAATCTTTGAGTGACAAATCAATGCGTTGCTCCAGAATCAAACAAGACAGTTGCAGGTGCTGAGTTGACAAGGAACGTACCCAGCACGACGTCCGGGTCTTCCTGGGCTTCTTCAGTAGTGACGTGATTCACACGCCCCTTCCCTTGGTTAGGTGGATTGCGAGGAGCTGGGTTCCTTGGTGGCATTCCACGGCCTTGTCCCTGGTTCTGCGCATTGGGGCGCGGGGCATCAGGCTTCTTGTTGGGGCACACCCTTGAGATGTGTCCGGACTGACCACATCCAAAGCAAGTGACTTGGTTTGGATTGTTGATCTTGTTGCCACCACTGGTATTGGGGTTGAAAGCTAGCCTGGGGTTGGCATACTGCTGAGGCTGAGGGTTGGCACGAGGTGCAGGAGCTCTCGGTTGCTGATAGGTTGGCTTGGCCGGGGCTGACTGCCACGGACGAGGCTTCTGGTTGCTGGAACTTCCCTTACTGACCAACTTGCGCTTGCGAGTGTCTTCCAAAGCACGCCGCTTGTCTTCAAGCATAAGTGCCTTGTTCACCAGGTCAGGGAAAGACGGGCAGTCGCACACGACAAGCGAGTATTGCAGAGTCTGATTGAGGCCTTCCATGAAGCGCTCCCTTTTGGCAGCATCGGTGCTGACATCTTCAGGGGCATACCTTGACAGAACACTGAACTTCTGCATGTACTCCTTGACAGTGCCACTTCCTTGCTTCAGGGCTCGGAACTCACGCTTTTTGATAGCCATGATTCCGGAAGGAATGTGGGCCTTGCGGAATTCTGCCTTGAAGTTAACCCAAGTGATGTCTTGTTCAGCATGCATGACCTTGAATCCATCCCACCAAGCTCTAGCAGTCCCCCCGAGGCAGTGGGCTGCATAAGCCACCTTCTCGCGGTCTTCGGTGCATCCGACTAGTTCCAGAATCTCCTCAATGGAACGGACCCAGTCGTCTGCATCCAGGGGTTCAGCAGTCTCGATGAAGGTTGGCGGTGCATGCTTCTTGAACTCTGCCAACGTGGAACATCCATTGCCATTCCCCGCCGGCTGGCGGTTGTTGGTGATAGCTTGAGCAATCAGCTGAAGAGCTGCAGTGTTGGCTTGGCGTTCCTCTCGGAAAGCTTGGAGAAGCTGAGCCATGTCCATGCTTGGAGGAGGTGGTGGTGGTGGAGCTTGGTCGTTGGTTTGGTCGTGGCCTGCCTCTGGCTGAGTGGATGCTCCGGCTTCGGGTTGCTGGGTAGAGGTACCAGTACGAGTTACAACAGGCTACTTGTTGGAGCGGTAAAAGGTCTCATGACTCGGAAGAGGGAAAGCAAGATAGATGGGTGCCTAGTAAGGGGGTGGGTGTGACACTAATCAAATCATGCAAGGGCCGAAAGGCCAAAACACATTCATTAAAATCCAAATGGGTGATGTAGTCGTTTACACATTCCCGAAGGAAGAATACGACATACATCCAGACACAACAAAAGCAAGCACTAGATGGTTTCATATGAACCATACAAGGACTCGACTGCGCATAGGGGTTACACGACCTATCCTACCATAGAGGTTACAACTGGCATATCCGAGTAGCGAATAATGCCTAAGCGGCGGAATGCTCGGTCGCGTATTCCGGCTCTTCTGGGTCTTCCTCCTTGTCTTCATCTGTCTGGGCCCCCTTGTCACTTGAGGGTGTGGGGGAGTGGAGGAGTTGGATACGACGGTGCTTCGTCGGTGGTGCAGGGAAAAGCTTGCGATATTCTCTTGCCGTCATCCGGCGTCGTCGAGGTGGTTCTTCACCCTTGGAAGATACATCCTCTGAGGGCCTTCCGCCTCGATATGCGATAGCGGACTGTCCAGAAGGTGCTCCTTCCTTCTTGATCCTATTTGTCTTCTCTTGAGCTCGACGAAGAAGTGCCTTGGTCTTGTGAAGTTCTTCTCGAAGCTTCATTGATTCCGAGGCCAAGTCTTGTGCCAAGCTGTCGGCACATAGACTGAAGTAGGTCTGGAACCGAAGCGAGAGTCCTTCCTTCAGTGGAGGGGCTAGTGCGCTGCTTTCTTCTTCACCTTCCTTCCGATAAGGTAAGAAGCGAGTTGTCATCTTGGCTGCCACCTCCGGAAGAAGCTCGCGGAGACGGGTTAATGCCTTGAGTGCAGCAGCCTCGACAGCGAGTGGTAGTGTTGCCATCTGGGGTCCCTCGAAGAACCAACTTGTAGGAGGATCGTTTTCCTTCACGATCACTTCCACATGGTACTCCACCTCAGTGTCGCTCACCCAATGCTCAAGGTAGGTGAGGATGGGTGCTCGGTGGAACTGACACTCCTGGAGGCTATCCTCGAGAAGTAAGGGAAACCCAGTGGTCAGGTGCTCTACGGGTACAGCGGCCATCTACAAAGGTGGAATAGGAGGGGTTAGTAAGCTGATGAAATCTCAGGTTTAAAAAAGAAGAGAGGTTCAGAAGGTTTTTGAAAAAGGGTCTCAACTAACTAACGCCCATGCTAACTAAGGCTTCCTACAGTCAGGATGGCTCTGATACCAGCTCTGTGGGGACCCCGACTTAGAAGTCGAGATCACCGAATGCACGTGTACAGTGATCCCAGAGATCAATGCTCATTGAACACACAGAAGCTGAAATACAAGAGTCTTACATCCATACAAATAGTCTTAGACGAATTATGGCCATTATGGCCAAGTCTTACATAGATAGAGCCTCACGGGCTGAATAGAAAATAACTCAAGTAGCGGAAGTCTTCGATAACGGGTAGAACCCATGCCATCTGCCTTAACCCAACAGGCATTCTGACTGGGATAGCGTCCTAGTTCGCATGATCGTCTCCAAAGAATTCTTCCTCATATTCCTGTTCTTCCATGCCTGGCCAATTAAATAACCAGTGGCAAGCCAATGATTACTTTGAATGTACTCGCAAGCAACCCATGATATGGTAACAATGCAATGGAACAATAATGAACAATCTAGCAAAGGCTAGAATAAATATTCTACCATCAAGTTTATGCATCAATAACTCGCGTAACCTCGAAGACAAGTTACCGATATCAACATGAATAATATTCAATTCATCGAGTCAAGTCACCACACACGCATACTATCACTGATGAAGTAAAAGTCTGGACATAGTTTAAGTAGCACCACCCAACTGTCCATGACCGTGGACACGGCTATTCGAATAGTTTTACACTTTGCAGAGGTTGTACACTTTACCCACAAGATCCAGGGAACTTCCGTGTCATCCACGACCCGCGATACCTCAAGTACCCGGGGTAAGCACCCGGTCATTACCTTTCCTTAGACGACACTAACATAGAGTCCACTCGTTGGTACACAGCCCTCGGGTACAAACAATAGATCACGGGACTTGCCCTAATTTCAATGTCACGCGTACCCGAAGGGACCAACGGTGTGTCCGGTGCCCTGTAAAAACAGTCATGACCGTCTATCCAAGCACGACCCCGTCCCGGGAAAGACCTCAAGTCATCCCGTCACTAGTAATGCGGGCACCATGCTAGTATCGACCTAAGTAATCAATAAAGCCCCGTCCCATAAGGGGTAGTGTGGTTGCACATGTTTGGTAGGGACGGTAGTCACACATAAATCTAATCCATCATTTCACCATGCACAAGATTAACCGGCACATCACTTCTTCCTCAAGTGATGACCTAACACATCATCACCCTCGGGCATTAGGGGCACCCGAAGGGTTCATGCAAAGATTTCAACTACGAAGGCTAAAATCACACATGCATCATTAAGCTTCATGACCAACTATTAGCATGTCATCTAGCACTTAGCAAGATCAAGATCAAGCATGCATCACGTGGTGGTTTCAACTAGGTCACCACCGTGAATCTATCATCATGCATCGGAAACAACGGGTTCCGCAAAACAAGTGTATCATGGTCAAAGGGCTGCTTGCCTGGATTGGCTTGGTCTTCAAAGTCTTCAAACCCTTCTCCTTCTCCTTCTCCAGCAACTTCATCAAATACGGGATCTATACGTCGCATAATAACCATGGGAAAATAAGACCACAAATAAAATAGAAAAATTAAAGTGCTCATAAAAATGTCAACTTATTTTTGTTAAATACTAGAGGGATTTCTAAGATGGGGAAAAATCTTAGTTAGAGTTTTGGAGTAACATAATGGAATCTATTGATTTTAGAACAGGTGTATTACTGCCCAAATTTGAATTTAAATTTGAACAGTACAGAAAAGTTTCATAGGTATGAGTGAAAGTGGTACCATTAAATAGGTTGGAATATTACAAGAATTTAGGAGTTGGAATTATTTAATTTGGACCATTATTCTTTTCTGTAAAAATGTTTGAATTAATACATAAAAGAAAAAGAAGAAAAAGACTTGTGCAACTGGGCCAGAGAGGCCACAGTGCACGGCCCAGGGCGGTCCAGCCCAGCCGCACGGGTGCCTGCGCGCGCACGTCAGGTTTTTGAACCTGACGGGCGGGGCCCGTCGGCCAGCGACTGAGAGGAGGGGGAGAGAGGTGTCGGGATGACAGGCGGGGCCCGCCTGTCATCTCCAACCTTGCGGCCACGGCGACGGCGAGCTCACCGGCGAGGTTTCCGGCCATGACGACGGCAACGGAGGGCAGGAACGTGACCAGCGCCGAGTGGCGGTTGTAGGGGTGGTGGTGCGGCATGCCTGGGAGGTCAGGTTCGCCGGCGGCGAGGTGGGACGGCGGAGGAGCTACGGGAGGTCGTCGCTCCGGCCGTTTCCCGCTGCCACATAGAGGGAAAACAGGGGGGGAAAGAGTCAGTGAGGTGAGGGGGTTCCAAATCGGGCAAAAGGAGAGGCAGGGGAGGCCCGTACTGCGAGATCGCCGGCGGCCCGACGCGGCGGAGCTCCGGTCGATCCCGAGCACTGGGACTTCCTGGGGAGGAACTGATGGTGCTGGGGGACTCAGGGAGGTGAGGTGGAGCTGCTGATGCTGCTGGAGAGGCCCGG
>LR738715.1:856354699-856426476 GCA_902687465.1 Secale cereale | reverse complement strand
GGGAGGAGATAGTGGTATGGACCAAGTACTGTTCAAGAAAGAAAAGCCTTGCCGGGAAGCAAACAACCCACGAAAGAAAAGCCTTGCCGGGAAGCAAACAACCCACGAAAGCTAAGTTGCCAAAGTTTGAGCTTTCAAATTTTTAAAGATTTTTAATTATATTCCTTGAATGACCACACTTTGTATGGAAAACCTGTGCGCGGAGGAACCTACCCGTGGCTAGCCGCGCCCTTACTTTGTTTCGAGCACGCTCAACGGATTAAGTGAGCTGCAACAAATGTCGCGCCCTTACTTCGTTTTGAAGTTCGCTCAACAACCTAAGTGTGCTGCGACTAGCTACGGCAATGTTTCTTGCCGGCGAGGGTATTGCCAGCAGGCTGCTGAAGTTCCGCACTCGGCGCTCGCGGCAAGGGTCCCTTTGCCGGCAAGTTCCCTAAAAGCGTAGGGTGAGGAACATACAAAAGTGAAGGAACCAAGCAAGGGAGATAACACTGGATTGACTATCCAAAATAAAGTTATATTACAAGATAACTTGCCGCTGTTCTGATAAACTACTATCCATGACTTAATTGGCAGCGGCAAGGGAAGCGGAGGGAAAACAACCTAATCTACACGGTCGCCGTCAACCCTCTTGATCTTGCCCACCTTGGCCACGATGTGGGCGACGCGAGCTTTCAACGCTTCCTGGTCAGCTTCGGGCGGCAGGGTCTGGAGGACGTTGTCAAGGTTGATCTCGGGATTGCGGAAGACGATCTTCGACAACACCCGCTCCACGGTACCCGTGCAGAGCCTGCGCGCCTCATTTGCCAGCTGTACGGGGAGCCTTTCCCGTAGCTGTGCGAGCGCCGGCGCCACTCCTCTGAAGAACAAGCTCAGCTTGGCGCTGTGGGGAAGGTTCTCGTCGGGCGAGTATACGAGGTGCTCCGTCCCCAGCGCCGCCATCTCCTTGTCGATGTTGGCGGCAGAAGTGACGAGCTCCTCGGTCCACTGCTCCACCGTCCATTGGAAGTTGTTCTGCGTAAGGGCGGCACTGTCCAGCAGCGCCCTCTTAGCCCTGAGCTCCTCCTTCAGCTTCGACTCCCGGTTCCTAGCGCCATCAAGCGACTCAGTGAGGGTGGACAGTTTCAGCTCCAAGTCTGCGATGGAGTCCATGGCGCCAGTGAGTTCCTGGCCCTTATCGGAGAGGCGGAGTTGCAGCTCCGAGTGGGTGTGGGCGTCTTTCTCCCGCGCCAAGTTTAGCGCGGCAACCCTCTCCTCGCTCGTCTTCAAGCTCATCTCCAACTGCGCCACCCTCGCCTCTAGGTCCCTCTTGGTGGTCTCTGCGGCAGCAGTGGCATCGCTCGCCTCCTGCAGGGCCTCGCCAATGGATTGCTCGCGCGCGGTAAGGTCGTCCTCGTGGCTATCGAGGTCGACCTTCCGCTGGTTCAGCGCTCCTTCCCGCCGAGCCAGATCCTCGGCGGCCATTCGCTGCTGCTCCTCAACCTCGGCCTTCTCAAGGATGAACGCCTGGTGCGCCTCGGCGAGCTCCTCCCTCTCCTCCGCTAAGTTCCGGAGAGCCGCTTGGTTGGCGGCACGGAGCTCCGTGGCGCGCTTCTCCAGATCGGCACCTGCCTTGGCAGCCAGAGCCTCTCTGGACTCCAGCTTGGCCTGCCTGGCCCGGTACAAGGGCAGGAGCCGGCGTAGAAGTTGCTCCTCTTCGGGCTCGTTGCTATTGCCGGGCGCGTCGACAACCCTTAGCCCGGCGGAGGCAAGGACTTCTCCATCGAAGCTCCCCCCCTCCGCGGGTTCCCTTGATGAGGACGCCCACAGGACTTGGATGAAGACCCTGTTGGCGGCCTCCAGATAAATGCCCGGCCCAGTCGCGGCAGCGGAGGGGTCGGCGGCCGGTGCAGCGTCCGGCGCTCCTGCGGCCTCAGGGCCGTCAGTGCGGTCGCTGGTCCCCTCCCCAGCTGCTGCGTCAGTGGCCGCGGGGATCTTGTCGGCGGTTGGCTCATCAGTGCCGGCCATCCCTTCAGCGGTGGCGACGTCGCCAGCATTGCCGCGCGCGTCCGCCTCGGTGATGGCCTCCGTCTCCATCGGTTCCGGGGCGGGCGGATCTGACAACAGAAAAAGAAAAGAAGAATCGTCAAGCAAATATCCAAAAAGAAGAACTCAAGAGAAGGAAAGTACAAGGGTTACCTGCGCGGGCCTCTTCAGTAGCGGGGTCCCTCGCTGGGGAGTTCTCCCTTGGTTGCGTGGTAGTGGCCCCCGCCGGCGGAGGGCCGCGGGCGCCTTCCCTTGGCGGGGTGCCCACCCTTGTCGGGGTGCTCGCCCTTGGCGGGGTACTCGCCCTTGGCGGAGTACCCGCCCTTGGCGGAGCACCCTCCCTCGCCGGGGAGCTCCTCCTTGGCGGGGAGGGTGGGACGAGCGGCTCGTCGGGAGCAGTCTCTTGATGCTCCTGAGGCTGCGGCTCCACTTCTGCACAAGTCAACAAGCAAACGAGACATTAGTAAGGATAAGAAGCTCAAGCGCGCCCGACAAGCAGAAGAGTAAACAAAAGACTTACGCTGGGGGCTGCTCTCCGGAGCAGCAGACTGGTCCGGCAAGCTTGTCGCTAGCGCATCCCCCGCCGCTGCGACAGGCTCGTCGTCCTCGAGGTCAACCACCGGAATCTTGGCCCTCTTCGCAACTCTCTGGGCCAGGGTCCTTGAAGATAAACAAGATCAGAGTCAGGCAAAGTGAAATCAAGACAAGTGCAACAAGAATCAAAAGAAATAAAAGTTGCAAATGCTTACTCTTCCTCCTCCTCGTCAGAACTAAGGGCGGAGAAGTCGAAGTCCGCCTCGCGAGTCCCTGCGCGAGGAGCTGGAGGGGTAGGCTCCCTCGGGCGCTTGGCGGGCTCCGGAGCCGTGGGTTGAGAAGACCCCGCTCCGGTCGTCGCCGAGGACCGAGGGGCGGAAGGAACACCAGAACCGCTTCGGGAAGATCCCCCTCCGCTTGCCGCTGGGGCGCGGGGCGCCTCCTTGACGACCTTGCTCGTCGTGGTGGCACGCGTCGAGCAGCGCTGCGACTGCTGTCGGGGTGCCGGCTGCCTCACCGTCTCGGTGGTCTTGCGGAGGAGCTTCTTTGGCTGTGATGGAGGACTCGGTGGTGGCGGAGAGTTCTCTGAGGACGAGGAAACGTCGTCGAGGTTCAGTGACCCGCCCGAGTCTTCGTCGGAATCGCCCGATTCGGCATCCTCCTCGACGGGCTCGCTGGACTCAGTGCCATGCCCGTCAGCCTCGCTCGTCCCGGCAGGCTCCCCGGCAGGCTGCCCGGCAGGCCTCAGCAGCTTGAGGATTTCTTCCTCCTCGGCCCGGCTCACTGCATCCGCTGCTTCTGCTTCATCCACGGTGTACCCAAACTCACCCGCGGCCACAGCCGCGGTGGCCTCCTCCATCCTGCTGGCGATATACGCCACGTCCCGGTCGGTGGTCTAGCGGGTGAGACCCTTCTTCTCTTCGGGGTTGCGCGGCCGTTCAACCAGATTGTCGAAGAAAGTTTGTACGGTCTCTTCTGAAGGCGTCAGCCAAGTGGGAACAACCCCGTGGGAGTCGCACTGAGGCATTGCCGCGCGGATGGCACTAAGGGAAGAATTATTGCATAATGGAACTACTCCCCGGGACGGAGTAAACCACTCCGGATGCTTGGGGTCATGCTTGAACAGCGAGCGGATCATTCCTTTGAGTTCCAAGATAGTGAAGTTGTAGTTCAGGCCGGGGCGCAGCCTCATGCGGTCTGCCGCGTTGCCGAACTCCCAAGTAGGCCTCTTCCTTTCCTGCAGGGGAGCAATGCGGCGGCGAAGGAAATCAGCCCCGACCTCACCTACAGTAAGGTTGGCGGCCCGGAGGAGAAGGATCCTAGTAAGGGCAATCTTCAGCTTCTCATCCTCCGGGGCCAAGTCACTCCAATCCTTGCCGCGCACTATTGCAGTCCGGCGCGGCGAGGTGAATTGCTGAGGTTCATCTTCCATAACCCAGCACCAATCAGCCCTCCACTCTTCCCACTTGCCGCGGAGCTCTCCAATCAAGTACGCCTCTTTCTTGTTGAACCTAAAGATCCAGGAGATGCCACCGGAGAGTGGGGATCCAGACTCTACTCTAGGTGTGAAGAAGTGGCGGAAGAGAGCTATGTTGGGGTGGACCCCGACAAAGTTTTCGCACAGATGTGCGAAAACGGCCATAGTAAGGACATCATTCGGGGTGAAATCGAGGAGATGGAATCCATACGTGTTCATCACGTCGCAGAAAAACTCAGAGTACGGAGGACAAAGACCACCGTGGAAGAACAGAGCAAAGTAATAGTAACCTCCCGGGTACATGTCGCAGGCTTTGGCGGGGAGGACTCTGGTGCGCGGGTGAGCCTTCGTCTCCCTCGCTCAGAACAAGTAATACTTGTCCCTCAGCTCCCTCGCGCCGAGCCTCGGCGGGAAGACCACCATCCTCTTCCGCATTGCTGCCAGCTTCGCCGCCTTGTCGGACTTCTCGCTCTTCTCCTTGCTACTCTTCGGGGCCATGGCGGGGATGGCGAGAGGGGTCAGCGGTACCGGGGAGACTGGCGGCGGTGGAAGAGAGGTGGAGCTCGGCTCTCTGTCGACCTTTGGGGAGGCGGAGAGCGGCGGGGGTTTCTGGAGATTGAAGACGCAATGAAGCAATGGGGGGAAACTGCCCCTGCTTCCTCTGCTTTTAAGGGGGAAGTGGGGGACGTTCCGCATTTTCCCATTAAAGAAACAGGCCACGATCTCTCCCACGACGCCGCAATCGACGCGTGCCGTTAGGGAGGGATGCGGCGAATACGGAGTGGGAAACGGCGCACCGTGGGCCGCGTGTGCCCGTGCACTGTTTTGGGCCTGGCCCAACAGCGCTCGGCACAGTGTGTGGCCCAGGCCCGGGGGCTCCTGTCGGTGTACTAAAGTAGGGGTACCTTAGTATCCCAACTTGTGCACGCGCAGTAGCAGCGTCCCGTGGTCAGGATCACCACGCGCCCGCCAAGGCCCACTCTGGTTCCCTCGAAGCCATTCAAGAACAAAGTATTCAAGATAAGAAACAAGACCCCGGCAAGAGGAGCTTGCCGGGAAGGCCGCTCCAGGCTCAAGATCATCCCTTCTGCACAAGACCCTGGCAAGAGGAGCTTGCCAGGAAGGCCAAAGAACAACATTTCAGAAGACATACCGTGGCGCGTCGCACGCCCCGGAAAGACCCGGAGAGCGGCAAGCTTCCGGGCCCGGCAAGGTGCTTGCCGCGGCAAGCTTTCACTGTGCGCCTGCGCTCCAGCTCATCTGGCCACGCGTCGCCCTGGGGCCCTTCCTGGGGCACGTGGCGGATGGCTGTGCAGCCTGGGGTAGACGGTGGCAAGCCACGATGACGAGGCTACCGTCGTGGCGAACGGAGACGCCCGGACGGATGCTTTTTTACACTGTTTGGGGCGACGGTGACGGGCATTCATTGCCCTTGTCCCCCACCGTCTGGGTTAGGTATAGACCACTGTTCACGCACTGTTACAACTACCACCGATTTTACGCTTTTACCCTCATCTACGTTGACACCTGTCGGTGACCCCTTTGAACTATAAAAGGAGGCCCATGCACAACGGAGAGGAGGTTCTGAATTTTTATCACTCCCACGCTCGGTGTAGCTAGTACTGTAGATCTTCTTGCTCCCGATCCAAGAACTCAATACAACCAAGGCAGGAGTAGGGTTTTACGCATCCGTGCGGCCCGAACCTGGGTAAAACTGCTCGCGTGTGCGCCTCGATCCGCTCTTCGTGCTCCCTCCGCTCCCTTGCCGTACCGAAAAGGGGCTCCGGCCCCATAGGTGTTCGTGGGCGATCAGTTTCCCCGACACAATCCTACTAGGAATAGGATTGCAATCCTATTCCTAGTAGGAGTCCACCAAGAAGGAGAAGGGGGAAAGGAAGGAGAGGAAGAGGTGGCGCCCCCAATCCTAGTCCAACTAGGATTCCCTGGTGGGGCGCCGGCCAGCCTCTATGGGCTGTCTCTCTTCTTTCCTCAAGGCCCACTATAGACCATACCCCCTCGTGGGGGGTTCCGATAACCCCCTCCGGCAATCCGGTTAAATCCGTAACTTTTCCGGAACACTTCCGGTGTCCGAATATAGTCGTCCCATATATCAATCTTTATGTCTCGGACATTCCGAGACTCCTCGTCATGTACGTGATCTCATCCGGGGCTCCGAACTACCTTCGGTACATCAAAACTCATAAACTCATAATACTGACCGTCATCAAACGTTAAGCATGCGGACCCTACGGGTTCGAGAACTATGTAGACATGACCGAGACTCATCTTCGGTCAATAACCAATAGCGGAACCTGGATGCTCATATTGGTTCCTACATATTCTACGAAGATCTTTATCGGTCAAACCTCATAACAACATACATTGTTCCTTTTGTCATCGGTATGTTACTTGCCCGAGATTCGATCGTCGGTATCTCAATACCTAGTTCAATCTCGTTACCAGCAAGTCTCTTTACTCGTTCCGTAATACATCATCTCGTGACTAACTCATTAGTCATTTGCTTGCAAGGCTTATTATGATGTGCATTACCGAGAGGGCCCAGAGATACCTCTCCGACACTCGGAGTGACAAATCCTAGTCTTGATCTGTGTCAACACCACGAACACTTTCGGAGACACCTGTAGAGCATCTTTATGATCACCCAGTTACGTTGTGACGTTTGATAGCACACAAGGTGTTCCTACGGTATTCGGGAGTTGCATAATCTCATAGTCATAGGAACATGTATAAGTCATGAAGACAGCAATAGCAATAAAACTAAACGATCATAGTGCTAAGCTAACGGATGGGTCTAGTCCATCACATCATTCTCCTAATGATGTGATCCCGTTGATCAAATGACAACTCATGTCTATGGTTAGGAAACATAACCATCTTTGATCAATGAGCTAGTCTAGTAGAGGCATACTAGGGACACTCTGTTTTGTCTATGTATTCACACATGTACTAAGTTTCCGGTTAATACAATTCTAGCATGAATAATAAACATTTATCATGATATAAGGAAATATAAATAACAACTTTATTATTGCCTCTAGGGCATATTTCCTTCAATATTTTAGTTACTGTTGATTACGTTACTAAGTGGGTAGAAGCTATTCCAACTACTAGTGCTGATCATAACACCTCTATTAAGATGCTTAAAGAAGTTATATTTCCGAGGTTTGGAGTCCCTAGATATCTAATGACCGATGGTGGTTCACACTTTATTCATGGTGCTTTTCGTAAAATGCTTGCAAAGTATGATGTCAACCATAGAATTGCATCCCCCTATCACCCACAGACTAGTGGTCAAGTAGAACTAAGTAACAGGGAGTTGAAATTAATCTTGCAAAGGACAGTTAATAGGTCTAGGAATAATTGGTCCAAGAAACTTGATGATGCATTATGTGCCTATAGAACTGCATACAAAAATCCTATGGGTGTGTCTCCATATAAGATGGTATATGGAAAAGCTTGTCACTTACCTCTTGAGCTAGAACATAAGGCATATTGCGCTATTAAAGAGCTCAACTATGATTTCAAACTTGCCGGTGAGAAGAGGCTATTTGACATTAGATGTCTCGATGAATGGAGAACCCAGGCCTATGAGAATGCGAAGCTGTTTAAAGAAAAAGTTAAAAGATGGTATGACAAAAGAATACAAAAGCGCGAGTTTAACGTAGGTGATTATGTCTTGCTATACAACTCTCGTTTAAGATTTTTTGCAGGAAAACTTCTCCCCAAGTGGGAAGGACCTTGCGTTATCGAGGAGGTCTATCGTTCTGGTGCCATAAAAATCAACAAATTCGAAGGCACAAATCCGAAGGTGGTGAACGGTCAAAGAATCAAACATTATATCTCAGGTAATCCTATAAATGTTCAAACTAATGTTATTGAAACCGTAACCCCGGAGGAATACATAAGGGACACTTTCCAGAACGATTCAGCCTCCGAAAAGGAAGAGGTGCGCGATACGGTAAGTAAACCAATTCCAAAACAGTTCTAAAGGCAATTTTTCTCTGTTCTGGAATATTTCGAAAAATAGAAAAATAAACCGCAGTCCGGAAGAGACACGAGGCGTCCATGAGGGTGGAGGGTGCGCCCCCCTTCCCAGGGCGGGCCCTGTGCCTCCTGGGCACCCCGTGTGTCCCTCGGACTCCATTTTCTTGTGGGTTGCTCCTTTTGGTCGCTAAAAAATCATTATATATACTCCCGAAGGTTTTGACCTCTGTATCATGCAAAAATCCTCTGTTTTCGTTTCGAGCTGTTGTTTTTGACAGATCTAGATCATCATGGCGACCTCCAACACCCCCAAGGACAAGTTCTTCGAGAAGGTCATCAATCCCTACCTTGCGGAGGTGCTGCACCACCCTAAAACCATGGAGTTGCATGAGGGGGTGCTGCACATCCGTGATGTTGAGGGGCCAAGGAGGACCGGAAGCGTGGAGACAAAACTTGAAGCAATGGAGCAGCAAGTTTTCAAGTGCCAAGGTATGGTGGAACGAGGACTCAACACCAACCACATGATGATCTCGGAGCTCGCCGACAACCTCAAGCAAGACTCAAGGATCTTTGGGGAAGCTATCTCCAATCTTCAAGAGAAGATCGAACACCTCCAAGCCCAGATCTATGACCTGCAAAACCAAAACTGTGAGTATGAATATAGATTCGAGAAGATGAGTTTGGCTGCAGATTTGACTATCCCGGAGACTCGATCATCCTTCTACGATGGTGAACCCATGCCTTGGAAGGTGGACGACAAACCTACATCATCAACAACTCCATCATCACCACCCCCGAAGAAGGAGACATAATCATATGGGTATGTGCACTCCCCTTGGCAACTGCCAAGCTTGGGGGAGTGACCTCGGTATCGTATCACCATCACTCCTCTCTTTACCGTTTTACTTAGTTCGATCCTTTTGGTAGTATCTTGATCTATTAGAATAAAGTTAGCATGATCTAGTTGTGAGCTTTTGCTTTATGAGCTTTACCCTTTGTAATCGAGTCCGTGAGCTATATAATAAAGATTAGAGTTGAGTCAAGGGCTTGATTTCCTCACTTGGGTCATGATAAAAAAAAGAAAACATAAAGAGTATCAAAGAGATCATATCGATCTTATGGGAAGTAATGACTTCACATACAAGAGTATGATAAATAAAAGTTGTTGGGAGGTGAAAAACATAGTTTTGGTCATCGTTGCAATTAATAGGAAGTAATAAAAGAAGAGAGGCTTCACATACAAATATACTATCTTGGACATCTTTTATGATTGTGAGCACTCATTAAAGTATAATATCCTAAAGAGTTGATGTTGGACAAGGAAGACAACATAATGGGTTATGTCTTCTTATATCCGAAATAAAGTATATTGTCATGGAGCATCCAACATCTTGAGCTTGCCTTTCCCGTCATGCTAACCAAAACTGCTCGCACTAAGTAGAGATACTACTTGTGCTTCCATATATCCTTAAACCCAGTTTTGCCATGAGAGTCCACCATACCTACCTATGGATTGAGAAAGATCCTTCCAAGTAAGTTGTCATGTTGCAAACTCACTAAAATATGTATGATTTATTAGTGTGGGAGAAATTATCTTTATACGATCTTGTGATATGGAAGTTATAAAAGCGACGGACTGCATAATAAGGGTCCTTATCACAAGTGGCAATATAAAGCGAAGTTCTTCTATGCTAAGATTTTGTGCATCCAACAATAAAAACACATGACAACCTCTGCTTCCCTGTGCGAAGGGCCTATCTATTATTCCTGTCTTATAAGTGTCAAGGTGAAATCCACCTTTCCTTTTTACATTTTATCCTTTGGCAAGCACATTGTGTTGGAAAGATCCTGACATATATACCCACTTGGATGTATGTTTTCATGATCTATTACTGTTGACATTACCCTTGAGGTAAAGGTTGGGAGGCAACACCATAAGCCCCTATCTTTCTCTGTGTCTAATTAAAACTCCATAAACATAAGTATTGCGTGAGTGTGAGAAATGGTGAAAGATTATATGATAGTTGAGTATGTAGGCTTGCTAAAAAGCTCTTATATTGACTCTTTCCAATGTTACGATAAATTGCAATTGCTTCAATGACCGAGATTAAAGTTTGTTAGTTTCCAATGAAGTTTATGATTCATACTTGATATTGTGGATGAATTGTTACTTTAGCATAAGAATCATATGACTATATTTAGATAAGTTGCTATTATGAGAATGATCATGATGCCCTCATGTCCGTATTTGTTTTATCGACACCTCTATCTCTAAACATGTGGACATATTTTTTGATATCGGCTTTCGCTTGAGGACAAACGAGGTCTAAGCTTGGGGTAGTTGATACGTCCATTTTGCATCATACTTATATGTTGATATTTATTGCATTATGGGCTGTTCTTACATGTTTTGTCACAATACTTATGCATTTTTTCTCTTATTTTTCAAGGTTTACATGAAGAGGGAGAATGCCGGCAGCAAGAATTCTGGGTTGGAAAAGGAGCAAACTCTAGAAACCTATTCTGCACAACTCCAAAAGCCCTGAAACTCAACAAAACGTCGTTTCAGAAAATATAAAAAATATCTGGCGAAAGAAGTCCACGAGGGAGGCCACCGGCTGCCCACGAGGGTGGGGGGCGCGCCCCCCTTCCCAGGGCGCGCCCCCCTGCCTCGTGGGCCAGCCGGAAGGCCCCCGGTGCCCATCTTCTCCTATATGAGGTGTTTTAACCTGGAAAAAATTAGAAGGAGGCTTTCGGGACCAGACGCCGCCGTCTCGAGGCGGAACCGAGGTGGAAACCAATATAGGGCTCTGGCAGAGCTGTTCTGCCGGGGATACTTCTCTTCGGGAGGGGGAAATCGTCATCGGCGTCATCACCAACAACTCTGCCATCTTGGGGAGGGCTATCTTCATCAACATCTTCACCAACACCATCTCCTCTCAAACCCTAGTTCATCTCTTGTATCCAATCTTTGTACCCAAACCTCAGATTGGTACCTGTGGGTTGCTAGTAGTGTTGATTGCTCTTTGTAGTTTATGCTAGTTGGTTTATTTGGTGGAAGATCATATGTTCAGATCCATTATGCATATTAATACGCCTCTGATCATGAACAATATTATGTCTTGTGAGTAGTCACTTTTGTTCCTGAGGACATGGGAGAAGTCTTGCTATTAGTAGTCATGTGAATGTGGTCTTCGTTCGATATTTTCATGAGATGTATGTTGTCACATGCTACCTCTTGAGCTTGTGTTGTATTCCCTCGAAGAGGAAAGGGAGATGCAGCACAATAGCGTAAGTATTTCCCTCAGTTTTTGAGAACCAAGGTATCAATCCAGTAGGAGACCACGTGCCAGTCCCTCGCACCTACACAAACAAATAAGAACTTCGCAGCCAACGCGATAAGGGGTTGTCAATCCCTTTACGGTCACTTACGATAGTGAGATCTGATAGAGATGATAATTATATTTTTGATATTTTTGGTTTAATAAAACAGCAAATAAACAATGGCAAAAGAAATTAACGGGAAAGTAATATGATAGAGATAGACCCGGGGGGCCATAGTTTTCTGTGGATTCTCTCATGATAGCGCTATTCTACGGCGGGTAAACAAATTACTGTCGAGCAATTGATAGAAAAGCAAATAATTATGAGACTATCTAGGCATGATCATTGTATATAGGCATCACGTCTGAGACAAGTAGACCGACTCCTGCCTGCATCTACTACTATTACTCCACACATCGACCCCTATCCAGCATGCATCTAGTGTATTGAGTTCATACGCATAGAGTAACGCCTTAAGCAAGATGACATGATGTAGAGGGATAAACTCAAGCAATATGATGAAAACCCCATCTTTTTATCCTCGATGGCAACAATACAATACGTGCCTTCCTGCCCCTACTGTCACTGGGAAAGGACACCGCAAGATTGAACCCTCCCATTGCAAGAACTATAGATCTAGTAGGCCAAACCAAACCAATAATTCGAAGAGACTTGCAAGGATATTATGAGCACACATAAAAAGTTCAGAGAAGAACAAAATAACTTTCATAGATAACCTTGATCATAAACTCACAATTCATCGGATCTCGACAAACACACCGCAAAAAGAGATTACATCGAATAGATCTCCTCGAAGGCCGAGGAGAACTTTGTATTGAGATCCGGAGAGAGAGAAGAAGCCATCTAGATACTAGCTATGGACCCGAAGGTCTGTGGTAAACTACTCACAACTCATGGTGAGGGCGATGATGATGATGATGAAGGCCTCCGTGATGGATCCCCCTCTTGGAATAGGCTCCAAGATGGGATCTCCACGGGAACAACAGCTACGGCGGTGGAATTAGGGTTTTCTCTCTGCGTATGGAGTTTTTGGGGTACGTAGGCATATATAGGAGGAAGAGGGGCACCAGGGGCCACCGGGCCTGCCCTCGAGGCAGGGGGGCACGCCTTGGGAAGGGGGCCGCGCCCCCCACCCTCGAGGGTGGGCCCCTGTCCTCTGGCTTGGCTCCGAAGTTTATCTCGCGTGATTTTCTCCAAAAATATCTCCTGCGAAGGTTTCATTCCGTTTGGACTCCGTTTGATATTCCTTTTCTGCAAAACCTGAAATAGGCAAAAAAAAGCAATCTGGACTAGGCCTTTGGGTTAGTAGGTTAGTCCCAAAATGATATAAAAGTGAATGATAAAGCCCATTAAACATCTAAGACATCATAAATAATAGCATGGAATAATAAAAAATTATAGATACGTTGGAGATGTATCATCACTCCTCTAGTGGTGTCATGTGAACGTCGACTACATGACACTTCACCATTATTTGGGCCTAGAGGAAGGCATTGGGAAGTAATAAGTAGATGATGGGTTGCTAGAGTGACAGAAGCTTAAACCCTAGTTTATGCGTTGCTTCGTAAGGGGCTGATTTGGATCCATATGTTTTAGGCTATGGTTAGGTTTACCTTAATACTTCTTTTGTAGTTGCGGATGCTTGCATTAGAGGTTAATCATAAGTGGGAGGCATGTCCAAGTAAGGGCAGCACCCAAGCACCGGTCCACCCACATAACAAATTATCAAAGTACCGAACGCGAATCAGATGATCGTGATGAAAACTAGCTTGACGATAATTCCCATGTGTCCTCGGGAGCGCTTTACTTTATATACGAGTTTGTCCAGGCTTGTCCTTTGCTACAAAAAGGATTGGGCCACCTTGTTGCACCTTATTTACTTTTACCTTTTGTCACTTGCTACCAATTATCTTATCACAAAACTATCTGTTACCTATAATTTCGGTGCTTGCAGAAAATACCTTACTGAAAACTGCCTATCATTTCCTTCTGCTCCTCGTTGGGTTCGACACTCTTACTTATCGAAAGGACTACTATAGATCCCCTACACTTGTGGTCATCATGCGGCAGGAGGACATGGAGGAGCTGGTTGATGGGGGCCTGATCGCCCACGAGTCTTGGAGGCTGCCGGGGGACGAGATCGAGCCGCGATCGCAGGAGGGCGAGTGTGTCCTCCTCGTGACCCACGTTGACAGAGGTTTCTTCTTGCCTTCGCATCCTTTTTTCCAAGGTTTTCTGAACTTCTACGGCGCCCAACTACACCACTTTTCTCCCAACACTATCACATATCTCGCTGCCTTCATCTCTCCGTGTCAGAATTTCTTGGGCTGTCGACCGCACTGGGGTCTCTTCAAGCACATTTTCACTTGCTACTCCCAAGCCGTCAAGAAGGGGAACCCGACTGACGAGAAGATGCGCGTGATCCAGATGTGCGACGGCTTGGGTATACATACTATGGGTAAGAGCACCTTTACCATCATGACTCTTCCTAAGTCGGTCAGAGGGTGGCAGTCGACCTGGTTCTACTGCAAGGATATTCTGATCCCGGGTCAGTCGACCGGTCTTCCTCCTTTCACCTTAGATCGAGTCAGTCCAGCCTCCCTCGTTGGTTGCTGATATGTCTCCAACGTATCTATAATTTTTGATTGTTCCATGCTATTAAATTATCCTTCTAGGATTTTTTATGGGCTTTTATATACACTTTTATATTATTTTTGGGACTAACCTATTAACCCAGAGCCAAGTGGCAGTTTCTGTTTTTCTCCTGTTTTAGGGTTTCGCAGAAAAGGAATACAAACAGAGCCCAATTGACCTGAAATTTAACGGAGGAAGTTTTTGGACCAAAAGAAGACCAGGAAGTGCCGGAGGGGGACGAGAGGACCCACGGGCTGCCCACGAGGGTGGGGGGCACGCACCCCCCTACTGGGCGCGCACCCCCCCTACTGGGTGCGCCCCTGCCTCGTGGACAGCCCGTAGCCCCCCTTTGCTTGGACCCGACTCCAACACCTCCTATATATATACTGAAACCTCCGAAAAATAACTTAGATCGGGAGTTCCGCCGCCGAAAGCCTCTATTGCCACCGAAAACCAATCTAGACCCGTTCTGGCACCCTGCCGGAGGGGGGAATCCCTTTCCGGTGGCCATCTTCATCATCCCGGCGCTCTCCATGACGAAGAGGGAGTAGTCCACCGTCGGGGCTGAGGGTATGTATCAGTAGTTATGTGTTTGATCTCTCTCTCTCGTGTTCTTTAGATGGCACGATCTTGATGTATCGCGAGCTTTGATATTCTAGTTGGATCTTATGATGCTTCTCCCCCTCTACTCTCTTGTAATGGATTGAGTTTTCCCTTTGAAGTTATCTTATCGGATTGAGTTTTTAAGGATTTGAGAACACTTGATGTATGTCTTGCATGTGCTTATCTGCGGTGACAATGGGATATCACGTGATCCACTTGATGTATGTTTTGGTGATCAACTTGCGGGTTCCGTGACCTTGGGAATCTATGCATAGGGGTTGGCACACGTTTTCGTCTTGACTTTCCGGTAGAAACTTTGGGGCACTCTTTGAAGTTCTATGTGTTGGTTGAATATATGGTTCTGAGATTGTGTGATGCATATCGTATAATCATGCCCACGGATACTTGAGGTGACAATGGAGTATCTAGGTGACATTAGGGTTTTGGTTGATTTGTGTCTTAAGGTGTTATTCTAGTACGAAATCTATGATAGATTGAACGTTACTACGGACTCTTGAATAGATCAATCAGAAAGAATAACTTTGAGGTGGTTTCGTACCCTACCATAATCTCTTTGTTTGTTCTCCACTATTAGTGACTTTGGAGTGACTCTTTGTTGCATGTTGAGGGCTAGTAATATGATCCAATTATGTTATCCTTGTTGAGAGAACTTGCACTAGTGAAAGTATGAACCCTAGGCCATGTCTCCTATCATTGCAACACCGTTTATGCTCACGTTTACCACTTGCTACCTTTCTGTTTTTATATTTTCTTATTACAAAAACCTATATCTACCATCCATATTGCACTTGTATCACCATCTCTTCGCCGAACTAGTGCACCTATACAATTTACCATTGTATTGGGTGTGTTGGGGACACAAGAGACTCTTTGTTATTTGGTTGCAGGGTTGTTTGAGAGAGACCATCTTCATCCTACGCCTCCCATGGATTGATAAACCTTAGGTCATCCACTTGAGGGAAATTTGCTACTGTCCTACAAACCTCTACACTTGGAGGCCCAACCACGTCTACAAAAAAAAGGTTGTGTAGTAGACATCAGTTGGGAGTCGGGCTGAGAAAGTAGAAGTGGATATGTTGGTCGAGCAAGTGGTCCAACTAGTCCGTGATGGCGTGACTGGGATGGACCTGCTGGAGGTATTTCTCAGTCGACGAATTCAGCCTCTCCAAGCCCATGAGGTGGGATCTTCCACGGAGTTCTTCTACATCAACACCATCACCTCACCATGAGTTGTGAGTAGTTTACCACAGACCTTTGGGTCCATAGTTAGTACCTAGATGGCTTCTTCTCTCTCTGTGGATCTCAATACCAAGTTATCCTCGGTCTTCGAGGAGATCTATTTGATGTAATCTTTTTGCAGTGTGTTTGTCGAGATCCTATGAATTGTGGGTTTATGATCAAGATTATCTATGAAAAATATTTGGTTATTTTCTGAATTCTTTTATGTATGATTATAATATCCTTGCAAGTCTCTTCGAATTATTGGTTTGGTTTGGCCTACTAGATCTATAGTTCTTGCAATGGGAGAAGTGCTTGGCTTTGGGTTCAATCTTGCGGTGTCCTTTCCCAGTGACAGCAGGGGAAGCAAGGCACGTATAGTATTGTTTCCATCGAGGATAAAAAGATGGGGTTTATATCGTATTGCTTGAGTTTATCTCTCTACATCATGTCATCTTTCTTAAAGCATTACTTTGTTCTTATGAACTTAATACTCTAGATGCATGCTGGATAGCGGTCGATGTGTGGAGTAATAGTAGTAGATGCAGAATCGTTTCGGTCTACTTCTCACGGATGTGATGCCTATATATAATAATCATGCCTAGATATTCTCATAATTATTCTCTTTTCTATCAATTGCTCGACAATAATTCGTTCACCCACCGTAGAATTCTGCTATCATGAGAGAAGCCACTAGTGAAACCTATGCCCCCCTAGCCTATTCTCAACATATCAATCTACAATCTACTTTACTTTACAGTTTTTACTTTCTGTTCTTAGATCCAAAAATACCAAAAATATCAAATTATCATATCTATAAGATCTCACTTTCGTAAGTGACCGTAAAGGGATTGACAACCCCTTATCGCGTTGGCTGCGAAGTTCTTATTTGTTTGTGCAGGTGCGAGGGACTCGTGCGTGGTCTCCTACTGGATTGATACCTTGGTTCTCAAAAACTGAGGGAAATACTTACGTTACTGTGCTGCATCACCCTTTCCTCTTCGAGGGAATACAACGCAAGCTCGAGAAGTAGCAAGAAGAATTTCTGGCGCCGTTGCCGGGGAGGCTTACGCAAAAGTCATATACCAAGTACGTATCACAAACCCTTATCCTTCGCATTACATTTATTTGCCTCTCGTTTTCCTCTCCCCCACTTCACCTTTGCCGTTTTATTCGCCCCTTTTCCGTTCGCCTTTCTGTTTGCTTGTGTTGCCATGTGCCTTCTATTAGCTTGCATCTTCGCTTGCTAAATTATGGATCCTCATCCACTTGCTAATCTTTTTAAGAGATCCAATTATGTTGAACCTATTGCTAGTGAGTTGAGTGCACTAGAGAATCTTTATGGGGTTTTCCTTGAAATTTGTGAATCTGAAAATTGTGATGAAGTATTGAAAGAAAATTATGAAGTTATTCACAATAGCACTTTTAATGAAAAGCATGATTGCAATGATGTTATTATAAATTCTAAATTGTGCTAATGATATGCAAAACCCTAAGCTTGGGGATGCTTATTTTGCTATGCCCACTACTTGGTGCAATGATCATGATAGGGGTGATGCTTCTTACGATCTTGAAAACTTATTTAAGCCCCATGATATATATGAGATTGATAATAATGTTTGCAATAATATTAAAAGTGGGTTTGGAGAGGTCATGACTTTAGTTAATGTGGATCCCACTATTTTGGGAGAGTGTCAACTTCGTATGCATGTGGATCGTGTTGAGAAATGTTTTGTGATAGATATATTGTTGAGTTTGAATATGATCCTACATGCAATTATTATGAGAGGGGGAAATATGGTTGTAGAAATTGCTATCGTTCCTTTCTGCTTCCTTGCATATGCTAGTTTTTGCTTGCCTTGCTAATTTGTTTGCTTATAAGATGCCTATGCATAGGAAGTATGTTAGACTTAGATGTGTTTTTCACATTCTATTTGATGCTCTCTTCGTGTTTCAATTCTTATCTTTCATGTGAGCATCATTGAATTCTCAAGCCTATCTTGATGGTTATAAAGAAAGAGCTTGTTGGGAGGCAACTCAATTTTATTTTCTTTGTTTTTGCTTCTGTTTAGGAATAAATATTGCATCTAGCTTCTGTTTAGATGTGGTTTTGTTTTTTAATTAGTGTTTGTTCCAAGTAGAACATTTGGGAAGACTTGTGTGAAGTTTATATGATCTTGCTGTAAAAAACAGAAACATTAGCGCTCACTACAATAGTCACTAGATTTTACTGGAGAGTGATATTTAGTTGATTCTTTTTGCAGATGATTAATAGACAAATTTCTCACGTTTACCAATTTATTTCAATTTTTTGGAGTTACAGAAGTATGCGAAAGTTACAGATTACTACAGACTGTACTGTTTTTGACAGATTCTGTTTTTCGTGTGTTATTTGCTTATTTTGATGCATCTATGAGTAGTATTGGAGGATATGAATCATAGAGAAGTCGGAATACAGTAGGTTTAACACCAATATAAACAAAGAATGAGTTCATTACAGTAACTTTGAGTGGTGGTTTGTTTTCTTATACTAACGGAGCTCACGAGATTTTTGGCTAAGTTTTGTGTTGTGAAGTTTTCAGGTTTTGAGTATGGCTTTGATGGACTATGGAACAAGGAGTGGCAAGAGCCTAAGCTTGGGGATGCCCAAGGCACCCCAAGGTAAAATTCAAGGACAACCAAAAGCCTCAGCTTGGGGAAGCCCCGGGAAGGCATCCCCTCTTTCGTCTTCATCTATCGGTAACTATACTCGGGACTATATTTTTATTCACCACATGATATGTGTTTTACATGGAGCGTCATGTATGATTTGAGTCTTTGCTTGTTAGTTTGCCACAATCATCCTTGCTGGACACACCTTTTTGAGAGATATAAATATGGCCTAGAATTTGTTAGAACACTCTATGTGCTTCACTTATATCTTTTGAGCTAAATAGTTTTGCTCTAGTGCTTCACTTGTATCATTTAGAGCACGGTGGTGATTTTCTTTTGTAGAATTTGTTGATCTCTCATGCTTCACTTATATCCTTTTGAGAGTCTTTTAGAACAGCATGGTAATGTGCTTTGGTTATCAAACTAGTCCTAATATGATTGACATCCAAGATAAATGTAGTAAAAACTTTCATACAGAGTGCATTGAATATGATAACAAGTTTGATACTTGATGATTGTTTTGAGTTATGGGGATAGTGATATTAGAGTTATGCTAGTGGAGTTATTATGAAATTGGGAAATACTTGTGTTAATGTTTGTGATTCCCGTAGCATGCACGTATGGTGAACCGCTATGTGACGAAGTTAGAGCATGAGGTATTTGTAGAGTGTCATCCTTTGTGTGGAGGTCAGGGGGGCGCGATGGTTAACTCCTACCAACCTCCCCCCTAGGAGCATGCGTTGATTGCTTTGTTTGGATGACTTGTAAATTTTTGCAATAAGTATATGAGTTATTTATGACTAATGATGAGTTCATGGATTATACGCACTCTCACCCTTCCACCATTGCTAGCCTCTCTTGTACCGCGCAAATTTCGCCGGTACCATACACCCACTATATACCTTCCTCAAAACAGCCACCATACCTACCTATCATGGCATTTCCATTGCCATTCTGAAATATATTGCCATGCAACTTTGTACCATTCCTTTCATATGACACGCTTCATATTGTCATATTGCCATGCATGATCGTGTAGTTGACATCGTATTTGTGGCAAAGCCACCATGCATAATTTTTCATACATGTCACTCTTGATTCATTGTATATCCCGGTACACCGTCGGAGGCATTCATGTAGAGTCATACTTTGTTCTAGTATTGAGTTGTAATATCGAGTTGTAAATCAATATAAGTGTGATGATCATCATTATTAGAGCATTGTCCCAAAGGAAAAAAGAAGAAGGAAAGGCCAAGAAAAAGAAAGGCCCAAAAAAAGAAAAAAAGAAAAAAAGAAAAGAAAAGAAAAGGGACAATGCTACTATCTTTTTCCACCCTTGTGCTTCAAAGTAGCACCATGTTCTTCATGATAGAGAGTCTCATGTTTAGTCACTTTCATATACTAGTGGGAATTTTCATTATAGAACTTGGCTTGTATATTCCAACGATGGGCTTCCTCAAATGCCCTCGGTCTTCGTGAGCAATCAAGTTGGATGCACACCCGCTTAGTTTCTTTTGTTGAGCTTTCATACATTTTTAGCTCTAGTGCATCTGTTGCATGGCAATCCCTACTCACTCACATTGATATCTATTGATGGGCATCTCCATAGCCCATTGATATGCCTAGTCGATGTGAGACTATCTTCCTCCTTTTTTGTCTTCTCCACAACCACCACTCTATTCCACCCATAGTGCTATATCCATGGCTCACGCTCATGTATTGCGTGGAAGTTGAAAGGTTTGAAAAAATTGAGTATGAAAACAAGTGCTTGGCTGAAACCGAGGTTGTACATGATATGAATATTTTGTGTGATGAAGAGGCGGCATAACCAGAATATATGATTTTGTAGGGATCACTTTCTTTAGCCATGTTATTTTGAGAAGCATTGATTGCTTTGTTAGTATGCTTATTATTTCTTATGTCAATATAGACGTTTGTCTTGAATCTTTAGGATCTGGACATCAGGCCACAATAAAGAGAATTACATTGAAAATTATGTTGGTTAGAATTCCACATCAAAAATTCTGTTTTCTATCATTTACCTACTCGAGGACGAGCAGGATTTAAGCTTGGGGATGCTTGATACGTCTCCAACGTATCTATAATTTTTTATTGTTCCATGCTATTATATATGATGTTTTGGATGTTTAATGGGCTTTATTATACACTTTAATATTATTTTTGGGACTAACCTATTAACCCAAAGGCCCAGTCCAGTTTGCTGTTTTTTTGCCTATTTCAGGGTTTTGCAGAAAAGGAATATCAAACGGAGTCCAAACGGAATGAAACCTTTTTGAGAGATATTTTTGGAACGATATCTTAACGGGAGACTTGAGAACCAAGGTAGAGGGCACACGTGGCGTCCAAGAGGGTGGGGGCGCGCCCCCTGCCTCGTGGGCCCCACGTTGCTCCCTCGATGCCCTCCTTCCTCCTATATATACCCATGTACCCTGAAAACATCGAAGCAACAGAGAAAACCCTAATTCCACCGCCGCAACCTTCTATTCCTGTGAGATCCCATTTTGGGGCCTGTTCCGGAGCTCTGCCGAAGGGGGGATCTTCCACGGAGTGCTTCTACATCAACACCATCGCCTCACCATGAGTTGTGAGTAGTTTACCACAGACCTTCGGGTCCATAGTTAGTACCTATATGGCTTCTTCTCTCTCTTTGGATCTCAATACCAAGCTCTCCTCGGTCTTGGAGGAGATCTATTCGATGTAATCTTTTTGCGGTGTGTTTGTCAAGATCCGATGAATTGTGGGTTTATGATCAAGATTATCTATGAGAAATATTTGGTTCTTTTTTGAATTCTTTTATGTATGATTATAATATCCTTGCAAGTCTCTTCGAATTATTGGTTTGGTTTGGCCTACTAAATCTATAGTTCTTGCAATGGGAGAAGTGCTTGGCTTTGGTTTCAATCTTGCGGTGTCCTTTCCCAGTGACAGTAGGGGAAGCAAGGCACATATAGTATTGTTGCCATCGAGGATAAAAAGATGGAGTTTGTATCATATTGCTTGAGTTTATCCCTCTACATCATGTCATCTTGCTTAAAGCATTACTCTGTTCTTATGAAGTTAATACTCTAGATGCATGCTGGATAGCGATCGATGTGTGGAGTATTAGTAGTAGATGCAGAATCGTTTCGGTCTACTTGTCACGGACGTGATGCCTATATAATGATCATGCCTAGATATTCTCATAATTATTCGCTTTTCTATGAATTGCTCGACAGTTATCCGTTCACCCACCGTAGAACTGCTATCATTAGAGAAGCCACTATTGAAACCTATGGTCCCCGTGTCTATTCTCAACATATCAATCTACAATCTACTTTACTTTACTGTTTTTACTTTCTGTTCTTATATCCAAAAATACCAAAAATATCAAACTATCATATCTATCAGATCTCACTTTCGTAAGTGACCGTAAAGGGATTGACAACCCCTTATCGCATTGGCTACGAAGTTCTTATTTGTTTGTGTAGGTGCGAGGGACTCGCACGTGGTCTCCCACTGGAATGATACCTTGGTTCTCAAAAACTGAGGGAAATACTTACACTACTATGCTTCATCACCCTTTCCTCTTCGAGGGAATACAACACAAGCTCGAGAAGTAGCACCACTCGACCGGTTGCGTCCTGATTGTTCAGAATTTCAGATAACGGAGCGTCACTGACGACTGAAATTGAGTGATCTAAGAAGTAATGCGCAACTTTCTTGGCGGTCAATTAGTTCCCATACACAAGCTTCCGATAATGCGGATATCTTTGCTTAGAAGGAGTCAAGACTTCAGAAATGTTGTAGACTGGGCATTGAACTTTGTAGGCCTTGCCTTCTTCTTCCCGCTCGACCGTGAGCACTGTGCTGACAACTTGTCCGGTGGCTACGATATACAATAACAGAGGCTCTTTGCTGACTGGGGCAGCAAGCACCGGCTGGGTGGAAAGCAGGGCTTTGAGTTCCTCAAATGCTGCTTCAGCTTTAGGATTCCACTCAAACTTGTCAGACTTCTTCATCAGTCGGTAAAGAGGTAATGCCTTTTCACCGAGACGTGAGATGAATTGACTCAATGCAGCCAAGCAACCAGTAAGCTTCTGAACGTCATGCACACGCACATGGCGTTTCATTCGGAGGATTGCGATGACCTTTTCTGGATTTGCGTCGATTCCCCGTTCGAAAATGAGAAAACCGAGTAACTTTCCGCCTGGGAATCCGAATGTGCACTTCAACGGGCTGATCTTGATACCATAGCTTCTTAAGTTTGCAAATGTTTCAGCGACGTCGGCCAGTAGGTCGTAACCTTTACGTGACTTGACCAGAATGTCGTCCATGTACGCTTCCACATTCCGACTGATTTGCTTCAGCAGACACTTCTGAATCATGTGCATGAATGTCGCGCCAGCATTCTTGAGGCCGAAAGGCATGGTAACGTAACAAAAACACCTAAATGGGGTGATGAAGCCTATTTTTATTTCGTCGGGCCCGAACAGTCGGATCTAATGGTACCCGGAATATGCGTCCAGAAAGGACAAACGTTCACACCCCACAGTCGAGTCGACAATTTGATTGATGCGGGGGAGAGGGAAGTGATCTTTCGGGCAGGCCCGATTGATATGTTTGAAATCAATGCACATGTGGAGTGACTTGTCCTTCTTGGGGTCCATGAAAACATTGGCGAGCCACTCGGAGTGGTAAATCTCGCGGATGAACTCAGCTGCCAGAAGTCGAGCCACCTCTTCGCCAATCGCTTTTCTCTTCTTCGCGGCGGATCGACGGAGATGCTCTTTGACAGGTTTTGCCTTAGGGTTGACTCGCAAATGGTGCTCAGCCAGTCCCCTGGGCACACTCGGCATGTCGGATGGTTTCCATGCACAGGTGTCCTAGTTCTCACGCAGGAACTAGATGAGCGCTTCTTCCTATTTGTTGTCAAGTGTTGTTGAGATATGGGTTGGAGCGGCATTGGGGTCAGTCGGATGAATATGCACATGCTTCGTTTCTCCGGCTGACTGAAACACTGACTCGGAAGCAGGTTTCTTGGCTCGCAACAAATCACTCGGATCTTCGTTCTTCTGGTACTCTTCCATCTCCACTGCCGCCATCTGCTCATCAGCAATCTTTGAGCCCTTCTGGAAGCACTCTTCTGCTTTCCACCGATCCCGAGTGATTGTTATCACGCCCTTGGGGCCTGTCATCTTTAGTTTGAGGTACACATAGCACGGTTGAGCCATGAAACGGGCATATGCAGGTCTGCCGAGGATAGCGTGGTAAGCACTATGGAAATCCACCACCTCAAACGTCAACTTTTCCTTGCGATAATTGTTCAAGTCGCCGAAAACCACATCAAGTGTGATAAGACCGAGTGAGTCGGCTTTCTTCCCGGGGATGACTCCGTGGAATTTCATGTTTTTCTCACTCAGCTTGGACATTGGAATGCCCATCCCACGGAGTGTCCCAGCATACAAAATATTCAGACCACTGCCGCCATCCATGAGAACCTTGGTCAATCGTGTGCCGTCAACAACTGGGTCGACCACCAACGCTTGGCGCCCAGGGATAGCAATGTGCGCCGGATGGTCGGACTGCTCGCATTTAATGGGAGTCTTCGACCACTTTAAGTATGTCATCGTTGCCGGAGCAACCATGTTGGCTTCCCTGTTGATGACTTTCAGTTGACTCTTGCTCTCAATGTCAGCGAAAATCATCAAGGTGGAGTTGATATGGGGGTAACCTCCATCTTCTTTTTTGTCGTCATTCTCCTTAGATTCCTTCTCCTTCTCATTGGGCTGGCCCTTTTGGAAGCTCTGAATCAGGAGTCGACACTGTCGAGTGGTATACTTGGGGTAAATTAAATTCCCCTCTTCATCATTCTTGGTGTGTATATGGCACGAAAAATCAAGCACATCATTTCCGGCTTGATCCTTCACTTTCTTGGGGATCCAGGGGCCTTTAGGTTTCCCTTTGTTCTTCCCCTAGTTCACGAATGCAGCCTCTTCAGGAGCTGCGGGTTCTGCTTTGCGCTTTGGTTTCGGATTGGAATTTCCATCATCTTGGGCGACTGGTTTCTTGCCGCTACGGAGTCGGTCTGCTTCATCGCCGTTAGCGTATCGACTGGCTATCTCCATTATCCGAGTCAGAGACATGTCTCCTGTCCGACCGAATTTTAGGTTTAGCTCTCTGTACCGTACGCCCTCTTTAAAGGCGCAGACTGCCTGATGCTCCGACACATTCTCCACTCTATGATGAAGAATGGTCCATCTCTGGATGTAATCTCTCAAGGTTTCATTTGGCTTTTGGACGCAATGCTGTAATTCCGCCATCCCGGCCGGTCGCTTGCAAGTGCCTTCAAAGGTCATGACAAACACTCGCGGTAGTTCTTCCCAACTGAATATGCTACTTGGAGCCAGCTGATTCAACCAAGCTCTGGCCGGGCCTTCTAGCATGAGAGGGAGGTGCTTCATGGCTACATCATCATTGCCGCCACCAATCTGCATAGCTACTCGGTAATCTTCTAGCCAAATGTCTGGCTTCGACTCACCGGTGAACTCGCTCACTCCTGATGCCAACCTGAAGTTGGGAGGTATCTCAGCAACCCTGATGGCTCTGCTGAAACACCGGGGGTCCAGAAACATGTACTCTGCTGCCACTCGGACGGTCTCTGTCCTACCCTTCTCTATGTGACCGGTTCCTGTTGACCAGACCTTGCACAAGAATTGACCTTGCATCAAAGTCGGGCACTCTGGGATTTACTGGAGCCCTTTGCTCGTCACCATGCGGGCGCCTGCCATCGTACTGCCGAGGCGCATACGACCCGTTCCCCGGAGGCGGCGTAGGCACTCGACGGCGGTTATCACGGTCGAGTCGATGGTCATACTGATCATAGTTCCGACCCAGATGTTGCTCTTGGTGGTTTCCGAGACCCTCACGTCGCGGGGGTGATCTTGGGCTGTGAGCTAACCAGACTGTGTCCGCCGCTATGGATCTGCTGTGATTCATGTTGCGCGACTAGGAAACGACTGAGTTTTGTTTGCCCGCTGCTCGGATCAGTGCTCGAATCTGCAGCAAACCTCTTCGAACTACTGATTGGGATGGCTGGATTGACTCTGCAATACGGGCCGCTGCAGCAAGATTCTGAATCGGAGTGCGGTATACCTGGGGCTCAGGAGGAAACAATTGTCATTGCCGTTGACTGGATTCGGGAATCAGTCGGCGGGTTTGATCATCGAGTGCGTGATACGTCCATTTTGCATCATGCTTTTATGTTGATATTTATTGCATTATGGGCTGCTATTACACATTATGTCACAATACTTATGCCTTTTCTCTCTTATTTTACAAGGTTTAGATGAAGAGGGAGAATGCCGACAGCTGGAATTCTGGGCTGGAAAAGGAGCAAGCATTGGAGACCTATTCTGCACAACTCAAAAAGCCTTGAAACTCCACGAAAGTCGTTTTTGGAAAATATAAAAAATATCCGGTAAAATAAGTACAGGAGGGGGGCCACCCACCGTCCACGAGGGTGGAGGGCGCGCCCTACCCCCCTGGGCACGCCCCTGCCTCGTGGGCCACCTGGCAGCCCCCTATGCCCATCTTCTGCTATATGAGGTGTTTTGACCTGGAAAAAATCATAAGGAAGCTTTCGGGACGAAGCGCCGCCGTCTTGAGGCGGAACCTTGGCGAAACCAATCTAGGGCACCGGCGGAGCTGTTCTGTCGAGGATACTTCCCTCCGGGAGGGGGAATCATCACCGCCGTCATCACCAACAACTCTCCCATCTTGGGGAGGGTTATCTTCATCAACATCTTCACCAGCACCATCTCCTCTCAAATCCTAGTTCATCTCTTGTACCCAATCTTTGTATCAAAACCTCAGATTGGTACCCGTGGGTTGCTAGTAGTGTTGATTACTCCTTGTAGTTGATGCTAGTTGGTCTATTCGGTGGAAGATCATATGTTCAGATCCATTATGCATATTATTATCCCTCTGATTATGAACATGAATATGCTTTGTGAGTAGTTACGTTTGTTCCTGAGGACATGGGAGAAGTCTTGTTATAATTAGTCATGTGAATTTGGTATTCGTTCTATATTTTGATGAGATGTATGTTGTCTTTCCTCTAGTGGTGTCATGTGAACGTCGAGTACATGACACTTCACCATTGTTTGGGCCTAGGGGAAAGCATTGGGAAGTAATAAGTAGATGATGGGTTGCTAGAGTGACAGAATCTTAAACCCTAGTTTATGCCTTGCTTCGTAAGGGGCTGATTTGGATCCATATGTTTTATGCTATGGTTAGGTTTACCTTAATACTTCTTTTGTAGTTGCGGATGCTTGCAATAGAGGTTAATCATAAGTGGGATGCTTGTCTAAGTAAGGGCAGCACCCAAGCACCGGTCCACCCACATACCAAATTATCAAAGTAGCGAACGCGAATCATATGAACGTGATGAGAACTAGTTGCATGATAATTCCCACGTGTCCTCGGGAGCTCTTTCCTTTATATAAGAGTTCGTCTAGGATTGTCCTATGCTACAAAAAGGATTGGGCCATCTTGCTTCACCTTATTTACTTTTACTATTTGTTACTTGTTACCAATTACCATATCACAAAAACTACCTGTTACCGATAATTTCAGTGCTTGCAAAGAAAACATTACTGAAAACTGCCTATCATTTCCTTCTGCTCCTCATTGGGTTCGACACTCTTACTTATCGAAAGGACTACGATAGATCCCCTACACTTGTGGGTCATCAAGACTCTTTTCTGGCGTCGTTGCCGGGGAGTGAAGTGCCTTTGGTAAGGAAAAGTTTATATATTGTTCTGAAATTTACTGTCACTTGTTACTATGGAACATAATCCTTTGAGGGGCTTGTTCGGGGTATCTTCACCCCGTCCAGTAGATCAAAAAGTTGCTCCTCATCCTACTGAACCTACTGAAAATGTTTACTTTGAAATTCCTTCGGGTATGATAGAGAAGCTGCTAGCTAATCCCTTTACAGTAGATGGAACATTGCATACCGACTTGCACCTAATCTATGTGGATAAAGTTTGTGGATTATTTAAGCTTGCAGGTATGCCCGAGGATGTGATCAAGAAGAAGGTCTTCCCTTTATCTTTGAAGGGAGAGGCATTGCCATGGTTTAGTCTATGCGATGATATTGGATCATGGAACTACAACCGGTTGAAACTGGAATTTCATCAGAAGTTCTCTCCTATGCATCAGGTTCACCGTGATCGTAATTATATATATAATTTTTGGCCTCGCGAAGGAGAAAGCTGTTGTGATCCCGATCCTAAGTCACGCCGATCTAGCATGTAACACATCATATCACTTTGTGGCCTCACGCACGGTATCCCCACGGGTGCCACCTTACCTGGCCCGAGACCGTTTGCGCATTTTGGCACACGTATATGATAGTGTCGCTAGCATCCATATGGCAAAGAACCCGGGCCGACATGACTAGTTATAAACCAAAAGTGGCGCTAAATTACAGAGACAGCCATACATGACCCAGCAACGAACGTGTCGGTCATCAACGTATGAACCCAAGTCGTAGCAAGCTACAAGGACTTAAAGGAACAATGCGTGACATTTCCCCTAAGGGACAGACACAGGAACGAAGAAGGACACATGCCGGCCAGCCTAAGTGTTCCGGAGTAGTAGCAAGCTACCAAGGCTTAGTGGAAGCACTAGGAGACATTTACCTATAAGATAGGCTACCAAGGGTAAACAACTAGGTGTTGGATCCCACACATAGCAATAGACATTACACGTATGCATAACATGTAAGTATGTGCTGTACAACATGGCATCACAACATAACTCAACGACTCATATAGATAAGGCCCAGAAGAGGCATCATAGTATTTATTACAAACAGGGGTCACATGACCCAACATACAGAGTATACAGGCAACGGAAGCATAACATGTCTGAGTACAGACAACTACAAATGAAAAAGGCTGAGAAGCCTGACTATCTACAGGACTCTCCCAAGGGCACAAGATCGTAGCTGAGGTAACAAGCTAAACGTCGAAGTCCACGCGGAACTACTAGTGAGACTGAAGTCTCTTTGCAAAAAAATAAATTAAGAAAACGGGAGTACAAAGGTACTCAGCAATACTTACATCAGAACTAACTACATATGCATCAATATCAACAAAGGGGGTGGTGGAGTTTGACTGCAGCAAGCCAGCTTTGACTCGGTGGCTATCCTGAACTACGACTGCAAGTAACTCTTTTGAGGTGGCGCACACGAGTCCACATATTCACCATATCAATACACCACTATGGATCCGCTCCCGTCTCCCTACGAGAAGGCCATCCATAGAACTCACACTTGTCTTGAGCATTTTAGAGTATCCACTTCAGGTTGTCTATGTACCACGTAAGCATCCAAGAAGTCCATAACCACGGACCCGACTATTCGAATAGATCATGTTAACCCTGCAGGGGTGTACTTCTTCACACACGCTCTCACCACTTACCACCATGTACACGTCGTGTATCTCGGCAACCTTCAAGCGGAAGCCTGGCGAGGGAGTCAGCCACGACCTGACTAACCACACAAGTCTCTAGTCCAGGTTTATCGCCTATTCGGGTTCCATCCGCAAGGAGATCCGGCCGGGGTGTCGCTCACGGCCCCGAATGATGTGAACAGGGTTCCCAAGCCCACCTCGACGGATAGATCTACGCTGGTACACCGTGCCATGGTGCCTAGTCTGTCCCAAACCCACCTGTACCGGGTGCCACTTGGTAGACTACTAGCACTACCTACAAACACCAGAAACTAGTTACAACTCCTGGACAGAGATCTAGTTGATTAATAAGTCGAGAGGGGTCGAGTTACCGGAACCCAATGTGTGGTAGTAGCTAGTCATTGGACAACTTACACATAACTCAGTTCTTAAGGACGGTTCCAGTGAGACAACCCACCATGTACTCCTACATGGCCTCTCACCGCAACCTTTACCAAATCATGTTCACACACTTAGGTCACACACAGTAGGACATGTACATCACCATTCCAATTCACCCCCGATGAATCAGACCTGACACAACTCTAAGCAATAGCAGGCATAACCAGAAAGCATGAATGAGTAGGCACAACATGGCTCAAACAACTCCTACTCATGCTAGTGGGTTTCAACTATTTACTGTGGCAATGACAGGTCATGCACAGGAAAAGGGTTTAGCTACCACAGCAAATAGCAGTTCAATCATTGTTGTCCTAATGCAGTAAAGGAGAGCAGGAGTGAGAGAGTGGGATTGTATCGGAATGCTCAAAGGGGGTTTTTCTTGCCTGTCACTTCTAAAGATAGTAATAGTTCTTCATCGGTGTCATCGATCTCATCGTCGGAACCACGTCTACTGATAGGGGACAAATACCGGCAATAGAGAAGGAACACAATCAATGCAATGCAACAATATGATGCATGATCACGACATGGCAACATGTTGTGATTTAAGCTAATGCAACTAGCAGTGATTTAAGTGAAGTTGATTTGAACCACGCATCGCTCAAGCTTGGGGAGGCTTAAGTCAATGTTATATTCATGCCCCAATCATGAACTCTCAAGAGAAATGATTATTCAAAAAATTTATGCTCAGCTTTCTCTCAATAATCGCTCCATGCTCGATACTTCTTGTACTAGTTCTTTCATGATGAAGACTATTGAATTCAAATGGGATTTGTTGGAAAGAATTAAATACAACTCTGAAGATTTGGATCTCGACGAAGGTAAGGAGTCAGGTATAACACCTAATTTTGATTGTGTTAAATCTTTTATGGATAACGAAGTTTTCCGTGAATTTAGCACTAAATATGGACTTGACTCTGAGATAGTAGCTTCTTTCTGTGAATCATTTGCTACTCATGTTGATCTCCCTAAGGAGAAGTGGTTTAAATTTCATCCCCCCATTGAAGTAAAAGTAGTTGAACCTGTTAGAGTTGAAGAAAAGACTATGACTTATAATGTTGATCCTATTGTTCCTACTGCTTATATTGAGAAACCACCTTTCCCTGTTAGAATAAAGGATCATGCTAAAGCTTCAACTATGGTTCGTAAGAGTAATACTAGAACACCTGCACCCTCTGAACAAATTAAACTTGAACCTAGTATTGCTATGGTTAAGGATCTCTTGGTCGATGATATTGATGGGCATGTTATTTACCTCTGTGATGAAGCTGCTAGAATTGCTAGACCCGATACTAAGAATAAACATAGACCTGTTGTAGGCATGCATGTTATTTCTGTTAAAATAGGAGATCATTGCTATCATGGCTTATGTGACATGGGTGCTAGTGCTAGTGCCATACCTCATTCCTTATATGAAGAAATTATGCATGATATTGCACCTGTTGAGCTAGAAGGTATTGATGTTACTATTAAGCTTGCCAATAGAGACACTATTTCACCAGTGGGATTGTTAGAGATGTTGAAGTCTTGTGTGGGAAAGTTAAATACCCTGCTGATTTTCTTGTTCTTGGTTCCCCACAAGATGATTTTTGCCCCATTATATTTGGTAGACCCTTCTTGAATACTGTTAATGCTAAGATAGATTGCGAAAAGGACAATGTTACTGTTGGTTTAGGGGATATGTCTCATGATTTTAACTTTGGTAAATTTCATAGACAACCCCATGATAAAGCATTGCCTAGTAAGGATGAAATTATTAATAGTGCTAACATTTCAGAGCAGGAAGAAGATAAATTATTGAAAACTATGAAGAAGCACCATGCTGCTATTGGATATACTCTTGATGATCTTAAGGGCATTAGTCCAACTCAATGCTAACACAAAATAAAATTGGAGAAGGACGCTAAACCGGTTGTTGATCATCAACGGCGGTTAAATCCTAAGATGAAAGAAGTGGTAAGGAAGGAAATACTAAAGCTTATAGAGGCAGGTATAATCTATCCAGTCGCTGATAGTCATTGGGTAAGTCCTATCCATTGTGTCCCTAAGAAGGGAGGCATTACTGTTGTTCCTAATGATAAAGATGAATTGATCCCGCAAAGAATTGTTACAGATCATAGGATGGTAATTGATTTCCGCAAATTAAATAAAGCTACTAAGAAAGATCATTACCCGCTACCTTTTATTGATCAAATGCTAGAAAGATTATCCAAACATACTCATTTTTTCTTTCTAGATGGCTATGATGGTTTCTCTCAAATACCTGTGTCAAAAGAGGATCAAGAAAAGACCACTTTTACTTGTCCCTTTGGTACCTTTACTTATAGACGTATGCCTTTTGGTTTATGTAATGCACCTGCTACCTTTCAAAGATGCATGATGGCTATATTCTCTGATTTTTTTTGAAAAGATTGTTGAGGTTTTCATGGATGGTTTTTCCTTTTATGGAACTTCTTTTGATGATTGCTTGAGCAACCTTGATCGAGTTTTGCAGAGATGTGAAGAAACTAATCTTGTCTTGAATTGGGAAAAGTGCCACTTTATGGTTAATGAAGGTATTGTCCTGGAGCATAAAATTTCTGAAAAAGGTATTGAAGTTGATAAAGCTAAGGTTGATGCTATTGAAAAGATGTCGTGTCCCAAGGACATCAAAGGTATAAGAAGTTTCCTTGGTCATGCCGGGTTTAATAGGAGGTTCATTAAGGACTTCTCAAAAATCTCTAGGCCTCTGGCTAATCTCTTACAAAAATATGTTCCTTTTGTCTTTGATGATGATTGTGTAGAAGCATTTGAAATACTTAAGAAAGCATTGATCTCTGCACCTATTTTCCAGCCTCCTCACTGGAGTTTACCCTTTGAAATTATGTGTGATGCTAGTGATTATGCTATAGGTGTTGTTCTAGGACAAAAAGTTGATAAGAAATTGAATGTTATCCAATATGCTAGTAAAACTCTAGACAGTGCCTAGATAAATTATGCTACTACTGAGAAAGATTTTTTGGCAGTTGTATTTTCTTGTGATAAGTTTAGACTTTATATTGTTGATTCTAAAGTAACTGTTCACACTGATCATGCTGCTATTAAATATCTTATGGAAAATAAAGATGCTAAACCTAGACTTATTAGATGGGTTCTCCTGCTACAAGAATTTGATTCGCATATTATAGAAAAGGAGCCGAGAACCCCGTTGGAGACAACTTATCTAGGTTAGAGAATATTCTTGATGACCCACTACCTATTGATGATAGCTTTCCTAATGAACAATTAGCCGTCATAAATGCTTCTCGTGCTAGTCCATGGTATGCTGATTATGCTAATTACATTGTTGCTAAATTTATACCACCTAGTTTCACATACTAGTAAAAGAAAAAGTTCTTCTATGATTTAAGACATTACTTCTGGGATGATCCACACCTTTATAAAGAAGGAGTAGATGGTATTATTAGATGTTGTGTACCTGAGCATGAACAGGAACAGATCATGCGCAAGTGTCACTCCGAGGCTTATGGAGGACACCATGCTGGAGATAGAACTGCACACAAGGTACTGCAATCTGGTTTTTATTGGCCTACTCTCTTCAAGGATGCCCTTAAGTTTGTCTTGTCTTGTGATGAATGTCAAAGAATTGGTAATATTAGTAGACGTCAAGAAATGCCTATGAATTATTCACTTGTTATTGAACCATTTGATGTCTGGGGCTTTAATTATATGGGACCGTTTCCTTCCTCTAATGGGTATACACATATTTTAGTTGTTGTTGATTACGTTACTAAGTGGGTAGAAGCTATTCCAACTAGTAGTGCTGATCACAACACCTCCATTAAGATGCTTAGAGAAGTTATTTTTCCGAGGTTTGGAGTCCCTAGATACTTAATGACTGATGGTGGTTCACATTTTATTCATAGTGCTTTCCGCAAAATGCTTGCTAAGTATGATGTTAATCATAGAATTGCATCCCCTTACCACCCACAGTCTAGTGGTCAAGTAGAACTAAGTAATAGAGAGCTGAAATTAATCTTGCAAAAGACTGTTAATAGGTCTAGAAAGAATTGGTCCAAGAAACTTGATGATGCATTATGGGCTTATAGAACTACATATAAAAATCTTATGGGTATGTCTCCGTATAAAATGGTTTATGGAAAAGCATGTCACTTACCTCTCGAACTAGAACATAAGGCATATTGGGCTATTAAAGAGCTCAATTATGATTTCAAAATTGCTGGTTTGAAGAGGTTATTTGACATTTGCTCGCTTGATGAATGGAGAACCTAGGCCTACGAAAATGCCAAACTGTTTAAAGAAAATGTTAAAAGATGGCATGACAAAAGGATACAAAAGCGTGAGTTTAACATAGGTGATTATGTCTTGCTATACAACTCTCGTTTAAGATTTTTTGCAGGAAAACTCCTCTCTAATTGGGAAGGTCCTTACGTTATCGAGGAGGTCTATCGATCCGGTGCCATAAAAATAAATAACTTCGTAGGCACAAACCCGAAGGTGGTGAACGGTCAAATAATCAAACATTATATCTCAGGTAATCCCATAAATGTTGAAACCAATGTTATTGAAACCATAACCCCTGAGGAATACATAAGGGACACTTTCAGAATGATTCAGACTCCGAAAAGGAAGAGGTATGTGGTACGGTAAGTAAGCCGACTCCAAAACAGTTATAATGGCAATTTTTCGATGTTTTGGAATATTTAGAAAAATAGAAAAACAAGAAGTAGTCTAGAAAGGACACAAGGCGTCAACGAGGGTGGAGGGTGTGCCCCCTACCTCGTGGGCACCTCGTGTGCCTCCCGGACTCCGCTTTCTTGCACGATACTTCTTTTGGTCGGAAAAAATTCATTATATAATCTCCCGAAGGTTTTGACCACCGCACCACGCGAAAATCCGCTGCTTTTGTTTCGAGCTATTTTCTGCCAGAGCTGACAAGGCCAGGCATCATGTCGTCATCCTCCAACAACAATGAGGGCAGCGATTATTGGCTAATGAAGATAGAGCTGAAGAGAGAAGAACCTGGGGAGATCAACAAGGAGGATAGGATCAAGAAGGCTATGGATGATCAGGCTCCGGCAGCAGAAGATGAAGACATCCTTCAACCCCTTCCAAACCTTTTTACTCCAACTGAGATTGGAGCTTTCAAGATGATTGAATTAGCTCAAATACAAAACAAGTATCTCACAAGTGAAAATATTTTGCTGAAGGAGCATATCGCCGCACTCAAGGATATTATCCGCAAGTTGGAGGATCTCCTACGCTCGATTTATGATACTCCATCATCACCACCTTTGAAGAAAGAGACATAATAATATGGGTATGGGCACTCCCCTTGGCAACTGCCAAGCTTGGGGGAGGTGCCCCGGTATCATATCACCATCACAATCCTATCTTTACCGTTTTTCTTAGCTTGATCCTTTTGGTAATATCTTGATCTAGTAGAATAAAGTTTAGTATGATCTAGTTGTGAGCTTTGCTTTATGATTTTATCTATGTAATCGAGTCCGTGAGCTATATATAATAATGATTAGTTTTTGAGTCAAGGGCTTGATTATCTCACTATGATCATGAGAGGATAAAAGAAAATATAAAAAGAATCAAAGAGATCATATTGATCTTATGGAAAGTAATGACCTCACATATAAAGAGTATGATGAATAAAAGTTGTTGGTAGTTGACAAACATAGTTTTGGTCATTGTTGCAATTAATAGGAAGTAATAAAGAAAGAGAGGTTTTCACATATAAATATACTATCTTGGACATCTTTTATGATTGTGAGCACTCATTAAAATATGACATGCTAAAGAGTTGATATTGGACAAGGAAGACAACGTAATGGGTTATGTTTTCTTATATCTGAAATAAAATATATTGTCATGGATCATCCAACATGTTGAGCTTTCCTTTCCCCATCATGCTAGCCAAACTCCTTGCACCAAGTAGAGATACTACTTGTGCTTCCATACATCCTTAAACCCAGTTTTGCCATGAGAGTCCATCATATCTACCTATCAATTGAGTAAGATCCTTCAAGTAACTTGTCATTGTTGCAACTCTCTAAATATGTATTCTATTAGTGTGGAGGAAATAAACTTTATACGATCTTGTGATATGGAAGCAATAAAATCGACGGACTGCATAATAAAGGTCCATATCACAAGTGGCATATAAAGTGACGTTCTTTTGCGCTAAGATTTTGTACATACAACCATAAAAGCACATGACAACCTCTGCTTCCCTCTGCGAAGGGCCTATCTATTGTTCTTACCTTATAAGAGTCATGGTGATCTTCACCTTTCCTTTTTACATTTTATCCTTTGGCAAGCACATTGTGTTGGAAAGATCCCGACATATATACCCACTTGGATGTAACTTATCATGATCCATTATTGTTGACATTACCCTTGAGGTAAAAGGTTGGGAGGCGACACTATAAGCCTCTGTCTTTCTCTGTGTCCGATTAAAACTTCATACCCATAAGTATTGCGTGAGTGTGAGAAATTGTGAAATACTAAATGATAGTTGAGTATGTGGACTTGCTGAAAAGCTCTTATATTGACTCTTTCCGATGTTATGATAAATTGTAATTGCTTCATTGACCGAGATCATAGTTTGTTAGTTTTGAATGAAGTTTTTGATTCATACTTGACATTGTGAATGGATTGTTACTTTAGCATAAGAAATCATTGACATATATGTTGCTGTTATAAGAATGATCATGATGCCTTCATGTCCATATTTTATTTTATCGACTCCTCTATCTCTAAACATGTGGACATATTTTTCGATATCGGCTTTCGCTTGAGGACAAGCGAGGTCTAAGCTTGGGAGAGTAGATACGTCCATTTTGCATCATGCATTTATGTTGATATTTATTGCATTATGGCCTGCTATTACACATTATGTCACAATACTTATGCCTTTTCTCTCTTATTTTACAAGGTTTACATGAAGAGGGAGAATGCCTGCAGCTGGAATTTTGGGCTGGAAAATGAGCAAACATTGGAGACCTATTCTGACAACTTACAAAGCCCTGAAACTCCACGAAAATAAGTTTTGGAAAATATAAAAAGAGCAAACATTGGAGACCTATTCTGACAACTTACAAAGCCCTGAAACTCCACGAAAGTAAGTTTTGGAAAATATAAAAAATATCTGGCAAAAGAAGTACATGAGGGGGGCCACCCACCGTCCATGAGGGTGGGGGCGCGCCCTGCCCTCCTGGGCGCACCCCCTGCCTCGTGGGCCACCTGGCAGCCCCCCTATGCCCATCTTCTGCTATATGAAGTGTTTTGACCTGGAAAAAATCATAAGGAGGCTTTCGGGACGAAGCGCCTGAAGGAAATATGCCCTGGAGGCAATAATAAAGATGTTATTTGTATTTTCCTTATATCATGATAAATGTCTTTTATTGATGCTAGAATTGTATTAACCGGAAACTTAGTACATGTGTGAATACACAGACAAAACAGTATGTCCCTAGTATACCTCTACTAGACTAGCTCATTGATCAAAGATGGTTAAGTTTCCTAGCCATAGACATGAGTTGTCATTTGATCAACGGGATCACTTCATTAGTAGAATGATGTCATGGACAAGACCCATCCGTTAGCTTAGCACTATGATCGTTTAGTTTTACTGGTATTGCTTTCTTCATGACTTATACATGTTCCTATGACTATGAGATTATGCAACTCCCGAATACCGGAGGAACACCTTGTGTGCTATCAAACGTCACAACATAACTGGGTGATCATAAAGATGCTCTACAAGTGTCTCCGAAAGTGTTCGTGGTGTTGGCATAGATCAAGAATATTATTTGTCACTCCGACTGTCGGAGAGGTATCTCTGGGCCCTCTCGGTAATACACATCATAGTAAGCCTTGCAAGCAAATGACTAATGAGTTAGTCATGGGATGATGTATTACGAAACGAGTAAAGAGACTTGCCGGTAACGAGATTGAACTAGGTATTGAGATACCGACGATCGAATCTCGGGCAAGTAACATACTGATGACAAAAGGAACAACGTATGTTGTTATGCGGTTTGACCGATAAAAGCTCTTCATAGAATATGTCGGAGCCAATATGAGCATCCAGGTTCCGCTATTGGTTATTGATCGAAGATGAGTCTCGGTCATGTCGACATAGTTCTCGAACCCGTAGGGTCCGCACGCTTAACGTTTGATGACGATCGGTATTATGAGTTTATGAGTTTTGATGTACCGAAGGTAGTTCGGAGTCCCGCATAAGATCACGGAAATGACGAGGAGTCTCGGAATGACCGAGATGTAAAGATTGATATATTGGATGACTATATTCGGACACCGGAAGTGTTCTGGAAAGTTTCCGAATTTACCGGAGTGCCGGAGGGTTACATGAACCCCCCGGGGGAAAGTTGGGCCCTAGTGGGCCTTAGGGAAGAAAGAGGGCAGCAGCCAGGAGGTGGCGCGACCCCTGCCAAGGAGTAGTCCGAATTGGACTAGGGGAGGGAGGCGCGGCTCCTCTTTCCCTCTCCTTCTCTCCCTCTCTTTCCTTTCCCCCTTCTCCCTCTTGGTGATTCCTACTAGGAATAGGATTTCAACCCTATTCCTAGTAGGATTGCTCCTCCTAGGCACACCAATAGGGGCTGGCCGGCCTCCCCCCTTGCTCCTTTATATACGGGGCAGGGGGCACCCTAGAACACACAAGTTGATCTCTCCAGCCGTGTGCGGTGCCCCCTCCATAGAAACACACCTCGGTCATACCGTTGCAGTGCTTAGGCGAAGCCCTGCGCCGGTAACTTCATCATATCCGTCACCATGCTGTCGTGCTGACGAAACTCTCCCGTGAAGCTCAACTGGATCAAGAGCTCGTGGGACGTCATCAAGCTGAACGCGGAGGTGTCGTACGTTCGTTGCTTGATCGGTTGAATCGCGAAGAAGTTCGACTACATCAACCGCGTCACTTGACGCTTCCGCTCTCGGTCTACAAGGGTACGTAGACACACTCTCCCCCTCGTTGTTATGCATCTGGTAGATAGATCTTGCGTGATCGTAGGAAAATTTTGAAATACTACGTTCCCCAACAATGGCATCATGAGCCAGGTATATGCGTAGATGATATGCATGAGTAGAACACAATGAGTTGTGGACAATACTAGTCATACTGCTTACCAGCATGTCATACTTTGTTTCGGTGTTATTGTGAGATGAAGTGGCCCGGACCGATATTACACGTACGCTTACGCGAGACTGGTTTCACCGTTATGAGCACTCGTTGCTTAAAGGTGACTGGCGGGTGTCTGTCTCTCTCACTTTAGCTGAATCGAGTGTGCCTACGCCCGGTCCTTGTGAAGGTTAAAACATCACATACTTGACGAAAAATCGTTGTGGTTTTTGTATGCGTAGGTAAGAACGGTTCTTGCTAAGCCCGTAGTAGCCACGTAAAACTTGCAACAACGAAGTAGAGGACGTCTAACTTGTTTTTGTAGGCCATGTTGTGATGTGATATGGTCAAGACATGATGAGTTATACGTTATTGTATGAGATGATCATGTTTTGTAAAGTTATCGGCAACTGGCAGGAGCCATATGGTTGTCGCTTTATTGTATGAAATACAGTCGCCATGTAATTGCTTTACTTTATCACTAAGTGGTAGTGATAGTCATGGAAGCAATAGTTGGCGAGACGACAACGATGCTACGATGGAGATCAAGGTGTAGTACCGGTGACGAAGGTGATCATGACGGTGCTTTGGAGATGGAGATCAAAAGCACAAGATGATGACGGCCATATCATGTGACATATTTTGATTGTATGTGATGTTTATCTTATTATGCTTCTTATTTTGCTTATTATGGCGGTAGCATTATAAGATGATCCCTTACAAAATTTCAAGGTATAAGTGTTCTCCCTGAGTATGCACTGTTGCGAAAGTTCGTCGTGCCGAGACACCACGTGATGATCGGGTGTGATAAGCTCAACATTCACATACAACGGGTGTAAGCCAGTTTTGCACACGCATAATACTCGGGTTAAACTTGACGAGCCTAGCATATGCAGATATGACCTCGGAACACTGGAGACCGAAAGGTCGATCGTGAATCATATAGTAGATATGATCAACATAAGATGTTCACCATTGAAACTACTCCATCTCACGTGATGATCAGACATGGTTTAGTTGATTTGCATCATGTGATCATTTAGATGACCGGAAGGATGTCTATCTAAGTGGGAGTTCTTTAAGTAATAGGATTAATTGAACTTTAATTTATCATGAACTTAGTCCTGATAGTTTTTGCATATCTATGTTGTTGTAGATCAATGGCCCGTGCTACCGTTCCTTTAAATTTTAATGCATTCCTAGAGAAAGCTATGTTGAAAGATGATGGTAGCAATTACACGGACTGGGTCCGTAACTTGAGGATTATCCTCATTGCTGCACAGAAAATTATGTCCTTGAAGCACCGCTAGGTGACAAGCCCCCTCCTGCTAATGTAGACGCTTTGAATGTCTGGCAGACGCGGTCTGATGACTACACGATAGTTCAGTGTGCCATGCTTTACAGCTTAGAACCGGGACTTCAACGACGTTTTGAACGTCATGGACCATATGAGATGTTCCAGGAGTTGAAGTTAATATTTCAAGCAAATGCCCGGATTGAGAAATATGAGATTTCCAATAAGTTCTATAGCTGCAAGATGGAGGGGAATAGTCCTATCAGTGAACACTTGCTCAGAATGTCTGGGTACTACACTCATATGACTCAAGTTGGTTGCAAAGTTGACGAGGATAGTGTTATTGATAGAGTTCTTCAATCACTGCCACCAAGCTACAAAGGCTTCGTGATGAACTATAATATGCAAGGGATGCAGAAGACAATTCCTGAGCTCTTTGCTATGCTCAAAGCTGCGGAGGTAGAAATCAAAAAGGAGCATCAAGTGTTGATGGTTAACAAGACCACTAGTTTCAAGAAAAAGGGCAAGGGAAAGTAGGGGAACTTCAAGAAGAATAGCAAGACAGTTGCTACTCCCACGAAGAAACCCAAGTCTGGAGCCAGGCCTGAAACTGAGCGCTTCTACTGCAAAGGGACTGGACACTGGAAGCGGAACTGCCCCAAGTATTTGGCGGATAAGAAGGATGGCAAGGTGAACAAAGGTATATGTGATATACGTGTTATTGATGTGTACCTTACTAATTCTCATAGTAGTACTTGGGTATTTGATACCGGTTCGGTTGCTAATATTTGTAACTCGAAACAGGGACTACAGATTAAACGAATATTGGCTAAGGACGAGGTGACGATGCGCGTGGGAAATGGTTCCAAAGTAGATGTGATCGCCGTCGGCACGCTACCTCTACATCTACCTTCGGGATTAGTTTTAGACCTGAATAATTGTTATTTGGTGCCAGCGTTAAGCATGAACATTATATCTGGATCTTGTTTGTTGCGAGACGGTTATTCATTTAAATCAGAGAATATTTGTTGTTCTGTTTTTATGAATAATATCTTTTATGGTCATGCACCCTAGAAGAGTGGTCTATTCTTATTGGATCTCGATTGTAGTGATACACATATTCATAATATTGAAGCCAAAAGATGTAAAGTTGATAATGATAGTGCAACTTATTTGTGGCACTGCCGTTTAGGTCATATTGGTGTAAAGCGCATGAAGAAACTCCATAGTGATGGACTTTTGGAATCACTTGATTATGAATCAATTGGTGCTTGCGAACCATGCCTCATGGGCAACATGACTAAAACTCCGTTCTCCGGAAAAATCGAGCGAACAACAGATTTGTTGGAAATCATACATACTGATGTATGTGGACCGATGAGTGTTGAAGCTCGCGGCGGGTATCGTTATTTTCTGACCTTCACTGATGATTTGAGTAGATATGGCTATATCTACTTAATGAAACACAAGTCTGAAACATTTGAAAAGTTCAAAGAATTTCATAGTGAAGTAGAAAATCATCATAACAAGAAAATAAAGTTTCTATGATCTGATCGTGGAGGTGAATATTTGAGTTACGAGTTTGGTCTTCATTTGAAACAATGTGGAATAGTTTCACAACTCACGCCACCCGGAACACCACAGCATAATGGTGTGTCCGAACATCGTAACCGTACTTTATTGGATATGGTGCGGTCTATGATGTCTCTTACCGATTTACCACTATCGTTTTGGGGTTATGCTTTAGAGACAGCTGCATTCACGTTAAATAGGGCACCATCTAAATCCATTGAGATGACGCCTTATGAACTGTGGTTTGGCAAGAAACCAAAGTTGTCGTTTCTTAAAGTTTGGGGTTGCGATGCTTATGTGAAAAAGCTTCAACCTGATAAGCTCGAACCCAAGTCGGAGAAATGTGTCTTCATACGATACCCAAAAGAGACTGTTGGGTACACCTTCTATCACAGATCCGAAAGAAGTGAGTGGGAGGAAAGTAGAACTTGATGAGGTAATTGTACCTTCTCCCGAATTGGAAATTAGTACATCACAGAAACTAGTTCTAGTGATTTCTACACCAATTAGTGAGGAAGCTAATGATGATGATCATGAAACTTCAGATCAAGTTTCTGCTGAACTTCGTAGATCAACCAGAGTTCGTTCCGCACCAGAGCGGTACGGCAACCCAGTTCTGGAAGTCATGTTACTAGACCATGATGAACCTACGAACTATGAGGAAGCGATGATGAGCCCAGATTCCGCGAAATGGCTTGAGTCCATGAAATCTGAGATGGGATCCATGTATGAGAACAAAGTGTGGACTTTGGTTGACTTGGTCGATGATTGGCAAGCCATCGAAAATAAATGGATCTTCAAGACGAAGACCGACGCAGACGGTAATGTTACTGTTTACAAATCTCGACTTCTTGCGAAAGGGTTTCGACAAGTTCAAGGAGTTGACTACGATGAGACTTTCTCACCCGTAGCGATGCTTAAGTCTGTCCGAATCATGTTAGCAATTGTCGCATTTTATGATTATGAAATCTGGCAAATGGATGTCAAAACTGCATTCCTGAATGAATATCTCAAAGAAGAGTTGTATATGATGCAACCAGAAGGTTTTGTCGATCCTAAAGGTGCTAACAAAGTGTGCAAGCTCCATCGATCCATCTATGGACTGGTGCAAGCATCTGGGAGTTGGAATATACGCTTTGATGAGGTGATCAAAGCATATGGTTTTATACAGACTTTTGGAGAAGCCTGTATTTACAAGAAAGTGAGTGGGAGCTCTGTAGCATTTGTAATATTATATGTGGATGACATATTATTGATTGGAAATGATATAGAATTTCTGGATAGCATAAAAGGATACTTGAATAAGAATTTTTCAATGAAAGACCTCGGTGAAGCTTCTTACATATTAGGCATCAAGATCTATAGAGATAGATCAAGACGCTTAATTGGACTTTCACAAAGCACATACATTGATAAAGTTTTGAAGAACTTCAAAATGGATCAGTCAAAGAAAGGGTTCTTGCCTATGTTACAAGGTGTGAAGTTGAGTAAGAGTCAATGCCCGACCACTGCAGAAGATAGAGAGAAAATGAAAGTCATTCCCTATTCCTCAGCCATAGGAACTATCATGTATGCAATGTTGTGTACCAGACTTGATGTGTGCCTTGCTATAAGTCTAGCAGGGAGGTACCAAAGTAATCCAGGAGTGGATCACTAGACAGCAGTCAAGAACATCCTGAAGTACCTGAAAAGAGCAAAGGATATGTTTCTCGTGTATGGAGGTGACAAAGAGCTCGTCGTAAACGGTTACGTTGATTCAAGCTTTGACACTGATCCAGATGACTCGAAGTCACAAACCGGATATGTATTTTTATTGAACGGTGTAGCTGTCAGTTGGTGTAGTTCCAAGCAGAGCGTCGTGGCGGGATCTACGTGTGAAGCGGAATACATAGCTGCTTCGGAATCAGCAAATGAAGGAGTCTGGATGAAGGAGTTCATATCCGATCTAGTTGTAATACCTAGTGCATCGGGTCCAATGAAAATCTTTTGTGACAACATTGGAGCAATAGCCTTGGCTAAGGAATCCAGGTTTCACAAGAGAACAAAGCACATCAAAAGACGCTTCAATTCCATCCACGATCTAGTCAAGTAGGGAGACATAGAGATTTGCAAGATACATACGGATCTGAATGTAGCAGACCCGTTGACTAAGTCTCTTCCACGGGCAAAACATGATCAGCACCAAGACTCCATGGGTGTTAGGATCATTACTTTGTAATCTAGATTATTGACTCTAGTTCAAGTGGGAGACTGAAGGAAATATGCCCTAGAGGCAATTATAAAGATGTTATTTGTATTTCCTTATATCATGATAACTGTCTTTTATTCATGCTAGAATTGTATTAACCGGAAACTTAGTACATTTGTGAATACACAGGAAAAATAGTATGTCCCTAGTATTCCTCTACTAGACTAGCTCATTGATCAAAGATGGTTAAGTTTTCTAGCCATAGACATGAGTGGTCATTTGATCAACGGGATCACATCATTAGTAGAATGATGTGATGGACAAGACCCATCCGTTAGCTTAGCACTATGATCGTTTAGTTTTACTGCCATTGCTGTCACATCCCTAGCTTTACTTTGCCCTAGGATAGTTTTTGCATGTGCATCATGTTTAAAATTTTGTTAACTTGAAATGGGGATTGTTCAAACCCTAGCACCAAAGGAACTCAACTAGGTTGAACCTAAATACTTTTCAATGTATCCAAAGTGCCCTTCACAAAATGTTCATCATTTTGGGTCTTGGCTAAAACCTCTGCCAAAATGGTTTCATAATTTTGGGAGCCATTTTGGATCCTTGAATTAAATCATAGATATTTGCATTTGGACATTTAAATCCTATAGGTAATTTTAAATGCCCAAATAATCTTGGAAGTAAATGAGGGTTGTTGGAATTAATCCAGACAGTGCCCACAAATATTTCCAAGATTTATGAAACTGTTCTGGCATTTTTATTAAATCAAAACAAAAGCAGAAAATAGAAAACAGAAACTATTTTATAAAAAGAGAGAGAGCACTTACCTGTGCAGCCCACCTGGCGGCCCAAGTGGTCGGCCCAGTCCACCAGCCCACCACCGCCGTCGTCCTCCTGGCGCCAGTCGGCCAGGCGTGTGGCCGGCGCGCGTGCACGGCCGTGCCTCCATGCCACCTGCCTGCCTGGCCCTCCCCTCGCCAGCGCGACGCCGCCAAGGACACGCCGCAGATGTCTGGAACCCCCCTGACCTCCTCACTCTTTCCCTTCGTCTCTCCCTCGCCTCTCGACGCCATGGCCGACGCACCCGTGAGCACGCCGCCACCGCAGCTGCGTCCACAGCCTCCCCCTCGCCCCTCCGATGAGCCCCAGAGCTCCGCCTCGTCGCCCTATACCCCTCCGCCGAGCCACGCGGCACCACACGTCTCCGAACGCCGTCTGCGCAGCCGTTCCCCTCGTCGGCCGCCGACGACATCACCGTCGAATTCGCGGTGGCTGGTGCCTCCCCGAGCCCGCTACGACGACCAGTGCAACCGCCGTGAGCCCCTCTTGCTCCTCCCCTATTCCTTTACTCACGCGCGTGCTGTAGCTCCAACCCCCACCTGATGGCTTCTCGCCCCTCGTTGGTTACCCCAAGTGGAAGGTTTGAGATGCAGTGTAGCGGAAGTTTTCCCTTGGCAAAGATACCAAGGATCGATTTCCCCTGAGACTCGCAGTTTCAACAAGAAGGTGTCAACTGCTAACGGCGCCAGATATTAGCATTCAACGTGGACCTGCACACAGATACAAATAACTTTGCTCCCAACGAGTACAGAGAGGTTGTCAATCCCTCCGGCCTTGTCGTTTACAAAGGATCAAACGCAAGTGATAATAGTGATAGGTATTGCTGCAATAGTAAGTAAAAACGGAAAGTAAATAGCGGATATGATCAATGATGGTAATATGGACCGGAGTCCCATGATGTTCACTAGTGATGTCTCTCTCCCAAAAGACGATAAAACAGCTATGTGAGGTAAACGAATTACAGCTGGGCAATTGAAAGGACCATGTGCGCAAACCAATGCTGACTAAGTTGCAAGAAAGGTAGAGGTTCAAAGCATGGGCGGTACGCCAAGGCAAGTAGACCGAAATCCATCTGCATCTACTACTAATCATCCACCTTGAGATATCTATCCAGAACATCTCGCTGGTATTAAGTTGCGAGTCCCACCCATAGTGTAAACTCAAAGCAACAGACAACTGCATTAAAAGAACTTTGCGTAAAGTGAACAATCCTTGCACATGCGGGCACAAGCACCGTTGTTTTCCCCCTTGTGGCAACAGCACATCCCCTAGACTCATGTTTCTGTCACTCAAGCTAGTCATCGAGGGGCATGAACCCACAATCAAGCATAACGTTCCCTCTTGGAGTCACTACCTACTACTTGGCAAAAGCAATAAATAACAACGGAGAACATGCAAGAATTACTTACGAACATAAATATAAAAGAGGTGAATCAAATATATTACTCAAACACAATCTGAACATAATCTCACAATCCATGGGATCCCAGCAAACTCATCATAGCAACAGCATAAGGATTACATATGTGCCTCGATCATGTAGGGCAGCTCACGAGGACTAATTAGTGAAGCACAAGAACGGGAGGAGAACATCACATAGCTACTGGTCATGGACCCATGGTCCAAGGGAGACTACTCACAACTCATCCGGGAGGCGTCCATGGTGGTGGAGAAGCTCCCGGTGGTGATCCTCCCCTCCGGCAGGGTGCCGGGAAGAGTTCTCCTGGTGCTCCCGATCTTGGAAGCGCGGCGGCGGCGGAACAGAGATGAGATCGCGAAAAAGGGTTCCCGTCTCGAGGGTTTCGGGACACGATATAAATATATGCCAAAGGGGTGCATCAGACGAGGCTCGGGGGGCCCAGGCGCCCCCCCCGGCGCGGCCAGGAGGGGGGCCGCGCCACCAGGGCGCCTGGAGCCCTGGTGGCCCCCCTCCAGCTGTACTTCGGGTGCCGGGAAGCTTCTGGAACGCTGATTTTTTATATAATTTTTCCGGGATTTTTCTGGCAGTTCTCGTAATGGGAAAACCTGAAATACAAAAACAGCCGAAAACAGAAACTGGCACTGGGGTGCACTGAGTTAATAGGTTAGTCCAAATATGATCAAAGGTGTATGGAAGTGCATAAATATCATAGCAATATCACCCAAAAGAGGCATGGAGCAAGCAGAAATTATAGATACGTTTTGGACGTATCACCACCGTGCCCGAGAACCCCTCGCCGTCGGCAATGTCGCCGCCGTGGCTATAGCCACTAGAGCTTCCACCTGAGTGCACCACCGAGCTCCTAATGACCTCACGAACACGTAGCGCACCTCACCTTGCCTTTCCGTGCCCCCTAGTGGTCGCGCGTGTCACCACCGTACTCCGGCCGCCGCTGCTGCAGTTGTTGCCGTCGACTCCGGCCATCCCCGGCGAATCCGGCTGCACCCCTAGATGCGCGAGAGTCCCAGGAGCACATAGATGCTCTCCGCTACTGTTTTGGTCACCGGAGGGCGATTTCCGAGCACTGCCGCCGCGTTTGGCCTCGCCGGCGTCGAGCCGCCGGTGGGTTTGACCACCTTTGACCATGGCTGGACCCCCCTCTGTGTCACTGACATGTGGGGCCGGCGTTGGACTAATTAGCTTAGGTTGTTAATTAAGTGCTAACTACGGTGGTTAGTTTTATGAGCGAATGACAGGTGGGGTCAGCCCCCTGGCTAATTTGTTTAGTTTAAAACTAAACTTAGTTAGGCCCTGAGAGACTGACATGTGGGCCCCGCCCGGCTAATTAAACTAGGTTAGTATTAAATAAGTTAGTTTAGTTAGTTGTGTCACTGACCAGTGGGCCCCACTGGTTAGGTTTGACCCTGGCCGGTTAGTTGACCTGCTGACCTCAGCCTGACGCAGTGCTGACGCATTAAGTATTTTCTGGAATTTTAAATAAGTCAGAAATGATTTATTTATTTCAGAAAATAGCCAAAACTTCTAAAAATCATAGAAAATAATCTATAACTCAGATGAAAATAAATTATATATGAAAATTGATCAGAAAAATCCAAGGAATCTGTTTATGGCATTTTCATGCATGTTTGAATAACTTACAGCCACTGTTTAGGACAATTTGAATAAATGGCATTTGAATAATCACATATGGAGTTTGAATTTGAACCTTTGGTTCAAACCAACTTCATTTAATTGTGTTGCTAGTTGCATTAGCTCAATAAACATCATATTGCCATATCACATTCATGCATCATATTGTTGCATTGCATTGATTGTGTTCTTCCTCTGTTTGTCGGTTTTGCCCCCTCTCAGTAGACGACGTTCCGACGATGAGTTCGATGACACCGATGAAGAACTATTACTATCTTCAGAAGTGCCAGGCAAGCAAACCCCCATTGAGCATCCCGATACAATCCCACTCTCTTGCTCCTGCTCTCTTTTACTGCATTAGGACAACAACGTTTTGAACTGCTTTTTGCTGCGGTAGCTGAACCCCTTTCCTCTGCATGACCTGTCATTGCCACAGTAAATAGTTGAAACCCACTAGCATGAGTAGGAGTTGTTTGAGCCATGTTGTGCCTACTCATTCATGCTTACTGGTTATGCCTGCTATTGCTTAGAGTTGTGTCAGGTCTGATTCATCGGGGATGAATTGGAATGTGGTGAACATGCCCTACTGTTGAGAGCTAAGTGTGTGAACACGATTTGGTAAAGGTAGCGGTGAGAGGCCATGTAGGAGTACATGGTGGGTTGTCTCACTGGAACCGTCCTTAAGAACTGAGTTGTGTGTAAGTTGTCCAATGACAAAGCTACTACCACGCATTGGAATGCTTAAGTGCCCCTCTCGACTTATTAATCAACTCGATCTCTGTCCAGGAGTTGCAACTAGTTTCTGGTGTTTGTAGGTAGTGTTAGTAGTCTACCAAGTGGCACACGGTACATGTGGACTTGGGGCAGACTAGGCACTGTGGCACGGTGTACCAAGCATAGATCCACTCGGCGAGGTGGGCTTGGGAACCCTGCGCACATCATTTGGGGCCGTTAGCGACACCCCGGCCGGATCTCCCCACGGATGGAACCCGAATAGGCGATAAACCTGGACGAGAGACTTGTGTGGTTAGTCAGGTCGTGACCGACACCCTCGTCAGGCTTCCGCTTGAGAGTTGCCGAGATACACGACATGTACATGGCGGTAAGTGGCGAGAGCGTGTGTGAAGAAGTACACCCCTGCAGGGTTAACATGATCTATTCGAATAGCCGGGTCCGCGGTTATGGACTTCTTGGATGCTTACGTGGTACATAGACAATTGAAACTGGATACTCTAAAACACGCCAGATAAGCGTGAGTGCTATGGATGGCCTTCTCGTAGGGAGACGGAAGCGGATCCATAGTGGTGTATTGATTGGTGAATATGTGGACTCGTGTGCGCCACCTCAAAAGAGTTGCTTGCAGTCGTAGTTTAGGATAGCCACCGAGTCAAAGCTGGCTTGCTGCAGTCAAACTCCACCACCCCTTTGTTGATACTGATGCATATGTAGCTAGATCTGATGTAAGTCTTGCTGAGTACCTTTGTACTCACATTTGCTTAATTTATGTTTTGCAGAGAGACTCCAGTCTCACTAGTGGTTTCGCGTGGACTTCGACGTTTAGCTTGTTACCTCAGCTACAATCTTGTACCCTTGGGAGGGTCTTGTAGATAGTCAGGCTTCTCAGCCTTTTTCATTTGTGGTTGTCTGTACCCAGACATGTTATGCTTCCGTTGCCTTATGCTCTGTATGTTGGGTCATGTGACCTCTGATTGTAATAAATGCTATGATGGCTCTTCTGGGCCTTAATCTATATGAGTTGTTGAGTTATGTTGTGATGCCATGTTGCACAACACATACTTGCATGTTATGCGTACGTGTAATGTGTATTGCTATGTGTGGGATCCGACACCTAGTTGTTTACCTTTGGTAGCCTATCTTACAGGGAAATGTCTCCTAGTGCTTCCACTGAGCCTTGGTAGCTTGCTACTGCTCCGGAACACTTAGGCTGGCCGGCATGTGTCCTTCTTCGTTCCTGTGTCTGTCCCTTAGGGGAAATGTCACGCGTTGTTCCTTTAAGTCCTTGTAGCTTGCTACGACTTGGGTTCATACGTTGATGACCGACACGTTCGTTGCTGGGTCATGTATGCCTGTCTCTGTAATTTAGTGCCACTTTTGGTTTATAACTGGTCATGTCGGCCCGGGTTCTCTGTCATATGGATGCTAGCGACACTATCATATACGTGTGCCAAAATGAGCAAACGGTCCCGGGCCAGGTAAGGTGGCACCCGTGGGGATACCGTGCGTGAGGCCGCAAAGTGATATGATGTGTTACAGGCTAGGCCTATGTGACTTAGGATCGGGGTCGCGACAATTGCTTTCATGACTTATACAAGTTCCTATGACAATGAGATTATGCATCTCCCGAATACCGGAGGAACACCTTGTGTGCTATCAAACGTCACAACGTAACTGGGTGACCATAAAGATGCTCTACAGGTGTCTCTGAAGTGTTCGTGGTGTTGGCATAGATCAAGAATAGGATTTGTCACTCCGAGTGTCGGAGAGGTATCTCTGGGCCCTCTCGGTAATACACATCATAGTAAGCCTTGCAAGGAAATGACTAATGAGTTAGTCACGGGATGATGTATTACGGAACGAGTAAAGAGACTTGCCAGTAACGAGATTGAACTAGGTATTGAGATACCGACGATAGAATCTCGGGCAAGTAACATAGCGATGACAAAAGGAACAACGTATATTGTTATGCGGTTTGACCGATAAAAGATCTTCGTAGAATATGTAGGAGCTAATATGAGCATCCAGGTTCCGCTATTGGTTATTGATCGGAGATGAGTCTCGGTCATGTCTACATAGTTCTCGAACCCGTAGGGTCCGCACGCTTAACGTTTAATGACGATCGGTATTATGAGTTTATGAGTTTTGATATATTGGACGACTATATTCGGACACCGAAAGTGTTCTAGAAAGTTTCGAAATTAATCGGAGTGCCGGGTGGGTTACCGGAACCCCCCGGGGGAAAGTTGGGCCCTAGTGGGCCTTAGGGAAGAAAGAGGGCAGCAGCCAGGAGGTGGCGCGCCCCCTCCGAAGGAGTAGCCTGAATTGGACTAGGGGAGGGCGGCGTGGCCCCTCTTTCCCTCTCCTTCTCTCCCTCTCTTTCCTTTCCCCCTTCTCCCTCTTGGTGATTCCTACTAGGAATAGGATTGCAATCCTATTCCTAGTAGGATTGCTCCTCCTAGGCGCACCAATAGGGGCCGGCCGGCCTCCCCCCTTGCTCCTTTATATACGGGGGCAGGGGGCACCCTAGAACACACAAGTTGATCTCTCCAGCCGTGTGCAGTGCCCCCCTCCACAGAAACACACCTCGGTCATACCGTTGCAGTGCTTAGGCGAAGCCCTGCGCCAGTAACGTTATCATATCCGTCACCACGCCGTCGTGCTGACGAAACTCTCCCGTGAAGCTCAACTGGATCAAGAGCTCGTGGGATGTCATGAAGCTGAACGTGTGCTGAACGCGGAGGTGCCGTACGTTCGGTGCTTGATCGGTTGAATCGCAAAGAAGTTCGACTACATCAACCGCGTCACCTGACACTTCCGCTCTCGGTCTACAAGGGTACGTAGACACACTGTCCCCCTCGTTGCTATGCATCTGGTAGATAGATCTTGCATGATCATAGGAAAATTTTGAAATACTACGTTCCCCAACAGCGCCGCCGTCTCGAGGCGGAACCTCGGCCGAACCAATCTAGGGCTCCGGCGGAGCTGTTCTGCCGGGGATACTTCCCTCCGGTAGGGGGAAATTGTCACCGCCGTCATCTCCAATAACTCTCCCATCTTTTGGTGGGTTATCTTCATCAACATCTTCACCAGCACCATCTCCTCTCAAACCCTAGTTCATCTCTTGTACCCAATATTTGCATCAAAACCTCAGATTGGTACCTGTGGGTTGCTAGTAGTGTTGATTACTCCTTGTAGTTGATGCTAGTTGGTCTATTCGGTGGAAGATCATATGTTCAGATCCATTATGCATATTAATATCCCTCTGACTATGAACATGAATATGCTTTGTGAGTAGTTATGTTTGTTCCTGAGGACATGGAAGAAGTCTTGCTATAAGTAGTCATGTGAATTTGGTATTCGTTCGATATTTTGATGAGATGTATGTTGTCTTTCCTATATTGGTGTCATGTGAACGTCGACTACATGACACTTCACCATTGTTTGGGCCTAGAGGAAGGCATTGGGAAGTAATAAGTAGATGATGGGTTGCTAGAGTGACAGAAGCTTAAACCCCAGTTTATGCTTTGCTTCGTAAGGGGCTGATTTGGATCCATATGTTTCATGCTATGGTTAGGTTTACCTTAATACTTCTTTTGTAGTTGCGGATGCTTGCAATAGAGGTTAATCATAAGTGGGATGCTTGTCTAAGTAAGGGAAGTTTCCAAGCACCGGTCCACCCTGATACGTCTCCAACGTATCTATAATTTATGATTGTTCCATGCTATTATTTATGAAGTCTTGGATTTTTAATGGGCTTTATCATTCACTTTTATATCATTTTTGGAACTAACCTACTAACCCAAAGGCCCAGTCCATATTGTTGTTTTTTGTCTATTTCAGGGTTTTGCAGAAAAGGAATATCAAACAGAGTCCAAACAGAATGAAACCTTCGCGAGAGATAGTTTTGGAGGAAATCACGCTCGGGAATCTTCGGGACCAAGTCAGGGGACGGAGGGCCAGCCCACGAGGGTGGGGGCGCACCCCCCTTCCCAGGGCGCGCCCCCTGCCTCGAGGCTGGCCCACACGGCCCCCGGTGCCCTCCTTCTTCCTATATATACCTACGTACCCCAGAAAGTCCATACACAGAGAGAAAACCCTAATTCCACCACCGTAGCTTCTGTTCCCGTGGAGATCCCATCTTGGAGCCTGTTCCAGGAGGGGGATCCATCACGGAGGCCTTCATCATCATCATCATCACCCTCACCATGATTTTGAGTAGTTTACCACAGACCTTCGGGTCCATAGCTAGTATCTAGATGGCTTCTTCTCTCTCTATGGATCTCAATACAAAGTTCTCCTCGATCTTTGAGGAGATCTATTCGATGTAATCTCTTTTTGCGGTGTGTTTGTCGGGATCCAATGAATTGTGAGTTTATGATCAAGGTTATCTATGAAAGATATTTGGTTCTTCTCTGAACTTTTTATGTGTGCTCATAATATCCTTGCAAGTCTCTTCGAATTATTGGTTTGGTTTGGCCTACTTGATCTATAGTTCTTGCATTGGGAGAAGTGCTTGGCTTTGGGTTCAATCTTGCGGTGTCCTTTCCCAGTGATAGTAGGGGCAGCAAGGCACGTATTTTATTGATGCCATCGAGGATAAAAAGATGGGGTTTTCATCATATTGCTTGAGTTTATACCTCTACATCATGTCATCTTTCTTAAGGCGTTACTCTGTTCGTATGAACTCAATACACTAGATGCATGCTGGATAGCGGTCGATGTGTGGAGTAATAGTAGTAGATGCAGAATCGTTTCGGTCTTCTTGTCTCGGTCGTGATGCCTATATACAATGACCATGCCTAGATATTCTCATAATTATTCGCTTTTCTATCAATTGCTCGACAGTAATTTGTTTACCCGCCATAGAATACCGCTATCATGAGAGAAGCCACTAGAGAAAACTATGGCCCTCGGGTCTATTCTTAAACATATCAACCTACAACTACTTCACTTTTCTTGCTTTCATTTGCTGTTTATTAAACCAAAAATACCAAAATTATAATTATCATCTATATCAGATCTCACTCTCGTAAGTGACCGTCAAGGGATTGACAACCCCTTATCGCATTGGCTGCGAAGTTCTTATTTGTTTGTGCAGGTGCGAGGGACTGGCGCATGGTCTCCTACTTGCTTGATACCTTGGTTCTCAAAAACTGAGGGAAATACTTAGGCTACTGTGTTGCATCTCCCTTTCCTCTTCGAGTGAATACAACGCAAGCTCAAGAGGTAGCAAGAAGAATTTCTAGCGCCGTTGCGGGGGAGGCTTACGCAAAAGTCATATACCAAGTACCTATCACAAACCCTTATCCTTCGCATTACATTTATTTGCCTCTCGTTTTCCTCTCCCCCACTTCACCCTTGCCGTTTTATTCGCCCTTTTTCCGCCGTGTGTTTTTCGTCCGCTTGCTTCTTGTCTGCGCGTGTGCTGGTTGCTTGCCTGTCATCATGTCTAGCCCACCTATCATTATCATCACTCCCGAGAGTGAAGTCCTCAACTTTAAACAAAGGGGGGAAGAAAACTTAAAAGATGCCTGGTATAGAATTTGCAATGCTCAAAATAGATCTAATAGGAAGCTTTCCACTTCCATGCTTCTTCGCAATTTTTATATTGGCATAACTCCGTAGAATAGATTTATCTTAGATACCATTACCGGAGGGAACTTCTTGGGTAGCCACACCGTTGATTCTTACAAAGCTATGACTGAATTATTTGGCTCACCACCTCTTATGGTTAATGGGACCGTTTTAACTTTGGAGCATGTTATGCAAAGGTTATAAATTATTGAGAACAAAGTTGCTATAGTAGAATTGTTAGAGAACTTGGATAGAAAAATTCACAATGAAATTACCCAATATGGATCTAAGGTAGGAGTTGTTCTGAAAAATCTTAAGGAGAAAGAACCCATAGTTAAAGAAAACTTGATCAGGATTCTACTAGAATCAATAAGCTCGAGGATGTTATCACTAACGTGGGTTCTGCTCTTTCCACTATAAAAACCACTCCAAGTACCTCCACTAAATTATCTAAGTTCATGTATGTCCCTAAAGACAAGGGTGAAACTTCTAGACTTGCGGATCTCAAATCCAGAAGTGTTCATCCTAATTTTCTTACTTTTGCAAGAGACTCTTTTGACACTTTAGAATTTCTTGATTTCTTGCCCAAGAGTTTGATTATTCACAGGGACAAAGAAGTGCCCAAAAATCAAAAGTGCTTAATTAAATAATTGCCTTCCAAGGATGGCAATATCTAGATTTATCTCGTATCATGCCTAGCTAGGGGCATAAAACGATAGCGCTTGTTGGGAGGCAACCCAATTTTATATTTTTTGCTTTTGTTGCTGTTAGGGAATAAATATTGCATCTAGCCTCTGATTAGATGTATTTTCATGTTTTGTTTAGTGTTTGTGCCAAGTAGAACCTTTGGTAAGACTTGTGTGAAGTTTATTTGATCTTGCTGTGAAAAACAGAATCGTTAGCGCTCGCTAAACTAGTCTTCAGATTTTACTGTAGCGTGCTTTTTAGTTGATTCTTTTTGCTGCTGATTGGTAGATAAATTGCACAAATTTACCAATTTAGTTTGAATTTTGTGGAGTTCCAGAAGTAGGCGAACCCAGCAGATTACTACAGACTGTTTTGTTTTTGAAAGATTCTGTTTTTCGTGTGTTGTTTGCTTATTCCGATGCATCTATGAGTAATATTAGAGGATATGAACCATAGAGAACTTGGAGTACAGTAGGTTTAAAACCAATATGAACAATGAATGAATTCCTTGCTGTAACTTTGAGTGGTGGTTTGCTTTCTCTTACTAACGGAGCTCACGAGAATTTTTGTCTAAGTTTTGTGTTGTGAAGTTTTCAAGTTTTGAGTATTGCTTTGATGGACTGTGGAACAAGGAGTAGCAAAGGCCTAAGCTTGGGGATGCCCATGGCACCCCAAGTAAATTCAAGATAATCAAAAGTCTAAGCTTGGTGATGCCCCGGGAAGGCATCCCCTCTTTTGTCTTCATCCATCGGTAACTATACTTGGAGCTATATTTTTATTCGCAACATGTTATGTGTTTTGCTTGGAGCGTCTTGTATAATTTGAATCTTTGCTTGTTAGTTTGCCACAATCATCCTTGCTGTACACACCTATTTGAGAGAGTTAAATATGGCCTAGAAATTGTTAGAACACTCTATGTGCTTCACTTATATCTTTTAGAGCACGGTGGTGATAATATTTTGAAGAAATTGTTGAACTCTCATGCTTCACTTATATCCTTTTGAGAGTCTATTAAAACAGCATGGTAATGTGCTCATGCTATAAAACTATTCTACACATGATAGACATCCAATATCAATGTAGTAAGAACTTTCACACTAAGTGCATTGAATATGATGAGAAGTTGGATGCTTGACAATTGTTTTGAGATATTAGGATAGTGATATTAGAGTCACGTTAGTGGAGTTATTATGAAATTGAGAAATGCTTGTGTTAAGGTTAGTGATTCCTGTAGCATGCACGTATGGTGAACCGCTATGTGACGAAGTTAGAGCATGAGGTATTTGTAAAGTGTCAACCTTTGTGTGGAGGTCGGGGGCGCGCGATGGTTAACTCCTACAAACCTCCCCCCTAGGAGCATCCATTGATTGCTTTGTTTTGATGACTCCTAGATTTTTGCAATAAGTATATGAGTTCTTATGACTAATGTTGAGTCCATGGATTATACGCACTCTCACCCTTCCACCATTGCTAGCCTCTCTTGTACCGCGCAACTTTCGCCGGTACCATACACCCACTATATATCCTTCCTCAAAACAGCCACCATATATATTCCTCAAAACAGCCACCATACCTACCTATCATGGCATTTCCATAGCCATTCCGAGATATATTGCCATGCAACTTTCCACCGTTCTGTTCATATGACACGCATCATATTGTCATATTGCCATGCATGATCATGTAGTTGACATCGTATTTGTGGCTAGGCCACCATGCATAATTTTTCATACATGTCACTCTTGATTGATTGCACATACCGGTACACCGCCTGAGGCATTCATATAGGTCATACTTTGTTCTAGTATCAAGTTGTAATTCAATGAAAGTGTGATGATCATCATTATTAGAGCATCGTCCCATGGGAGGAAAGGCTAAATCAAGAAAGCCCCTCTAAGAAAACAAAAAGAAAAAAAGGGAAAAGAAAGGTCAAAGAAAAAAAAAAGAAAGGCCCCCAAAAAAAGAGAAAAAAAAAAGAAAAAAAACAAAAAGGGACAATTGCTACTATCTTTTTCCACACTTGTTCCTCAAAGTAGCACCATGTTCTTCATGATAGAGAGTCTCATGTTTAGTCACTTTCATATACTAGTGGGAGTTTTCGTTATAGAACTTGGCTTGTATATTCCAACAATGGGCTTCCTCAAATGCCCTAGGTCTTCATGAGCAAGCAAGTAGGATGCACACCCACTAGTTTCTTTTGTTGAGCTTTCATACATTTTTAGCTCTAGTGCATCCGTTGCATGGCAATCCCTACTCACTCACATTGATATCTATTGATGGGCATCTCCACAACCCGTTGATACGCCTAGTTGATGTGAGACTACCTCCCTCCTTTTTGTCTTCTCCGCAACCACCTCTCTATTCCACCCATAGTGCTATGTCCATGGCTCACGCTCATGTATTGCGTGAAAGTTGAAAGGTTTGAAAGAATAGAGTATGAAAACAAGTGCTTGGCTGAAATCGGAGTTGTGCATGATATGAATACTTTGTGCCATAACGAGGGAGCATAGCCAAAACTATATGATTTTGTAGGGATAACTTTCTTTAGCCATAGTATTTTGATAAGACATGATTACTTTGTTAGTATGCTTGAAGTATCATTATTTCTTATGTCAATATAGACTTTTGTCTTGAATCTTTCAGATCTGAACATTCATGCCACAATTAAGATAATTACATTGAAAAACTATGTTGGTTAGCATTCCACATCAAAAATTCTGTTTTTATCATTTACCTACTCGAGACGAGCAGGAATTAAGCTTGGGGATGCTTGATACGTCTCCAACGTATCTATAATTTTTGATTGTTCCATGCTATTATTTATGATGTTTTGGATGTTTAATGGGCTTTGTCATACACTTTTATATTATTTTTGGGACTAACCTACTTACCCAAAGGCCCAGTCCAGATTGTTGTTTTTTGCCTGTTTCAGGGTTCTACAGAAAAGGGATATCAAACGGAGTCCAAACGGAATGAAACCTTCGGGAGAGATATTTCTGGAGAAAATCACGCAGGGAGACTTGAGAACCACGGAGTAGGGCTTACATGGTGCCCACGAGGGTGGTGGGCGCCCCTCCTAGGGCGCGCCCCTTGCCTCGTGGTTTCCACGTATGCCCCCTGGTGCCCTCCTTCCTCCTATATATACCTACGTACCCCAAAACCATCAGAACAATAGAGAAAACCCTAGTTCCATCGCCGTAACAATCTGTTCCCGTGAGATCCCATCTTGGGGCCTGTTCCGGAGCTCCGCCGGAGGGGGGATCTTCCACGGAGTGCTTCTACATCATCATCATCGCCTCACCATGAGTTGTGAGTAGTTTACCACAGACCTTCAGGTCCATAGCTAGTATCTAGATGCCTTCTTATCTCTCTTTGGATCTCAATACAAAGTTCTCCTCGGTCTTCGAGGATATCTATTCTATGTAATCTCTTTTTGCGGTGTGTTTGTCGAGATCCGATGAATTGTGGGTTTATGATCAAGATTATCTATGAGAAATATTTGGTTCTTCTCTTAACTCTTTATGTATGATTATAATATCCTTGCAAGTCTCTTCGAATTATTGGTTTGGTTTGGCCTACTAGATCTATAGTTCTTGCAATGGGAGAAGTGCTTGGCTTTGGGTTCAATCTTGCGGTGTCCTTTCCCAGTGACAGTAGGGGCAGCAAGGCACGTATTGTATTGTTGCCATCGAGGATAAAAATATGGGGTCTATATCATATTGCTTGAGTTTATCCCTCTACATTAAGTCATCTTGCCTAAGGCGTTACTATATTCTTATGAACTCAATACACTAGATGCATGCTGGATAGCGGTCGATGTGTGGAGTAATAGTAGTAGATGCAGAATCGTTTCGGTCTACTTGTCTTGGACGTGATGCCTATATATAATGATCATGCCTAGATAGTCTCATAATTATTCTCTTTTCTATCAATTGCTCGATAGTAATTTGTTTACCCGCCGTAGAATATCGCTATCATGAGAGAAGCCACTAGAGAACACTATGGCCCCCGGGTCTATTCTCAACATATCAATCTACACCTACTTTACTTTTTCCGCTTTTACTTTCTGTTCTTATAATCAAAAATACCAAAAATATCAAACTATCATCTCTATCAGATCTCACTTTCGTTAGTGACCGTAAAGGGATTGACAACCCCTTATCGAGTTGGCTGCGAAGTTCTTATTTGTTTGTGCAGGTGCGAGGGACTCGCGCGTGGTGTCCTACTGGATTGATACCTTGGTTCTCAAAAACTGAGGGAAATACTTGTGCTACTGTGCTGCATCTCCCTTTCCTCTTCGAGGGAATACAACACAAGCTCGAGAAGTAGCATGGCCCGACCAAGATCATCAGCGGGCTCATCTAATGCCTCCTCTTCAGCTTCTTCCCGCATTGCCGGCTCAGCTTCTTCCCTCATTGTTGTACCATCGTATTCAGGGAACCCATGGCCAGGATAGCTGTCGTTGTCCTCTTCTACTTTATTCTCTTCCATTAGAACCCCTCTTTCTCCGTGCTTGGTCCAAACATTATAGTGGGGCATGAAACTGGACTCAAACAGGTGGACGTGAATGGTTCTTGACTTAGAGTAATTCCGATCATTCTTATAGACATCACATGGACAACACATAAAACCATCCGCCCGCTTGTTTGCCTCTACCCCAATCAGAAAAGTATGCACGCCTTTAACGAACTGGAGAGAGCATCGGTCATCATACATCCATTGTCGGATCATCTTCATTACAGAACAACGAAAAGACCAAATTAATACAAGTTCATACACACTTATTCTCATAAAACAACATACACACTCTCTAGCTAAAGCATTTAAATGCACCAACAAATGCGATCAAGATCGCAACTAAGGTAATAATTGATCTAATAGCATAATGATACCAAGCCTCACTATCAATGGCATATTTTCTAATCTTTCTAATCTTCAAGCGCATTTTCTCCATCTTGATCTTGTGATCATCGATGACATCGGCAACATGCAACTCCAATTCCATCTTCTCCTCCTTAATTCTTTTCAATTTTTCTTTCAAATACTCGTTTTCTTTTTCAACAAAATTTAACCTCTCGATAAGAGGGTCGGTTGGAATTTCCGGTTCACATACCTCCTAGATAAAAATATCTATGTCAACTTGATGGGCATAATTTGTCATAAGCACGAAATGAAACAAATAGTTATAAAAGAGAATATACCACATCCGAATCATAGACCGGACAAGGGCCGACGGGGACGGATATCAAAATCATGACACTATGTATAACAAAGAACGTACGGGTAAGAAAATTATACAAGTAACTATCTAAATACACAAACATGATACTTTTTTATAAAAAAAGGATAAGAAATAAGAGGCTCGCCAAGGTGGTGCTAGCGCCGGGACGGTGCGGGCGATCGACGGTGGTTAAGACGGGGATGGTAAGGCACTAAGTAAACCACAACTACATATGCAAACTAATTAAGAAGTTAATTTGAGTTTAAATTGCATATAAATCAAATAAAATACCACATATAAATAGTCCTAAACTAAAACCCACAAATCACTATACTTATAGAGAATTGCAAGAGCAAATCTAGCAACGAGAGATGAAAGGATAAGGTTGCCAACCTTTGTGAACACTTGGATGGATGGGATGCCTTTAAATCTTGACAATTTTTGGCAAAAATGGAGGATGAGCTTGAGGTAGAGGGGAAGAACAAAGAGGAGATGAAAGGGGAAGAACAGAGAGCTCGGGCTCGATGAAGGGTTTATATAGGATCACCTTTAGTCCCGATTGGTTATACCAACCGTGATTAAAGGTGCCTCTGTAGTACCGGTTCGTGACACAAACCGGTACTAAATGTGCTCGTGGGGCCCCTGCCACCACCCCTTTAGTCCCGGTTCGTGTCACCAACCAGTACTAGAGATTCAAAACGAACCGAGACTATTGATTCCCACCCCCCTAGTCGTTGGAACCGGCACTAATGGGTTGTGACGCCCCCGATTTGTTCGTACACTAATCATGCATGCAAATGTGTACGACCAAGATCAGGGACTCACTGGAAGATATCACAACACAACTCTAGACACAAATTAAAATAATACAAGCTTTATATTACAAGCCAGGGGCCTCGAGGGCTCGACTACACAGCTCAAAAACACAAGAGTCAGCGGAAGCAATAATATCTGAGTACAGACATAAGTTAAACAAGTTTGCCTTAAGAAGGCTAGCACAATTATAGCAACAATCGAAAAGGCAAGGCCTCCTGCCTGGGACCTCCTAACTACTCCTCGAAGCCGAACTCCATGTAGAAACATCATCGGGATCCTCTGGGTCCTGGACTCCACCATCTGGTTGCATCAACCGAGAAGAAAGGAGAAAGGGGAAAAAGGGGGAACAAAGCAACCGTGAGTACTCATCCAAAGTACTCGCAAGCAAGGATCTACACTACATATGCAATGGTATCTGTGTAAAGGGGGTAATATATGTGGGTTAAACTGCAGAATGCCAGAATAAGAGGGGGATAGCTAATCCAATCGAAGACTACGCTTCTGGCCACCTCCATCTTGCAGAAGTAGAAGAGAGAAGATGGAAAAGTAACAAGTATCAAAGCTTCTGGCAGCCTCCGTCTTGAGTAGCTGAAGAGTTCAGCAAGTAACAACGTATAGCATAATCCTACCCGGTGATCCTCCCCTCGTCGCCCTGTGAGAAAGCGATCACCGGGTTGTATCTGGAACTTGTCTGGGTGTGTTTTATTAAGTATCCAGTTCTAGTTGTCATGAGGTCAGAGTACAACTCCGGGTCGTCCTTTTACCGAGGGACACGGCTATTCGAATAGATTAACTTCCCTGCAGGGGTGCACCACATAACCCAGCACGCTTGATCCCATTTGGCCGGACACACTTTCCAGGGTCATGCTCGGCCTCGGAAGATCGACACGTCGCGGCCCTACCTAAGCACAGCAGAGAGGTCAGCACGCCGGTGTAAGTCCTAGGAGCGCAGGGGTCCGGGCCCATCGCCCAACGCACACCTGCACGTTGCGTACGCGGCCGGTGAGCAGACCTAGCAACCTTCATTACTAAGGAAGTTGCGTTACGCGGTCCAACCCGGCGCGCGCCGCTAAGTCGCTGACATCAAGAAGGCTTCGGCTGATACCACGACGTCGAGTGCCCATAACTGTTCCCACGCAGCTGGTTAGTGCGTATCGACCAAATGGCCAGACTCAGATCAAATATCCAAACTCGTTAAGCGTGTTATTATGAAATAACCGCGGACAACGACCAGGGCCAGGCCACCTCTCCACTGGGTGTCACAACCTGCCCTGTCGCTCCGCCACAAAGATCCACTTGGGGGGCCGTCGGGAACTCAGGCCCATCACTACCTGGATGGAGCCACCTGTCCTTTCAGCCCCCACATCGAATCACTTGCGGGTACTCAATGAGCCGACCCGACTTTAGTCACATCATGTATCATGTAAAGTATGTATATAGTATATAACCGTGATCACCACCCGAGGTGATCACGGCCCGATAGTATAGCATGGCAGACGGACAAGGATGTGGGGCCACTGATGGAATACTAGCATCCTAAACTAAGCATTAGGATAACAGGTAAAGGTATCAACAGTGATAGCAACAATGACAGGCTATGCATCAGAATAGGAGTTATCGAATCAACAACAGTAGTAAACTAATGCAAGAGTAAGAGGGAGGAGAATATGCGATATTTGGTGATCAAGGGGGGGCTTGCCTGGTTGCTCTGGCAAGAAGGAGGGGTCGTCGACGACACAGTCGATCACCGTGGCCCTGTCAGCGGTCTCAGTACGGGTGTCTATCCGAGAGAAGAGGGGGGAGAAACAATAAATATAAATCAAACAATGCACCACAAAGCATAACATGACAAAACGCGGTGCTAGGTGTGACCTAACGCGGTACTAAGTGATACTGGCGAGGATGAAAAACATCCGGGAAAGTATTCCCGGTGTTTCGCGTTTTCGGGCAGATGAAATGGAGGGGGAATGTTGCACATTCAGTATGATAGAGATGTGTGGCGGACGAACGGACCGCGTATTCGGATTCGTCTCGTTGTTCTGAGCTATTTTCATATATAAAACATTTTCATCCGAGTTACAAATTATTTTATATGATTTTCCGAAGTTTTAGACAATATTCTGAAATTAATATTAATTCGAAAATAAATAGCTAAATGCTAGGGGTACCCAGAAATGTACCCAACAGATGATAACTAAGGCTGACTGTGGGTCCAGGGGGTCCCAATTGACCAGTCAAAGTTTGACTGGTCAACAGGGAGTGGGCCCCCCTCGTCATACACTGTTTAGCTAATTAGTGGTTTAATTAACCTAACCACATACTTAGTTTAATTAAACCAATTTTAGATAAGTTAATTAAGTTAATTAATTAATTATTTATTTATTATTTTATCTATTTTTTTAAACATATTTTTTAAAGGGTGTTGGGCCCTACGTGCGGGGCCCATAGGTCAGTGGCACGAGCCACCGAGTGGGTGGTTAACGGGCGAAGCGGCGCACTGGATCGGGCGCCCGCCCAGGAGGGGACGAGGCCCCGACCGATGGCGGCCTCAGGACGGGTGTCCGCCGGCGGCTGCGGCGAGGGGGATCGGGGCGGCAAGGGGGGCGGCGAATCTGTGAGCGCCGGCGCAGCGGGCGTGGCCCGGGCAGGCAGGGAGCGTGACCCAGGTGAAGCCGACGTGGGGGCTGGGCGCAGATGCACACGTGCGGGCACGACCATGGGAGGTACGGCGCGCGGCCAAGGCTTGCCGCGACCATCGACAACGACGGAGGCGAGGGGAAGGAGGGGGCCGGTGAGGGGCTCACAGTGGAGCTTGATGTTGGGATCTGGAAGTCCGGGAGGCTCGGTGCGACGGATCCGGTGGCGATGACCGGCGGGGCTGAGGCGGAAGACGAGGCCGATTCGGTGTAGTGGTCCCGGGCTCGCTCCTGTGCGCGAAGTCAACGTAGAGGCGGTCGGCGGAGGCGATGCGGCGACGGCGTCGGGCGGGGTAGTGGCGTCAGCGATGGGCTGCGGGCTCGGGGCACGCCAGGCAGTGCCCGATCCACATTTCAGCGCGCTCGAGGGAGAGGGAGGGCGAGGTGGATCGATAGTGCTAGGGTTTCGGGGAGGGGCCTTGTAGGCCGGGGTGTATTGGGGGAGTGGGCCGGCCTCGGCCGACTGGGCCGCTTCGGCCAGCTGGGCCAAGGTGGCCCGGGGGCATTTTTCATTTGTTTATTATTTATTTATTTATTCTTAGCTTTTAAATTAAACAAAAGAAATGTGTTTTGTAAAATAAGAGGCTTGGTCCATAACTTACAATGCAAGTTTTGGCACTGCCATGAAAAGTTCGAGGTTATTTTGAAAAGTTTAGAATCGTGTTTGAATATAAATGGTTCATTAAGATGTTTTTGGACACAAATTAATTCCCAGGCGTATTTTCGGAATTCAAAAGAGGTTGGTTCCAACATGACAATTATCAAGGGATTAATTGCCACACATTGAACATTTTTGTTTGCATGTTTGATAAATTTGAAAATTTGGACTTTAATTTGTATTTGAATTTGAATCGATTTCAAAACAACGCGAGTTTACCAACAGTAATTGCGGTGACGTGTCATCATTAGCAGAGGGTTACTGTAGTTTAACTATCCGGGCGTCACAATTCTCCTCCACTACAAGAAATCTCGTCCCGAGATTTAGGAGGGAAGTAAGGGGGAAAGTTCTGGTTACAAAATTCTAACGGATCTTCTCGGTCTTGGCTGCCCGTCTCGAAGAGGTCGATTCATTACGTTCATGTCTTCCGTCCTCTGCTTCAGGTTATCGTGATCAAGTCGTCATCCTTTCTTCAGGATCTTCATCGTCCTACGAACACGACAAGGGGGAAAAACTCCGGAAGAACGCATCTCCACAAAGCTGGGCATCTGACAGTGAACTCAATGGGAAATACACGAGGTACCCCATGAGTTGTATTTCAGTGAATTTGTTTAGTGCAATAATCAATGGTACCAAAGTTTCAAACGGGTAGGCAGTCATTCGATGCCTAAACAGAAGCTGGAATGGGGTCTTGATCGACGAGAATAATATGGTGTTTGATACCAGGATGAAACATGGTAGAATTTAGCTCGTGAATTACACACGAAGCCAAGTGCAAAGAATACATTAGAATCAGGGTTGTACAGGAGAGTCAAGTTTCGATCCCGTGGACCTGTGGGTTATGGGCCCACCATGTGGGTTGAAAATAGGAAGGGTGGTGACATCTTGCACAGCCTCGACAGGGAGGCATGTGAGTGGGTAGCTTGTCAACTATGTTAGCAACTATGTTGGTACCAAGGACGGGGAACGAAGAGAACCATTTTCCCGCTCGTTGAAACGAGGCGGACCGCGGACCAATAGGCAAAGTTCTCGTCCAGCGGCAGTACCGGGATGTTATCAACAATAGAATCAAGGTCTTACTGACAGCGTTATACACCAAGGTGTTTACATCAGTAGAAAAATTATTACTGCTTAGATTGTATGTAGATCAAAGAAAGGTTAAACAAACAAATGAAAAGGAAAATTGTGATTACACACAATTAATAGGAGTATATCCTTCCCATGGACAAGAAGAACATGGCATACAGGGTAGGAGAGCAAGTACCCAACCATTCAGATAAGGAGGCAAGGAATAATCAAGATGTTACCCATACAACGGTGCTTGGATAACTAACCAAGAAACATTTAGCATCGCGCTTCAAATGCTCTTGGTGAGAATCAGAGTACCACAGACATGCTTTGAGATAGCATTGACATGGTCTTGAAGCAAAGGTCGGATTTGGATACACAAAGGATTCATCAGGAACTACTTATAGAATAAGTCCTACAATTTCCTCCTGGAAGAATGGTTATCCTTGCAAAAGAGATTATAATGATAGGTCCTCCAGTCAGGGTGCTAGACATGACAACATTACCGGGTCATCAAAAAGGACCAACATTATAACTACTAGAAGGTTGTCCCAACCATCATAACTGACCGAGATTCAGATCAGATTGGTGTCATGATACCTCGGACATCAGGATGTTCGAGAGGAAAAAGGTGCAACACAAATCGATGAAATAACATTGCAAGATTCTCGGGAAATGAACTATGGGAGCGGGTTCCCGAATTAATAGTTCATCATTTAAACCAAGGAGAGGATGGGGAGGCAGCTGATGGGCTCAGTGACAATTCATCGAGAATTCCAAATGGATGGATTTCCACAATAATGTGAACAAAAATATGACACTTGTCAATTCAAATGATATAATGTTGTATGCTCGAGGAAAACATACACCATTAATCATTAGTTGAAAGGTGTGCCCGAAATATGACCTTAGGCAGCAAGATCAATGTTAGAGTGATGATTCAATAACCAACAGTCTAAGAACAAACTGTCGATCGTTAACTTCATAGCAATAGGGTTGCTAGAAGTATAGAACTCAAGCAGCATCGTTAGCATATTGGTATCCCGGTTAAAAACAACACGGGGACCAAGGAAGAATGGTGATGGTGAGAAGTATCATCATACCGAGAATTTCTAAGGGGTGGAGCAATCCCCACAACATTCTCGACATAAAAGACAATAATACTTCAGGGCATAACACAACACTAGCTGGAGAGCAAGTTGAATTCATAATGTGGACAAGTTCGCGATGAAAGGAAGTCAAGGGTGTTGTTGATGATAAAAAATCATTGAGGTCAAGGAGGGTATTACTCATCATGGTCATAGTTGACATCTCGGAAGAAGTCAAAGCATTGAAGGTGATCCGACACATTTGTCGGGAGGTTTCAAGAGGATGCAATCAAACAACAATGGCAACAAGCAAGGGAATGATGAAGTGGCAAGTTATAGGATCAATATATAAGATGAAAGCTCGGAACTAAAGTTGCCTTTCAAGACAAGCAACATGGTGTTGAAAGCTCGACGTAAGTCGTGCTCACACACTGAAGAATTCGTGCGACAGAGAAGGATGAGGTAGCACAGTCAAAGATAGCAAGACCAGGATGCAACCGATAGTCTTGGAATGACCAGGTTGAGTTCAGAATTTCCTAGTAAAATACTAGGGGTATTTGATTTGTAGTGTGGAATAATTTCACTAGTCGGTGTCCTCAGTTGACAACAACCCAGAACCCGTAGAGTGATTACCACAAGGAAAGACATTACTTCAACAAAGTTAGTAAGATGTGGTGCAACGGCAAGACATCTTCGAGATACCAGGGGGTACTACTCGAAGGTAGAACATGATAGAAGTAGAACTGGATCATTGACCTATGACAGTAGATACTTCAACCTTGCCAAAATAGACGAGGCACTGGAATGAATTCCCATCAGATATATCAGATCAGGACAGCATGGTCGGAACCATAACCATAAGGAATCAATTCAAGAATACCGAAAGAATCATACAGCTGAATAATCATTTTGCAAGAAGCTTCCGAGACGGTCTACATAATTTTCATGGGCATGAACACAAAGTTCAAGGTCGACTCCCACTTCTTTAATGCATATCATTTCATTCACCTCTCACTTTGATAAAGTTGTAGTGTTGGAATTTTACCTGGTAGAACACCAGAAGGTATGACTTGTGAAAACTTTCGGGTTCTCACGAATTAGGGGAAGGCATAGGTTCAGCCCATCGGGCATCTTAGTACATATACCACAAGTTCCAAAAGTAAATACTCAAGCTCGAAAGAAGAGTATGGTTGGCCAAGCAGAGGATACAATTTACCAAAGGCATTATGTATTAGGGGAAGAACTCACAAGGTGATTGAATATGAAGGACACTGTTGGATAACAATCCAACAATGGATCGGGCGATCCACAACGGAGCTTATGTGAGTATCGGTACTCACTCAGAGGAAGAAAGAATGCAGAGGCATCAGATTCAAGAATCACCTGATTAGTCTGATGTTTAAATAGAAAGAAATTATGGTTTCCAAAACAAAGGATCAGAAGCAGACGCTCTGATCAATGATGGATAAGTTGAAAACACTTAGTTGGGCAATCAATAAAGGTTTGAATTGCCGAGAACCAACTCGTGTCCGGAATGACGTCTGAGCCAGAAAGATATTTTTTTAAGGATAACCTCATGACTGCGCGCATATGCACACATTGAATCAATAGGCTCAAAATGGCTAAGACAAGGGATATTAAAGAAGACTACTAGTCATATGGAATTAACCATAATGCAAGCAGGAAAGAATTTCAAGAGTAACCGGCTGCAGAGAATTTCCGAAAGATCGAAAAGTATTTAGAAGAATTTTGTGAGACACGTGATCAATTGAGAAAAATGTATCCTCGATAAATATGAGGAAATAACCGTAAGGGTTTTCATGCGAAATAAAACTGCAAGACAGTAAATTCAAAGGATTCTCGGGATAACGGAGAATATTTCGAGGCATCTTGTAACAACAAGAGCGACGAGGAATGATCATGAGAATGACAAGTGCATGCAGATATCCCTAGGGATATATCGGTGGCAGTGGATTGCAAAGGCGATGACCACAAGGGTCTCGGGAAAATATCGAGGGATATCCTCAGAATCTTCTGACGAAGCAGGTGATCTTTCGGAATGAGGGCTCTCTGGGAAAAATAATTACGAGGACCTAAAGTTAGATTTTAGCAAAATCACTTAACCCGAATAGAAGAGAGATCAGAGTCCCGGAGTAAGGATGAGGAATAAAAGATCCTAATACCACCCAATGGTGTTGTGGGCCCGTAAGCCATACAACAAGTTAGTAAATTTGTTTTTCAATGTCTAGACTCAACTTCGGCCAAGGAGTTGGAAAGGGGGATTCCTACAGGCAGTCGGCTCTGATACCAACTTGTGACGCCCCCGATTTGTCCGTACACTAATCATGCACGCAAATGTGTACGACCAAGATCAGGGACTCACTGGAAGATATAACAACACAACTCTAGACACAAATTAAAATAATACAAGCTTTATATTACAAGCCAGTGGCCTCGAGGGCTCGAATACATAGCTCGAAAACACAAGAGTCAGTGGAAGCAATAATATCTGAGTACAGACATAAGTTAAACAAGTTTGCCTTAAGAAGGCTAGCACAATTATAGCAACGATCGAAAAGGCAAGGCCTCCTGCCTGGGACCTCCTAACTACTCCTCGAAGCCGAACTCCATGTAGAAACATCATCGGGGTCCTCTGGGTCCTAGACTCCACCATCTGGTTGCATCAACCGAGAAGAAAGGAGAAAGGGGGAAAAGGGGGAACAAAGCAACCGTGAGTACTCATCCAAAGTACTCGCAAGCAAGGATCTACACTACATATGCAATGGTATCTGTGTAAAGGGGGTAATATATGTGGGTTAAACTGCAGAATGCCAGAATAAGAGGGGGATAGCTAATCCAATCGAAGACTACGCTTCTGGCCACCTCCATCTTGCAGCAGTAGAAGAGAGAAGATGGAAAAGTAACAAGTATCAAAGCTTCTGGCAGCCTCCGTCTTGAGTAGCTGAAGAGTTCACCAAGTAACAACGTATAACATAATCCTACCCGGTGATCCTCCCCTCGTCGCCCTGTGAGAAAGCGATCACCGGGTTGTATCTGGAACTTGTCTGGGTGTGTTTTATTAAGTATCCAGTTCTAGTTGTCATGAGGTCAGAGTACAACTCCGGGTCGTCCTTTTACCGAGGGACACGGCTATTCGAATAGATTAACTTCCCTGCAGGGGTGCACCACATAACCCAGCACGCTTGATCCCATTTGGCCGGACACACTTTCCAGGGTCATGCCCGGCCTCGGAAGATCAACACGTCGCAGCCCTACCTAAGCACAGCAGAGAGGTCAGCACGCCGGTCTAAGTCCTAGGCGCGCAGGGGTCCGGGCCCATCGCCCAACGCACACATGCACGTTGCGTACGCGGCCGGTGAGCAGACCTAGCAACCTCCACTACTAAGGAAGTTGCGTTACACGGTCCAACCCGGCGCGCGCCGCTAAGTCGCTGACATCTAGAAGGCTTCGGCTGATACCACGACGTCGAGTGCCCATAACTGTTCCCACGCAGCTGGTTAGTGCTTATAGACCAAATGGCCAGACTCAGATCAAATATCCAAACTCGTTAAGCGTGTTATTATGAAATAACCGCGGACAACGACCAGGGCCAGGCCACCTCTCCACTGGGTGTCACAACCTGCCCTGTCGCTCCGCCACAAAGATCCACTTGGGGGGCCGTCGAGAACTCAGGCCCATCACTACGTGGATGGAGCCACCTGTCCTTTCAGCCCCCACATCGAATCACTTGCGGGTACTCAATGAGCCGACCCGACTTTAGTCATATCATGTATCATGTAAAGTATGTATATAGTATATACCCGTGATCACCACCCGAGGTGATCATGGCCCGATAGTATAGCATGGCAGACGGACAAGGATGTGGGGCCACTGATGGAATACTAGCATCCTAAACTAAGCATTAGGATAACATGTAAAGGTATCAACAGTGATAGCAACAATGATAGGCTATGCATCAGAATAGGAGTTATCGAATCAACAACAGTAGTAAACTAATGCAAGAGTAAGAGGGAGGAGAATAGGCGATATCTGGTGATCAAGGGGGGGGGGCTTGCATGGTTGCTCTGGCAAGAAGGAGGGGTCGTCGACGACGCAGTCGATCACCGTGGCCCTGTCAGTGGTCTCAGTCCGGGTGTCTATCGAAGAGAAGAGTGGGGAGAAACAATAAATATAAAGCAAACATCGCACCACAAAGCATAACATGACAAAACGCGGTGCTAGGTGTGACCTAACGCGGTACTAAGTGATACTGGCGAGGATGAAAAACATCCGGGAAAGTATTCCCGGTGTTTCGCGTTTTCAGGCAGATGAAACGGAGGGGGAATGTTGCACGTTCAGTATGATAGAGATGTGTGGCGGACGAACGGACCGCGTATTCGGATTCGTCTCGTCGTTCTGAGCGATTTTCATATATAAAACATTTTCATCCGAGTTACAATTTATTTTATATGATTTTCTGAAGTTTTAGACAATATTCCGAAATTAATATTAATTCGAAAATAAATAGCTAAATGCTAGGGGTACCCAGAAATGTACCCAACAGTTGATAACTAAGGCTAACTGTGGGTCCAGGGGGTCCCAATTGACCAGTCAAAGTTTGACTGGTCAACAGGGGGTGGGCCCCCCCTCGTCATACACTGTTTATCTAATTAGTGGTTTAATTAACCTAACCACATACTTAGTTCAATTAAACCAATTTTAGTTAAGTTAATTAAGTTAATTAAGTTAATTAAATATTATTATTTTTATCTATTTTTTAAACATATTTTTTAAAGGGTGTTGGGCCCTACGTGCGGGGCCCATAGGTCAGTGGCACGAGCCACCGGGTGGGCGGTCAACGGACGAAGCGGCGCACTGGATCGGGCGCCCGCCCAGGAGGGGACGAGGCCCCGACCGGTGGCGGCCTTGGGACGGGTGGCCGCCGGCGGCTGCGGCGAGGGGGATCGGGGCGGCAAGGGGGGCGGCGAATCTGTGAGCGGCGGCGCAGCGGGCGTGGCCCGGGCAGGCAGGGAGCGTGACCCAGGTGAAGCCGACGTGCGGGGTGGGCGCAGATGCACACACGCGGGCACGACCATGCGAGGTACGGCGCGCGGGCAAGGCTTGGTGCGGTGGATCCGGTGGCGATGACCGCACTTCTAGGAAAAGGGCTATAGATGAAATTGATACTAATGACGCACCATACAGCAAGTGCGCCATTAGTATATAGTAATGGCGCACCAGCGACAGATACGCCATTAGAGTTCGAAGTACTAATGGCGCACCTTGCCCGGAGTGCGCCATTAGTATCAAGAATTTTTTTTTTAACTAGCGCGCCTGTCCAAATATACTAATGGCGCATCTATTAATAGTGCGTCATTACTAGTTGTAAATAGTAATGGCGCACCAGCAGTAAAGTGCGCCATTAATGGTCTTTTTTTATGATATTTTTTATTCAGTTTTTTATAAAACTACTAATGGTGCACTTTCCCGAAGTGCGCCATTACTAGTTTGAACTAGTAATGGCGCACTGCGCGGAAGTGCGCCATTAGTATGTTTTTTTTTCCCGGAATGTTGATTCATTTCTGTTTCGACACCCCCAGCCGGCGCACCTCTCGCACCCGACGCCCCCGACGCCGACACCCCCGACGCCGCCGCCCCCACGGCCCCGACGCCG
>LR738715.1:856318492-856354429 GCA_902687465.1 Secale cereale | reverse complement strand
ACGCCGCCGCCCCCGCTTCAACCTCGCCGCCGCCAGGTAACCACTCCGTCTCCTCCCCCCTTCCTTCCTTCCCCTCCCTCCCTCCCTCCTTCACTGCTAGTTCTAGGGTTCAACACATGATTTTTCACAGCACATGATTCTGCATCCATGCCCGATAGTTTGATTTTAGGGTAGTTTGAGTTCTAGGGTTCAGCACATGATTCTGCATCCATGCCCTAGATTTTAGGGTATTCTAAATCTAGGGTTCAGCACATGAGTTCTAGGGTTCTAGGGTAGTTTGATTTTTCGGCTGACCAATAACAACCAACAAGGGGGCAAAGAAGTCATCTACTTGTCAAACAAATTCACACCAGTGAACAACATACGTTTACATTACCCAGCTTATTCACCTTGATTTTATTATTATAGATTCTGGTTACTCAAAATTACAATAATGTACCCAGTAATACAACACTGCACAAAAAGTAAATAGTTGTGACAGCGTAGCAGAACAAAAAAAGACAAGTCCCACCGGAGCTTAAATAATTATTGTCTGATTTACTTGGTGCGTTTTGTGTTTCTAGTGTTGAAGGATGTCTCTGTTTGAGTTGTTGGCTGCTGTCATTCTAGCCAGCAAACAAATGCCTCTGTGCGAGCCTATCTTGTCTAGATATGTGCTAGGAGCTATGATATGTATCTACAGTGAGGAAACAGGTTGGGTGGGAAAGCAAAATTAAACCATAAATTTTTTAACTGTTCATGCTGCTGTTATGAATTCACTGCTGTTTTAAATATTTGAACTTCAAACTATTGTTTTACAAGCTTCTGCAACTTTTTCTTAACTGTTCATGCTGCTGTTATGAATTCACTGCTGTTTCTACTGTACTTGTCATGATGTTGTACTTGTGATGATGCTACTTGTGATCTTCTGAAATGACCCATTGGCGACTTCATTAGGCGGGGGTAATGATTTTGCAGGTACCCCGAGAGGCCCTTGAGTTTGCTGGAATGTTGATTAACTTCCGTTCCGGCAAATTTGGGTACTCCATATGTCCTATTTTCAGCAAAGGTCATACTGAAATTTTCCGTGAATTTTAGCATGACTTTGCTAAAAATAGGACATATAGGGTACTTGTGACTAATGCATGGGCCGGGGTATCTTAGTGGTTAATTAGGTAGGATCAAGTGATTAGAGCCAAGTGATTAGGCCCAACTTATAATTCTCCTTCCTAGCTTAGCTTTTAGGATGCTTCGGTGTCGACAAACCATAAATTATGAAACCTTGGCTTTTAGGGTCCCTCGGTGTCGATAAAAAACGAAATGATGAAAGCTTAGGCTTTTAGGGTGCCTGGGCGTCGAAAAACCCTCAATTATAAAAGCTTAGCTTTTAGGATGCCTCGGGGTCGAAAACCCTAAATGATGAGACCATGATCTTGTTCCTTGACAATAACCAACTTTTAATGAGTTTATAGAGAGGATAGTAATCAGATTGTGAGGATGGTATGTAGCAGAACTAGTGCAAAAGTGTTGACAATGTTAGTCCTAATGAGCCTAGGATGGTGCCACAGCTAGCTTGTCTAGGTACATATTTTTAGTTTATAAAGTTTAATCTCTTTGAAACATAGGAAATGTCGTCTTCCGACGACGATAGGATCCCGGAGTGCTCCTGGTGCGGTGACGACCGGGGTCTGTGCGACAGGCCTCACCTGGTAGACGGTCGTTACTTCAGTATTAAGCTCGACGAGACCTTCGATGTCGAAACGGTACGCAACGACAAGTCTTGTTTCGTAATTAATTAAGCACGATTTCTAGCTACTTCAATGTGTAAGTAATTAATTTTCTTCTTTTACATGCAACTAGTTTATCCCGTGTCATGCAAGACGCTATGTCTTGGAGAGGATGGGATTTGAAGATCATGAAACTTCGGAGACAAAGCAAATTCAACTAAGGACCATGCATAATGTTGATTTAGAAGTGGATTTGTACAATTCAGATAACGTAACCACTTTTGGTTGCAAGAATTGGGAATCATTTTGCATGATATATTGTTTTTATGAGGGTATGCTTCTCACCATGGATCTTGGTAATCCGGATTCCATCGTCGAAGATGATTTGGACATTTGGGTCCTTGTTGACGATATGATTCCAATTCTACCGAGAAGTGGGTTTATCAAACATAGTTATTTAGTAATTTATATTGTTTATTTCAAAATAGTTGACAACTTATTTCCATTGATAGGTTATTTTGATTATTGAAATAATGTGAGGATGATGCTAGACAGAACCTACTACACCCCTGGCTCAGTATGTACTTATAAGGACAAAGAGCAGATCATCTTCTTTTATTCCTTTCTTCTGGATTACATTCAACATCGCAATATTGATCCACAATATAGTCAATACGTCCCACTAGTGCACGTATTGAACTACGTTAATATCAATGGAGATACCATGGTAAGATTTTTGTACTATTACGACATTCGTGCATGTTTTGCATTAGTTTTTCTCGAACTGAACTACAATGCTAACTACGAAGTCTTACTATATGTTTTGCAACAGATTCTCCCTAGTGACTGTGTGCCTCCTGTCATGTTTCAATCTGGTCAACTACAAGTTTTAAACATTCTGCCAGGTGAACCTACAAATCACATGTGTCCATATCGGATTTCTTCTGAAAATGAAGGAATGAGAATCAAAGAATGGCGAAAAATAATGAAAACTCGTAAGGAGGTACTTGGAAGCAATAGAGTGAGAAGGGCAAGAAATGGAGACAAGATAATCTGCGTTCTTCATAATGGCCCTTTAAATCTAATTGATTTAGAGACAAACGCCATCTTGTTTTATGCCATTTTATCTTAGAAAATTGCTACGTAGTAGAAGTTGTATGGTCGATAATGATGTGTAAGACTTATTATTTAATACCTATGTTGAGTTTTTATTATTATTATGATCGATGATGCATGATGCTAAGTTGTTCTATGAGCTATTATATACTCCCTCCGTTCCGATTTACTCGTCGTGGTTTTAGTTCAAATTTGAACTAAAACCACGACGAGTAAATCGGAACGGAGGGAGTAGATTCTAATAGTTTCGATGTGCGTACCATATATGTTGGCTCCACGAGAAATTATATTTATATATATGCATAACCTGTGCAAAAAACAGAAAAAAAAACAAAATATTCATACTAATGGCGCATCACTGCAGAGTGCGCCATTAGTATGCCAAAGCACCTAGCCCCTGGGAGGCATACTAATGGCGCACCACTGTGCATACTGATGGCGCATTAGTGGTGCGCCATTAGTATACCAGATACTAATGGCGTGCTAGTAATGGCGCACCACCAATGCGCCATTAATGGCCAAACTAGGTGCGCCATTAATAGGCCTTTTCCTAGTAGTGCCGGTGGGGCAGAGGGGAAGGAGGGGGCCGGTGAGGGGCTCACAGTGGAGCTCGATGGTGGGATCTGGAAGTCCGGGAGGCTTGGTGCGGCGGACCCGATGGCGATGACCGGTGGGGCAGAGGCGGAAGACTAGGCCGATTCGGTGTAGTGGTCCCGGGCTCGCTCCTGTGCGCGAAGTCAACGTAGAGGCGGTCGGCGGAGGCGATGCGGCGACGGCGTCGGGCGGGGTAGTGGCGTCAGCGATGGGCGGCGGGCTCGAGGCGCGCCAGGCAGTGCCCGATCCACATTACAGCGCGCTCCAGGGAGAGGGGGGGCGAGCTGGATCGATAGTGCTAGGGTTTTGGGGAGGGGCCTTATAGGCCGGGGTGTATTGGGGGAGTGGGCCGGCCTCGGCCGACTGGGCCGCTTCGGCCAGCTGGGCCAAGGTGGCCCGGGGCCGGGCATTTTTCATTTGTTTATTATTTATTTATTTCTTCTTAGCTTTTAAATTAAACAAAAGAAATGGGTTTTGTAAAATAAGAGGCTTGGTCCATAACTTACAATGCAAATTTTGGCACTGTCATGAAAAGTTCGAGGTTATTTTGAAAAGTTTAGAATCGTGTTTGAATATAAATGGTTCATTAAGATGTTGTTGGACACAAATTAATTCCCAGGTGTATTTTCGGAATTCAAAAGAGGTTGGTTCCAAAATGACAATTATCAAGGGATTAATTGCCACACATTGAATATTTTTTTTTGCATGTTTGATAAATTTGAAAAATTGGACTTTAATTTGAATTTGAATTTGAATCGATTTCAAAACAACGTGAGTTTATCAACAGTAATTGCGGTGATGTGTCGTCATTAGCAGAGGGTTACTGTAGCTTAACTATCCGGACGTCACATGGGTCCATTAGTATCGGTCCGATTACAAACCGGGACTAATGAGGTGAACGTAAAGTAGTTTTCTACTAGTGTGCTTAGTACATTATCACTGTGCGATTTGTGTACAATTGGACGCTATGAACGTGCAAGGGGATTTGCCTACCTGGACCGGGAAGGACATGTCGAACCAACGTTCATTAAATGAGTTGACAACTATGGGCCATAGCATGAGCACATGTTGATACGAAGGAAATATTGAAATATATACATGAGTGGACGCTTATTAAATGAGTTTACAATGGTGGGCCGTAGCATGAGCACACATTGAAAGAGGATATGAAGGAAATATTGAAAGATATACATAAGTGGATGCTTATTAAATGAGTTGACAACGGTGGGCCATAGCATCAACACAAGTTGAAAGAGGATACGAAGAAAATATTGGAAGATATACATGAGCGGACGCTTATTAAATGAGTTGACAACGGTGGGTCATAGCACGAGCACACATTGAAAGAGGATACGAAGGAAATATTAAAAGATATACATGAGCGGATGCTTATTAAATGAGTTGACAGCGGTGGGCCATAGCATCAGCACACGTTAAAAAAGATACAAAGGAAATATGGGAAGATAGACATGAGCGGACACAAATCTCGAAGAGATTGGACAAATCAGATTAACAAGAGCATCGAACGGGCTTCAACACAAAATTTCCAAAGTATAATTTTTTAATAGAAGGGGTATAACCATATTGTTATCGAGTATTATCATGTTTCATCTTGTTTCAAAGTGTATGGTGAATGTCCGACATGAACAGTAGATCCTTGCACACTATATAACATGCACTGTAGGAAAGCTTTTCTCGCGACATGCATACTCTAGAAGGTTATGTCATATTTTTAGCACGTAACACTTGGACTGACGTAGTCTTTTTTTTTTTTTGTGAAATGCTAAGGGCATCTACAACGCCGGTGCTAAGACCAGGCGCTAGGTTCGAATTCCTGGCCGTTTTGTTAAAATCCCGATCGATCCCAGGATTCCGGCTGGCATCGATGCCAAGCCTGTCGTCGGGCGCCTGGTATCTTTTTTTCTTGCGTGGGCCTTTCTAACGAGGGCAACAGATCCTCAACTGATCATCGTAGCGCTCAAATAGGCACCTGTGCGTTGCCCCAACAAACTCCTCCATCGATGCTTCTCCCTTAATTTTTTTTATGTTCTAAGCGCCCAAACAAGCGCCCGTCCATTGTAAATGCCCTAACTAGTGCATGTTTACTCACTAGTACAAAATGGATCTGGAGGCGGTTTTAGGGCGGTTTTATCTACTGTCTCTAGCCAACCAAAGAGAATACTCATATTATTCAAGGTGCACGAGGAACCGTTTGGATTTTTTATTGTGCTTGAATTAATAACTTACAATCTCCGTCGATTCTATACATAAGTAACCGACTGCAAAAGTTAGTAGCCTCGTTTGGCTACGTATACCGAACCAGCTAGAATATTAATTAGTTAGTATTTCTGTTAGATTTCCGTGCAAATCGGATCGTAGTGAGTAACACCAGGGCTGCAAGTCAAACGAGAAGTGGTGTTTCCAGATATATATACTCATTTATGTTTTGCACCGCCCTGCAAATTTAAAACAACAAAAAAAATAGAAAACTTAAAGCGCAAACCGTGCGGACACTAGGCTTATGGCGCGAACGAGTTGTGCTCGTGGAGTTGCTGACGTCACCTGGATATAGATGTTGTAGCGCCGTAGCATATCATCGTGGTGGTGTGGCCAGTCCAGGAAAGAATTAAGAATCTGCTTCACATTGAGTCATTTATATCTCCAATTATAGTATCCCACATATAGCAGCAGAGGAAACCTGTAAACCAGGAAGAGATATATGGAGCTTTAATTCGCTCCTTCAAACGGAAACGGCTATACATACGGCTTGACGGTGAGGACCTTGCCCAGCAACCACCACCACCGCACAGCGCCGTCGCAGGACAGCAGGTGCCCCGCCGGCCGCCCAGCATCCGCCCTGCAACGCCGTCGCAGGGTGCCGGCGCCATGGATCACGTGGAGGAAGATGATGCCCTCACCGTGGTCCGCGACGAGGACAACTTCATTTCCCCCAGCGCCGTGGATCCAAAGAACTGGCGGCTCCATGGTCCGGCTAGCCGGGAGGGAGATTCCACCCAGCCGCCGGTGAGGCGCATACCGCCACCGTCGGACTCGGAGGGGATGTACCAGTGCACCAAGTGCCCCAGGAAGTTCCCCACCCCTCAATCCCTTGGCGGCCACATGTCGGGGCACGGCAAGGCCAACAGGGTCGCCGAAGCGCAGCAGCGCGTGGACGGGCTCGCCGTCGCCCGGGCCGTTGACAACATCATGGCGCCGACCATAGCCCCGGCGCCTATGGCCGCAGCCGCGATTGATCTCAACATAGCCCAGGCGTCTCCGGCCGCAGCCACGGTGGTACCGCCGGCGGCCCCAAACCCAAATGGGATTCCCAGGGACTTCGATCTCAACGTCAGGATCCCCTGGGAATGAATCGGAGAGCTAGCGCTATACCCTTGCTGGCCATGGAATATTGGTCTGCTCTGGAGTCTGGAGTCCGTGCTACTAGCCTACTACACAGCGAGCATCATTTGCTTGATCCTAGCTAGGTAGTGGTGTGTATCGGTTGAGTGTCATTTTAGTATGTTCTGTTAATTATCACATACTTCTTGGGTCCCAAAATAAGTGTCGTTTTTGGGACGGAGGAAGTACTAGATAGCTGCATGTGAAGTGCTTCTGAAACATTCTATTGTCCGCAAGACTGTAATGTCTGGCTAGTTTTAATTGAGAATTTGGGATATGTGTCCCTCTAATGTTGTGTGTGTGTGTGTGTATTTATGTAATATCGACATATAATTCTTTCAGTCAGAGCTTCATTTCTCGCTCCTAGTAAGCTATACTGTTACCGTCCATATGATTTCTTACCAATGAAAAAAATAGCGTGCTACAGCAAAATAGCGCCGACCTCAAAATATGCTATTATCGTGCTATATCGCGCTATAGCGTGCTATTAGTGAGACGTTGTACACTGATAAATTTAGCGAGACAATTCTCAATATGCTATAGCGTGCTATTAGCGAGGTTATAGCGTGCTATTTTTTTCAGTGTTTCTTACTCGCGATGATGCAGGTTGATTGGAACAATCAAGCTGACTTACTAGAAATTTCTTATCGAGTTTTAGTTTGTTGATTCATTAGCAGTACAGAATCATTAACAGGCCCGAGTATGTTCCAGTTACAACGTACTTATGTTTCTTGTTGTTGGTTTGGCAAGCTCTTCATGCACCAACACGGGAACTGGCTTGAGCTTACAAAAAGAAAAACAGAAACTCTGTTGCAGCAAATCCAAGAGTTTTGGTTCAGTTTACAGCTGTTATGGTACTTTACTCAGCTACACAATCTAGTTAGATTGGAAAATCTTCTAGTTCTAGTAAGGAAAAGAAAAGGCCACTCTTAAAAAAAAACTTGCAGAAACAATTATTATATCTACAAGTTAAAGAAAAAGGCACCGAGTCGGTATGGAAGAATTAAGTGTTCTTGGCTTGACCAGCTCAGATCAGCCACCATTAGTTAGTGAGTTTTGCTTCCGAACAACACCCCCACCCCCCATGGCCCCATCCCCCACCCCGCGCGAAAAGTTTACAAATTTTGATACACGCAGATTAAAGGTGGAGATTATAAGTTACCCCTTCAATCAAAATGATTAGATTGTTCTGATCTCTGGTTTTATCCATTGGGAGAATGTAAGTTTAGAATTAGTTGATCGCGAATGTATGAGAAAACTTTTTTTAAGCAACTTTAAGATTCGTGTAAACTTTAATGGGGTGTACCGAAGTAATAGTTTGTTGACCTTTTCACCACTGTCGAGACTTAGCAGGCCATATCCACATACAAAAGCACAACACTTTAGGGCCATATTGAGGAGATTTTATACGGTTCGGGATACAAGAACTACTTCATTTGACGTGTTACACAGATACTCTTTATGTGGGACATGTAAAGAAGCATACCATTCTTACAGATTGTGAAGTTCTTGAATGGTTGGATGGTTAGAGGTCTTAATCGCTCGTGGGCGAAGGACAACCTTCAAATTTGTGGTTGGCCCCACTAGTAGAAAACATGCATTGGTTCGGGCCTGGCAAACCTATTAGTCCCGGTTCACTCACGAACCGGGACCTAGGGGGCATACGTCCCGGTTCGTGCGCCCAGGGGGCCGGCCGGGCCTCATTGGGCATCTGTCCCGGTTGGTCTGGACCCATTTGTCCCGACTTCAGGAACCAACCGGGACCAATGGGCCTCGCTCCTGGCCCACACTCATTGGTCCCGCTTCTTGGCAGGAACCGGGACTAAAGGCACCACTCCTGACCCGGTTTCTGTAACGAACCGGGACCAATTGGTTGCCTATATATACCCCATCGCCGGCTAGCAGAGCACTCCACACTACTCTGTTTTTTTTGGCCGACGAGTTTTGTTGAAAAAATATCATCTGCGACGTACTTTTTGTAATATACCTTTTCACGTACAAACACATCAGTATATACGTAAACATTTAAAATATGTAGACTCGCATGAATTTTTTTATAAAAATCATTTTGGAGTATCTAATAATTATTAATGAAGTATATTAAAAATAATAAAGAGGTATAAAAGATTCATCTATATGGTATATGATGAGCGGGAGTACGTACTCTCAAGAGTACACAACCATTTTCCTATATATATATATATATATATATATATATATATATATATATATATATATATATATATATATATATATATATATACAGCCGTTATATTCTCATAACATTATGAGAATAATATTCTCATAACATTTCCGAACTGCATTGCAAAATTGCATTGGAGAGCTAAACGCACCGCACCACAGAGACCAGCGAACTTCATGTTGAAAAAACTGTACATGTTGTTTTTTTGGTATCTTTTTTGCTCTAGTTTTTTAACCGTTTATCGGAATTATGCGTGTAATATACCGTTGAAAAGCTATGGAGTAGACGCAACTTCGCTATGTTGAACACTTTTCCAAATTCATCATAGTTTAAGATTAGTTTCGAAAATCGTCCGGCTCACAACGAATAGCAGCGAGCGTTTTTTGGCATTTTTTTCTAAACCGCTCGTCGGAACGAAACATATGATACACCGTTGGAAAGGTATCGTCGCCACGCATCTTTTTCGTATCTATTATTTTTTCTAATTCGTTACGGTTTAAGAGCAGTTTTGAATTTACTAAATCGCGGAATTGTGTTTTTCGATTTTTTTTCAAATTTTCGGTACTGTTTTCACTCTAGTTTTTTAACCGTTTGTCGGAACAAGGCGTGTAATATACCGTTGGAAAGCTACGAACGAGGCGCAACTTTCATATGTTGAAATGTTTTTGAGATTCCTTACGGTTTTTAGTTAAATTTGAAAGTCGTGCGGCTGGCTACGAACTGCAGTGCGTTGAGAAGTGTTTGAGAAGTGAGCTGCTTTCCGATGTGTGTTTTGTTTTTTGATCACGAAGTGAACCGCATTACTCTTTTTGTGTTGTTTTTTGCGCGAGTTGAGAAGTGTTTTGAGAAGTGAGCTGCTTTTCGATGTGTGTTTTGTTTTTTGATCACGAAGTGAACCGCATTACTCTTTTTGTGTTGTTTTGCTAACAATTTTTTTTTGAGATTCCGCTATTTTTTTTTTTGCATTTTCATGTTTGAGAAGTGAGCTGCTTTTCCGATGTGTGTTTTGTTTTTTGATCACCAAGTGAACCGCATTACTCTTTGGTGTTGTTTTGGTAACAATTTTTTTTACACGGGCGATTTGTTGTTGTCTTTTCTCGTATTAATTAATTTTTTACACGCGTTTTGAGAAGTGTTGAGAAGTGAGCTGCTTTCTGATGTGTTTTTGTTTTTTGGATCACCAAGTGAACCACAACGGTTTTTTTATGACCAACTTTCGCGAGAGAACAAAGTGAGCTTCAAAGAGTCCTTTTGCAATGGACTTTTTTAGACCAAAGTGCACTGCATTTTTTGCTTTTCCAACAATTACAAAACAAACATTGCAAGTTTTACACAGCAAGCGATCACCGTCGTAGCAAGTTTTACACAGATTTTTTGCATGTCCAATGTATTTTGAGGGGGAACTGAAACTTAGATACAACAACAGTGCACTTCATTTTCATGCTATTTTGCACCGGCTACCATGCAAAATACACACATACACACAAAATCATCATGAGCACACTATACTGCAGTGGGGATGTCATCGCCAGCAACCAAAACGAACTGCGTTGCAGTAACCGATATGTGTCTCGCCGGATTCCCAGCGCGGGAGAGCCCGTCCCGACTTCAGATGGAGCGGCAGGAGAAGGCACAGCGTGGCCAGCACCATGGATCTCACGGCGAACTGCTAAACAAAACTTAGCAAGCTTAAAAAATCAAAACGAACTGAAATCAGGCTGTCGCAGGCACTGCTCGATGGTGGATGAAGTCGAATAGGAAGAGGGACTCATCTGGGACCGACGGAGCCCTCGGGGATGTCGCGCTGGAGCCGGCGCACGGTGGTCTCGGGCAGCAGCAGCAGCTTCTGGACGGAGCCCTCGGGGATGGCTTGCATTTTAGTATTTTTAATTGAGAAGGTCAGTACTTGTCACTTACCAAGTGCCATTTTGAAATTCATCCAGGCTCTGCACGAGGCTCTTATCAGGCAAGAGGAACTACTTGCTTACGTTGACAGGAAGACAATTGCCAAGGCCCAGGTTTGTAACGCATAACGCAACCAGTCTTTTCACCGCTTGTTTCATCTATTGATCTGTTTTCTCACGTGTCTTGTCTGCCTCTTCCTGATGCAGAAAAAGAAGAAGAAGCCGATGTCTTGCTACTAGGACAAGGAGAGCGAGACCCACCTTGTTTTAGTTTATCTTTTTCTGAGATGCCGGAGATGGCGTTTGAGATGATGTAAACGGTTGATCCGTTCGTTTTCCTGACAAATGTGAAGATGGCAGACATGGGTTTGTAAATGGACAGAAAATCCTGACATAAATAAATGTGTTTTTTGGGCCGAATTCTACCCGTTTCAACCTGCCTGTCTTATAAATACAGGATTTCAGGCAGAATGCCGTTGTTCACCAATCTTTGTTCTGCAATTTGTTCACCCGCGCTTTAACCATCACAAGCCTAAAGATACACAGCTCTAGCTGAACTATTTGTAGTTCTCACAGGATGCAAATAACCAGCGGAAACATCATGTGCCACAATCCTCCTATACTCAGTTGCAGCCAGATTGTTGCAGACAACACCAATTTTGTGACGACGGCGCAGGCGAGCACCACGCCGGCGTACACCTCGACGACGCCGCTCCAGAGCACCACCCGCACCACCGAGGCCGCCGGCCACGTGGACCCGGCGCTCGCGCTGAGCTCAACCGACGCCGCGTAGCTGTCGGGCGCCCGCCGCCGGCCCCCCATGAGGTACGCCTGGCCGCGCTGCTGCTGCTGCTTCTTCCCGCCCCGCCGCAGGGCCCGCGGGATGTACCTCGCCAGCGACGCCGTCGACGTGCAGCTGCCGCCCCCGCCACCGCCTCCGCCACGACGAGACATGATTCGCTGGTTGCTGGGTACGTGAAGATCTCGATGGATCGATCAGGTGGGGAGCATTGCTCGGCGCTGCGAGCGTGGGTACATATAGAGGGGCTGTGGAAGAGCGCGAGGTGGGGGGCGGCGCCATGGAGGGAGTTGGTGCGGCGGCGCGGGGTAGGTGGTGCGGTGGTGGAGCATCGGGGAGAGAGAGGAGAGTGGGTGGCTGAGGTGAGGATAAGGTCGGATGGGGTTCGTTCGGTTCCTTCGCGCGGTTAGTTTTGTAGCTATGGATAGATCCTGTGTGTTATGAGAATAAGGCTAGTGTTAGGAGAATAGGGTCTTAAGGGGTGTTATGAGAATAGACCCACCCTATATATATATATATATATATATATATATATATATATATATATATATATATATATATATATATATATATATATGCACATGAGGTGTTCGATGAAATGCCCGAGCCACACTAGTTAAGCTTTCTTCTCTCGAAGCTCGAACTCCAAGCTCCATTTTCGCCGAGATTTGGCTAGGTTTAGCGGTCCGTCACGTCCCGTCCCCGTCTTCACTGCCATCGATTGCCCGCGTCGATCTCGTTGCTGGCACCACCGTGGTGAGCTATGCATGTACTTTGAATATAATGTGATGATGAACTTATATTAATTTGAGTGGAAATGTATCCATGATGTTCTGTAATGATTTTTGACACTTAATTATATATAAATGCAAGCAGATGAACCGGCAATGGATGTACGGTGACAGACGCACCTCCGAGTACATTAATGGCATATGCATAATTTTCTCGAAGTGGCTAAGGCAAACAAGCAGAATGGTTTTATGTGTTGTCCATGCACTATCTGTGGGAATACGAGGTCTTACTCCGACTCGAAAACCCTTCACACCCACCTGCTTTATAACGGTTTCATGCCACACTATAATGTTTGGACCAAGTACAGAGAAATAGGGGTTATGATGGAAGACAACGAAGAAGAAGAGGACGATGACAACTATGTGCCCCCGAAATACGGTGATGCTGCAACGGGGGAAGCTGCTGAAGGTCAAGAGGAACCAGACGATGTTGTGCCCGATGATGATCTCCGTCAAGTCATTGTTGATGCAAGGAGACAATGCGAAAGTGAAAAGGAGAAGCTCAAGTTCGATCGCATGTTGGAGGATTACAAAAAAGGGTTGTACCCCAATTGCGGAGATGGCAACACAAAGCTCGGTACCGTACTGGAATTGCTGCAGCGGAAGGCAGAGAATGGTGTGCCTGACAAAGGATTTGAGAAGCTACTCAAAATATTGAAGAAAAAGCTTCCAAAGGATAAGGAATTGCCCGACAGTACGTACGCAATAAAGAAGGTCGTATGCCCTCTAGGATTGTAGGTGCATAAGATACATGCATTCCCTAATGACTGCATCATGTACCACGGTGCATACGAGGATTTGAACGCATGCCCGGTATGCGATGCCTTGCGGTATAAGATCAGACGAGATGACCCTGGTGATGTTGACGGCGAGCGCCCAAGGAAGAGGGTTCCTGCCAAGGTGATGTGGTATGCTCCTATAATACCACGGTTGAAACGTCTGTTCAGAAACAAAGAGCATGCCAAGTTGATGCGATGGCACGCAGAGGACCGTAAGAAAGACGGGAAGTTGAGAGCACCCGCTGACGGGTCGCAATGGAGAAAAATCGAGAGAACGTACTGGGAGGAGTTTGCAGGTGACACAAGGAACGTATGGTTTGGTTTAAGCGTGGATGGCATTAATCCTTTTGGGGAGCAGAGCAGCAATCACAGCGCCTGGCCCGTGACTCTATGTATATATAACCTTCCTCCTTGGTTGTGCATGAAGCGGAAGTTCATTATGATGCCAATACTCATCCAAGGCCCTAAGCAACCCGGCAACGACATTGATGTGTACCTAAGGCCATTAGTTGAAGAACTTTTACAGCTGTGGAATGGACAAGGTGTACGTGTGTGGGATGAGGCCAACCAGGAGGAATTTGACCTACATGCGTTGTTGTTTGTAACCATCAATGATTGGCCTGCTCTCAGTAACCTTTCAGGACAAACAAATAAGGGATACCACGCATGCACGCACTGTTTAGATGACACCCAAAGTATATACCTGGACAGATGCAGGAAGAATGTGTACCTGGGGCATCGTCGATTTCTTCCGACCAACCATCGATGTCGAAAGAAAGGCAAGCATTTCAAAGGCGAGGCAGATCATCGGAAGAAGCCCGCCATGCGTACCGGCGATCACGTACTTGCTATGGTCAATGATTTACAGGTAATCTTTGGAAAGGGTCCCGGCGGACAATCTGTTCCGAATGACGCTGAGGGACGCGCACCCATGTGGAAGAAGAAATCTATATTTTGGGACCTACCCTACTGGAAAGACCTAGAGGTCCGCTCTTCAATCGACGTGATGCGTGTGATGAAGAACCTTTGCGTGAACCTGCTAGGCTTCTTGGGCATGTATGGGAAGACAAAAGATACACCGGAGGCACGAGAGGACCTGCAACGTTTGCACGAAAAAGACGGAATGCCTCCAAAGCAGTATGAAGGTCCTACCAGCTACGCTCTTACCAAAGAAGAGAAGGAAATCTTCTTTGCATGCCTGCTCAGTATGAAGGTCTGATGTCTACACACGCTTCTACTCTTGTAGACTATGTTGGGCCTCCAAGCGCAGAGGTTTGCAGGACAGCAGCAATTTCCCTCAAGTGGATGACCTAAGGTTTATCGAACTCAGGGAAGTAGAGGTTGAAGACGGTCTCTCTCAAGCAACCCTGCAACTAAGATACAAGAAGTCTCTTGTGTCCCCAACACACCTAATACAACTAGGAGTTGTATAGGTGCACTAGTTCGGCGAAGAGATGGTAAAATATGGATGATAGGAGTGGCAAAGCAAAGTAATATAAATCTGTAATAAAAAGTGCAGCAAGCAAACAAGTGGTAAACGTGAGAACAAATGGTATTGCAATGGTGGAAACAAGGCCTAGGGTTCATACTTTCACTAGTGGCAACTCTCAACAACATTAACATAATCGAATCACATGATATTTCCCATAAAACATGCAATGGAGACACACCCGGAGGTCATTCCTTCATGGTCAAGAGAGGACGAGAATTATGTAGGGCTACAAAAGCACACCTCAAAGTTCGTAGTTCTCAATCTAAGGATTTCCCAATGTCACCGCGGCCATCCAAAGAGAGTCCCACAATCACCACAACATATCTAAAGGATAGTCAAAGACAAACACCAAGAGACTCTCAATCTTCAATCAACACACAAGAGAGGAAATCACTCATGAAAATACTTTTCTATTCCATGTCCAATAGACCGCTGTCACCTTGGTCTCGGGGATTATACTAGATAAAGACAAGTGAGTACATCAATCCAATACATAGAGGAAGGGGAAATATCATGGGATCACCCTAGAATAACATAGCCTATGATCACAACGAAGATCACATCATGGGAGAGAGATTGACCACATAGCTACTCGTAAGAACCTCAGCCCCGAGGAGGAACTACTCCCGCATCATGGAGGGAGGAAGCAACGTCGATGGAGATGAATCCGGGGGCACTTCCCCGTCCCGGCAGGGTGCCGGCACAAGAATTCTGGTCCCCCGAAGCTTGATGACGATGGCGGCGGAGATCGGAATCACGTCTGGAGAAAAGGGGTCCGGAATCAGGGTTTCCGCGACACAGTGTAAATATATGCCAAAGGGGGGCATCAGAGGGGGTCAGGGGTGCCCAGGCGCCCCCCCGGCGCGGCCAGGGGGGGCCGCGTGGGCAGGCCGCCTGGAGCCCCTGTGGGTCCCCTCCGGCCCTACTTTGGCGGCATGGAAGTTTCCGGAACGCTGATTTTTTATATATTTTTCCAAGAATTTTTCTGGCAATTTACGTAATGGGAAAACCTGAAATACAAAAACAGCAGAAAACAGAAACTGGCACTGGGGTGCACTGAGTTAATAGGTTAGTCCAAATATGATCAAAAGTGTATGAAAGTGTATAAATAACATAGCAATATCACACAAAAGAGGCATGGAGCAAGCAGAAATTATAGATACGTTTTGGACGTATCAACATCCCCAAGCTTAATTCCTGCTCGTCCTCGAGTAGGTAAATGATAACAAGCATAATTTCTGTGGTGACATGCTATTAACCATATGAGGACTTTTCATAGTCACATGACAAAAGCTTACTGAGACAATGAATCTGTAGTAATTAAGTTGCCTCATTAGAAAATCACAAAGAACTGAAAGTTTTACAATATGATACTGAAACACTCAATAGATTTGTAGTGAGCATGGTGTGCAAATATGACAAAGTGATATCTCGCTTGCCCCCTTTAGTGAAGCAAAACATAAATGCAGGGGCACCTCCAAGGTTTAAGTGACGACTAGATACAATGATTTCAGAATAAACGATATCATAATCATGCAAAAGACAATGGTACTTTGGGACAATGCACATTACACTCAGAATGACAATCATGCTCTCAATAGTTGGTGCTTTAAAGAAGGTGGAGACTCTCGAACCGTGGCTTTTGTTGGCAAGGTTGAAAACCCGAAGTCGGAAACAAAGACAAAACATGTACCAGAGCTCTTGGTTTTAAAAACAGAGGTAATAATATTTTTTTTAGATTATGCATGTTCCGTCAACAAATGCTAGCAGATAACTCAATTACTTCTTGAGATGGACAAGTTTCGAGGAACGGCTCCCGAATGAGGACGATCACATCCTCTTAATCTCCTTTGTTTATCACTGCCAAAGTTTTCTGATTTCTCATGAACAAAGCGTGAAGGAGGGTTTGTTTGTTATATTAATTTTGAGCCGGGCGCACTCAATGCCAGTTCCTTCTCGTATTATGGGTTTGCACATTATACATGCAATCCCGGGGTGAAGCTTGTCCAACTTAAAAAGATTATGAATTAACTACTACTTCCTCATGGACTTACAACAGAGGCACAAAATAGGAATGCATTTTTCTTTGAATAATTTCGAGATGGTACATGCAAGTCTCCATTAGGAATGGCAGGTAAATACCATGTAGGAAGGTATGGTGGACTCATATGGCATAACTGGTTTAAAAGAATGTGGATGCACAAGCAGTCAGTCCGCTTAGTACAGGCGAAGGTTAGCAAAAGACTGGGAGCGACCAACTAAGAGAGCAATGACGGTCATAATCATGCAGAGCGACAAAGCAATATTGAATCAGGCATGGAAGTTATATCACTACTCAGAAACAAAAGATCATCAAGGCTTGACAGATTCTTTACAGTCATAAATATGCGTGAGCATACGCCAAGTCAATCAAAATAAATTCTTTGAAGGAAGATATTACTAAACCATACCACATCATAGGCAAACAAATCATGTTGGTACTCTAATAACACATTGGGAACCCCCCAGCTATTTGAGACTAACCATAAGAAAACATGAACTACTAAGCGCCATTGTGCACGTAGCATCTTTATCATAGACATATCAACCAATGCAACGGAAGCAAACTCTCTTAATAAGATAAGCATGATAACTAAAGAGAGTTCAAGCAACCAACTAAACAAAAGCTCTTTAAAAAGATAAGCATGAAAGTTAAGAGCTAAGCATGATAGTAGCTATTAAAGGAAAAAAACACACACAGCAGAGATAGACATGAAAATTCTATGTTATGTTCTAGGTAGAAGTGGAGCGTGTTTCTCTCCCACATAAAGAAAGCTGAGTTCCGACTCGTTATGAAAAGCTAAGGTAAACTAAAAGCAAGACGCTCCAAGCATAGCACATAACACATGAAGTGATAAAAATATAGTGGAACGAAAGACGAACTGATAATGTTGATGGAGAAGGGGATGCACGGGGGCATCCCCAAGCTTAGACACTTGAGTCTCCTTGAATATTTCTTGGGGGTGCATGGGGGCATCCCCAAGCTTGAGCTTTTGACACTTCTGAATCTTTTTATCATCTTCCCTCGCACACTTGAAAACTCCCTTCATACATAACTCATCATAATCTGATTAGTGAGGTTAGTACCCATAATAAAATAATTGTTCCTTGCTGGAAATAAGGATATTCTTGAAGTTCTACTGTTTCTCTAGATTGCCAAAAGGTTTTTGCAAAGAAAAAGCAAGCTCTAGGTTTGCAAAATGAAGGAAAGGCAAAACAGGACAGAATCTGTGAAAAACAGAACAGCAGGTAGTAAATGATTTTTCCGGGGCACTTCTGCAACTCTAATCGAAAAACTCAAAATAGACGCACGAAAGACAATTATATAAAGCACGCTGTCAAAAAATTCAGACCAAAAAGATGATCTGGTGATTTTATACGAATTTTTCTGTCCGAGGACAGAATCTGTTTCCTGGACAGCACGTCACAACTTTTGAACTTTCTTGCAGTCAGAGGCTACACTTGGCACAAAATTGAAAAATAAAGATACAATGATTTTGCTACAGTAGTAACAAACATCAAGACCACTAAAACTGAAAGCAAAGATAACAAGGGTTGTCTCCCTAGAGCTCTTTCTTTATAGCCATAAAGATAGGCTTAAGACTTTAATGATGCTCTCGTAGGAATAAGAGCTGAAGAACAAAAGAGAGCATCAAGAAGTAAATACCAAACACATTTAAGCCTAACATGCTTCCTATGCATAGGAATATTGCAATAGAATAATTCATTGAAGCACAAAGCAACTAGCATAGGAAGGCAAAACAAGCATAACTTCAAAATATTCACCATAAAGAGAGGAAACTTCTTATTATTAAGATATTTAGAACCAAGTCTCCCTCTCTCATTATAAATTTCAGTGGCATCATGGATGAACTCAACAATATAAGCATCACATAAAGCATTGTTACCATGATCCACATGCAAAAAGGTACTCTTACTCTCCACATAAGCATAATCTTTCTCATTGGTAATAGTGGGAGTAGGACTATCATAAACAACTTGAACACTATAGATTAATTGTGTATTAGGAGGGTGGTGTTCAACAAGGGAGTAATTCCCTCCATGATTATGACAAGTTTCATAAGGATAATTTCTCCTTATGTCATAGGTACCTTTATAATCACTATAGATTGGAGTTATAACATCATCATAGTAGAGAAGAGCATTATCATTGCTAGCAACTATATTTGTAATCATGTTGTCTTTATTCTTACTAGCAAAAGAATTATCAATTATCATATCACTAGTGGGTAAAGGATTTGCAATCCTATCATCCCCAAGCTTAGAGCTTCCCATATCATCACTTTCAGAGTTGGTACCAAAAAGATTTTCAAGATCATAAGTAGCATTATCATCATTTTCCCAATCACAATAAGTAACATGCATATCATAATCAAAATCATCTTCAATAGTACCTACGGACGTATCATCAAGATGATAATTAAGGCAATAAACTTCACCTTCTTCTTTAAACTTACAACCGTTAGGATAAAAGATGATGGGAGGAATATGCTCAGGCCAGGTTGATACCCATTCTTCTTCCTTCTTGCTCCTCTTCCTCCTCCTCTTCTTTTTCTTCTTCTTCACCTTAGGAGGGAGTGGTTTGAGATGAAGCTTCTCCACATATCCTGGTTTATCATTAGGAACAATAGGGGAAACTTGGGAGATACTCTCCTTTTTATTAGCAGAAATATAAGAGACATTTTTATACTTTGGTAAAGTTCCCTCCTTTATAATCTTACTTATGTAATCATTTTCATGGCAATTAACAACACAATAGAGATGGCAATTTTGCAAAGTGTTTTTTATTCCTATGGCATTAACATCTAGCCAAGAAGTCTTTTTTGATAACTCTTCACACATCAAAAATAACATAAGCTCATCATAAAGATCAGAGGTGATCATGTTATCACACAACTGGTTAACAGTTATGTTTTGAAAGTGCATGCATTGAAAATTAAAGTGACCCTCTATACGGCAAAGTTCACAAGTAAAAGGATAAAGGTCACACAATTCTCTAGCAATTTCATTTAAATCTCTGACCCAAGTGATTGTTCTTTCATGCTTATGTTGCTTACAATACTTCTCTTCTTCAATCATAGGCCTTTCACAAGGTCTATCCACTCCACAAAAATTAACATGCTTATATAAAACTTCATTTTTAGGAATTGGATCATGCATGTTGCAATCATCATGAACAATTTCATTTTCTTTGCTAATCTCTTTTAAAGGTTTATGATGCTCGATCCAATCCTCCTTAGGCATATTAAGATGTGAAGCAATAGATTTGAGGAAATCAACAAGGAGTTGAGAATCAAGACCAAACTTAGCACTAAACTTATTAAAACTTGTAGTTTCAACAAAGGACTTAATGCAATCATACTCATAAATTATACCTGACTCTTTACCTTTGTCGATCTCCCAATCTTCAGTGTTGCGTTGAATTCTTTCAAGGAGTTCCCATTTAGCATCAATCTTTTTGTTTGTGAAAGAACCCATAGAGGAAGCGTCGAGCAAATCTTTATCCTGTCGAGAAAGCCTCGCATAGAAATTAGTAATAATCATATCTTTGGGGAGCCCATGGTTAGGACATTTTAGCATTAACGTTTTCAGTCTCCCCCAAGCTTGAGCTATGCTCTCTTCGTCATGAGGATAAAAATTATAAACATAATTCCTATTCTCATGGACTTCATGAAGAGGATAAAACTTGGAGTAAAAGAGAGACTGGATATCTTCCCACTCCAGTAGGTGAGAGTCATTTAGTAGCCTATACCATTCCAATGCTTTTCCTTTCAGTGACAAGGCAAATAATTTCCTCATGACAAACTCCCTTGATACACCTGCAAGCTTAAATAATGAACATAGTTGTGACAGATATAGCAAGTGTTCACCGGGATATCTGTCTCCTGCATAACGATTAGCCAAAACATAATCGATAATACCAGCTGGTATTTTATAGGGCACAATTTCAGTAGGGGGAGGAGCAACCACCACAGGTGTGGGGCGTCTTCCCGCAAGCAACGATCCAATAGCACGGTTTTCCATAAACATAACTAGTGAAATAAAAACAAGAAACAAAAAGATTTAATTGCAAGATCTAAAGATATACCTTCAAGCGCTCACCTCCCCGGCAACGGCGCCAGAAATAGCTTGATGTCTACAAACGCTTCTACTCTTGTAGACTATGTTGGGCCTCCAAGCGCAGAGGTTTGTAGGACAGCAGCAATTTCCCTCAAGTGGATGACCTAAGGTTTATCGAACTCAGGGAAGTAGAGGTTGAAGATGGTCTCTCTCAAGCAACCCTGCAACTAAGATACAAGAAGTCTCTTGTGTCCCCAACACACCTAATACAACTAGGAGTTGTATAGGTGCACTAGTTCGGCGAAGAGATGGTAAAATATGGATGATAGGAGTGGCAAAGCAAAGTAATATAAATCTGTAATAAAAAGTGCAGCAAGCAAACAAGTGGTAAACGTGAGCACAAATGGTATTGCAATGGTGGAAACAAGGCCTAGGGTTCATACTTTCACTAGTGGCAGCTCCCAACAACATTAACATAATCGAATCACATGATATTTCCCATAAAACATGCAATGGAGACGCACCCGGAGGTCATTCCTTCGTGGTCAAGAGAGGACGAGAATTATGTAGGGCTACAAAAGCACACCTCAAAGTTCGCAGTTCTCAATCTAAGGATTTCCCAATGTCACCCGCGGCCATCCAAAGAGAGTCCCACAATCACCACAACATATCTAAAGGATACTCAAAGACAAACACCAAGAGACTCTCAATCTTCAATCAACACACAAGAGAGGAAATCACTCATGAAAATACTTTTCTAATCCATGTCCAATAGACCGCTGTCACCTTGGTCTCGGGGATTATACTAGATAAAGACAAGTGAGTACATCAATCCAATACATAGAGGAAGGGGAAATATCATGGGATCACCCTAGATTAACATAGCCTATGATCACAATGAAGATCACATCATGGGAGAGAGAATTGACCACATAGCTACTCGTAAGAACCTCAGCCCCGAGGAGGAACTACTCCCGCATCATGGAGGGAGGAAGCAACGTCGATGGAGATGAATCCGGGGGCACTTCCCCGTCCCGGCAGGGTGCCGGCACAGGAATTCTGGTCCCCCGAAGCTTGATGGCGATGGCGGCGGAGATCGGAATCGTGTCTGGAGAAAAGGGGTCCGGAATCAGGGTTTCCGCGACACGGTGTAAATATATGCCAAAGGGGGGCATCAGAGGGGGTCAGGGGTGCCCAGGCGCCCCCCCGGCGCGGCCTGGAGCCCCTGTGGGTCCCCTCCAGCCCTACTTTGGCCGCATGGAAGCTTCCGGAACGCTGATTTTTTATATATTTTTCCCGGAATTTTTCTGGCAATTTACGTAATGGGAAAACCTGAAATACAAAAACAGCAGAAAACAAAAACTAGCACTGGGGTGCACTGAGTTAATAGGTTAGTCCAAATATGATCAAAAGTGTATGGAAGTGTATAAATAACATAGCAATATCACACAAAAGAGGCATGGAGCAAGCAGAAATTATAGATACGTTTTGGACGTATGAAGGTCCTGTCTGGCCTCTCGTCTAATATAAAGGGGATAATAAATATGGCAGAGAAAAAGTTTCAGAACCTAAAGTCTCATGACTGCCACGTGATTATGATGCAACTGCTTTCGGTTGCACTGATGGGGCTTCTGCCGGAAAACGTCCGATTAGCCATTGTGAAGCTATGTGCATTCCTCAATGCAATCTCTCAGAAGGTGATCGATCCAGAAATCATACCAAGGCTAAGGAGTGACGTGGCGCAATGTCTTGTCAGTTTCGAGCTGGTGTTCCCACCATTCTTCTTCAATATCATGACGCACGTCCTAGTTCATCTAGTCGACGAGATTGTCATTTTGGGCCCCGTATTTCTACACAATATGTTCCCCTTTGAGGTTCATGGGAGTCCTAAAGAAATATGTACGTAACCGCGCTAGGCCAGAAGGAAGCATCTCCATGGGCCATTAAACAGAGGATGTCATTGGGTTTTGTGTTGACTTCATTCCTGGCCATAAGAAGATTGGTCTCCCTAAATCGCGGTATGAGGGAAGACTGACTGGGAAAGGCACACTTGGAGGGGAGTCAATAATATGCAGGGACGGGCATTCTTGGTCTAAAGCACACTACACAGTTCTACGGAACTCTACCCTGGTGACCCCGTATGTCGATGAACACAAGAACAGTCTGCGCTCCAAACACCCGGAACGGTGTGATGACTGGATTACATGTGAACACATCAAGACTTTCGGCATTTGGTTGGAAACACGTCTCAGAGGTGACAACACTGTTTGTGATGAGTTGTACTCATTGTCCAGGGGACCTTCTTCGACTGTATTGACTTACAAAGGATACGAGATAAATGGGAATACATTTTACACGATCGCCCAAGATCAAAAGAGCACCAACCAAAACAGCGGTGTCCGCTTTGATGCAGCAACCAACAAGGGAAAGGACACATATTATGGTTACATAGTGGACATATGGGAACTTGACTACGGACATGATTTTACGGTCCCTTTGTTTAAGTGCAAATTGGTCAATCTGTCAGGAAGCGGGGTACAGGTAGACCCAGATTACGGAATGACAACAGTGGATCTGAACAATCTTGGGTACACAGACGAACCGTTCGTCCTAGGCAATGATGTGGCGCAGGTTTTCTATGTGAAGGACATGTCTACAAAAACAAAAAAAAGAAAAGATATGGAAGCGAACACATCATACGATGAGCCAAAGCACCACATAGTTCTTTCAGGAAAAAGAGACATCGTGGGAGTGGAGGGTAGGACAGACATTTCCGAAGATTATGAAAAGTTTCATGAAATTGCCCCCTTCGAAGTCAAGGCTGACCAAAGCACCCTGATAAAACAATGAAGATTATCCGTGGTTACGGCGCAATAAGTAAAGGACACAAGCGAAGAAAAAGTGAAGACTTTCTCTCCACAACTATTATGATGATGCCTTTGATCTAGAATATCACTTCAGTTACATGTGAAAAAATGAAATGCCTGTTGTAACAGACAAGTTTCTGTATGAAATGAAATGCTTTTCAATTTCAGGGACATATAGCTCAAAAATATCAGTAAATGCATGAAAAAAACCGAATGAAGTCAGAAAGGGTTGAAAATTGATGACGGGGCTTTGAATGGTGCATTTTGAACACAAAAAAAATCTGGAGTTCAAATAAGTTCAAAAAAATGAAATCCCTTTGTAACATATGAGTTTTCGTCCGAAACCTTGATACCTCGAAACTGATAGTCTGTTTTGTACACGAAGTTGATGGGCCTCGAACCCCTCGTTGGTTACCCCAAGTGGAAGGTGTAAGATGCAGTAAGTACAAGTGTTTTCCCCTAGCAAATATGCCAAGGATCGATTCCCCAGAGACTCCTAGGTTCAACAAGTAGGTGTCAATTGCTACGGCGCCGGATTAGTAGCAACCAACGTGGACCTGCACACAGATACAAATAACTTTGCTCCCAACGAGTACAGAGAGGTTGTCAATCTCTCCGGCCTTGTAGTTCACAAAGGATTAAAAGCAATGATAGTAGTGATAGATAGTTTTTGCAATAGTAAGTAGATAGCGAAAAGTAAATAGTGGATGTGATCAATGATGGTAATATGGACCGGAGTCTCATGATGTTCACTAGTGATGTCTCTCTCCCAAAAGATGATAAAACAGCTATGTGAGGTAAACAAATTACAGCTGGGCAATTGACAGGACCACGAACGCAAACCAATGCTGACTACATTGCAAGAAAGGTTGAGGTTCAAAGCATGGGCGGTACGCCAAAGTAAGTAGACCGAAATCCATCAATATCTACTACTAATCATCCACCTTGAGATATCTATCCAGAACATCTCGCTGTTATTAAGTTGCGAGTCCCACCCATAGTGTAAACTCAATGCAACAGACAACTGCATTAAAAGAACTTTGCGTAAAGTAAACAATCCTTGCACCCGCGGGCATAAGCACCGTTGTTTTCGCCCTTGTGGCAACAACATATCCCCTAGACTCATGTTTCTGTCACTCAAGCTAGTCATCGAGGGGCATGAACCCACAATCGAGCATTACGTTCCCTCTTGGAGTCACTACTTACTACTCAGCCAAAGCAATAAATAACAACGGAGAACATGCAAGAATTACTCATGAACTAAAATATAAAAGAGGTGAATCAAATATATTACTCAAGATCAATCTGAACATAATCTCATAATCCATCGGATCCCAGCAAACTCAACATAGCAACAGCATAAGGATTACATAGGTGCCTCGATCATGTAGGGCAACTCACGAGGACTAATTAGTGAAGCACAAGAACGGGAGGAGAACATCACATAGCTACTGGTCATGGAATCATGGTCCAAGGGAGACTACTCACGAGTCATCCGGGAGGCGTCCATGGTGGTGGAGAAGCTCCCGGTGGTGATCCTCCCCTCCGGCAGGGTGCCGGGAAGAGTTCACCTGGTGCTCCCGATCTTGGAAGCGGCGGCGGCGGCGGAACAGAGATGGGATCGTGAAAAGAAGTCATGTTCTGAGGGTTTCGGAGGGTCCTTTAAATATATGCCAAAGTAGGGCACTGGGGGAGTCTCGGGGAGCCGAGGCACCCCCCGGCGCGGCCCAGGGGGGGCGCGCCCACAGGGCGCCTGGAGCCCCTGTGGCCCCCCAGGCTGCCCTTCGGACGCAGTGTTGTTTCCGTATCGCTGATTTTTTATATAATTTTTCTGGATTTTTCTAGGCAGTTCTCGAAACGTGAAAACCTGAAATACAAAAACAGCCGAAAACAGAAACTGGCACTGGGGTGCACTGGATTAGTAAGTTAGTCCAAATATGATCAAAAGTGTATGGAAGTGTATGAATATCATAGCAATATCACCCAAAAGTGGCATGGAGCAAGCAGAAATTATAGATACGTTTTGGACGTATCAACATCCCCAAGCTTAATTCCTGCTCGTCCTCGAGTAGGTAAATGATAACAAGAATAATTTCTGTGGTGACATGCTATTAACCATATAGGACTTTCTCATAGTCATATGACAAAAGCTTACTGAGATAATGATTCTAAAGTAATTAAGTTGTCTCAAGAGAAAATCACAAATGACTGAAAGTTTTACAATATGAAACTGAAACATCAAAATGATTTGCAATGAACATGATGTGCAAATTTGATAAAGTGATATCTAGCTTGCCCCCTTTAGTGATGCAAAACATAAATGCAAGGGCACCTTCAAGGTTTAAGTGATGACTAGATACAATCATTTCAGAATAAACGATATCACAATCATGCAAAAGACAATGCTACTTTGGGACAATGCACATTACACTCAGAATGACAATCATGCTCTCAGTAGTTGGTGCTTCAACATAAAGGTAAAAGAAAGGTTATGTGCTAGAGCTTTTTGTTTTGAAAACATGGAAGCAATTGTGTCAATGGTAGTAGTACTTCATATGTGTCATGTATAAAACATCCTATAAGTTGCAAGCCTCATGCATCGAATACCAATAGTGCTCGCTCCTTGTCCTAATTAGCTCGGATCCCCATGGGTTATCATTGCATTACATATGTTTTAACCAAGTGTCACAAAGGGGTACCTCTATGCCACCTGTACAAAGGTCCATGGAGATAGATCGCATTTGATTTCTCGTTTTTGATAGATCTCAACTTGAGGACATCCATACCGGGACAACATAGAAAATAGATCATGGACTCCTCTTTAATGCATAAGCATATTCTCATGAGAGATTGAGGATTAAGGTCCAAGCTAAAACTTCCACCATGATGCATGGCTTTGGTTGGCGGCTCAATGTTCTTCTCTAACAATATGCATAGTTATTCAACCCACGGTAAATCACCCTTACTTCAGACAAGACGAACATGCATAGCAACTCACATGATATTCAACAAAAGTGTGACAGTTGATGGCGTCCCCAGAAACATGGTTACCGCTCAGCAAGCAACTTATAAGAAATAAGATACATAGGCAACATATTCTTTACCATAATAGTTTTTAGGCTACTTTCCCATGAGCTATGTATTGGATGGTTAGTTTGCTTAGTACAGGTGGAGGTTAGCAAAAGACTGGGAGCGACCAACTAAGAGAGCAATGACAGTCATAATCATGCAGAGCGACAAAGCAATATTGAAACAGGCATGGTAGTTATATCGCTATTTAGAAATAAAAGATCATCAAGGCTTGACAGACTTTCTTTACAGTCTTGAATATGCGTGAGCATACGCCAAGTCAATCAAAATAAATTCTCAAAGGAAGATATTACTAAACCATACCACATCATAGGCAAACAAACCAAGTTGGTACTCCAATAACACATTGGAAACCCCCTAGCTATTTGAGATTAACCAAAAGAAAACCTGAACTACTAATCACCATCATGAAAGTAGCATCTTTATCACAGACACATTAACCCATGCAACGGAAGCAAACTCTCTTAATAAGGTGAGCATGGTAATCAAAGAGAGTTCAAGCAACCAACTAAATAAAGGCTCTTGAAAAGATAAGCATGAATACTAAGAGCAGAGTATGATAGTAGCTATCAAAAGACAAAGAACACACACAGCATAGGTAGACATGAAAATTCTATGTGATGTTCTAGGTAGAGGTGAAGTGTGTTTCTCTCCCACATAAAGGAATGCTGGGTTCCGACTCGTTATGAAAAACTAAAAAGAAAACTAAAAGCAAGACGCTCCAAGCATAGCACATAACACATGAAGTGATAAAAATATAGCGAAACGAAAGACGAACTGATAATGTTGATGGAGAAGGGGATGCACGGGGGCATCCCCAAGCTTAGACGCTTGAGTCTCCTTGAATATTTCTTGGGGGTGCACGGGGGCATCCCCAAGCTTGAGCGCTTGACACTCCTGAATCTTTTTATCATCTTCCCTTGCACACTTGAAAACTCCCTTCATACACAACTCATCATAATATGATTAGCGAGGTTAGTACCCTTAATAAAATAGTTATACCTTGCTGGAAATAAGGATATTCTTGAAGTTCTACTGTTTCTCAAGATTGCCAAAAGTTTTTTGCAAAGAAAAAGCAAGTTCTTAATTTGCAAAGTGAAGGTAAGGCAAAACAGGACAGAATCTGTGAAAAACAGAACAGCAGGCAGTAATTGACCTATTCGGGATACTTCTGCAACTCAAATAAATAAACTCAGAACTGACGCACGAAAGACAATTATATATAGAATGCTTTCGAAAAAATTCAGACCAAAAAGATGACCTGGTGATTTTATACGAATTTTTCTATCCAAGGACAGAATCTGTTTCCTGGACAGCACCTCACAACTTTTGAACTTTCTAGCAATCAGAAGCTATACTTGGCACAAATATGAAAAGCAAAGATACAATGATGATGCTACAGCAGTAAACAACATCAAGACACAACAAAAGCAAAAAATTTATTCATGTGGGCTGCCTCCCAAAAGCGCTTTCTTTTATGCCTTTAAGCTAGGCATAATGTATAGATCAAGTTTTATCAAGAGTAAAAGAATAGCTAGCCCGTACAACGGACTCAAAAGGTAACTTGACCTTCTTACGAGGGAAGTGTTCCATCCCTTTCTTGAGAGGAAACTGAAATTTTATATTACCCTCTTTCATGTCAATGACAGCACCAACGGTGCGCAAAAAAGGACGTCCCAAAATAATTGGACATGAAGGATCACATTCAATATCCATAATAGTGAAATCAACGGGCACATAATTATCATTGACAACAATAAGAACATCGTCGATCCTCCCCAAAGGTTTCTTTATGGAAGAATCAACGAGACGAACACCAAAAGAACAAGAATCATAAGGTTTCAATTTAAGCATATCATATATCCTTTTGGGCATAACAGAGGTACTAGCACCAACATCACATAATGCATAACAAGAGAAGTCATTCAAATAAATTTTTATCATAGGATCCCAACCATCTTCTAGCTTTCTAGGTATGGAGGCTTCTACTCTAAGTTTCTCCTCCCTAGCTTTGATGAGAGCATTAGTGATATGCTCTGTGAAGGCAAGGTTATGCATGCTAGTGCGGGGATCTCTAGACATTTTGTGAAGGAAATCAATAACTTCGGTAAGAGTGCAATTATCAAAATCAAGGTCACGAGAATCAAGTAAAGTGGTAGTGGTGTCCTTAAGGTTCACCTGTTTGTTAGTTTCTATAGCATCACCATTAATAGGTCCATTGGGACCAGGAGTACATTGGGTGCTAAGAGTGTGAACATCCTCAATAACTTGGATAGTAGCAACAGTGTGGTGGGTAGGAAGGCTCTTAATTCTTTCCTCTTCCTCCCTTTCTCTAGCCCATCTCTCTTTAAGCTTAGCCATCATCCTAATGTTTTCATTAATTTGCACTTGAGTAGCATTAATAGGGATGACTTCCCTCTCCTTAAGAGGAGAAGTTTCAATTTTTAGCAATTTGACCTCATTGGCTAAGTGGTCTAACTTAAAAGAAAGATCATCTAGTTTATGTAGTTTCTCTTCTACATTCTTATTAAAGGCTTTTTGGGTAGTGATGAAATCTCTAAGCATGGTCTCTAGTTCAGTATTGGAGTTCTTGGTACTAGGATAAACATTGTTGTTCCCATAAGAGTTAGAGGGGAACGGTCTAGAATTGTTACCAAAGTTACTCCTATAAGCATTGTTGTTAAAATTGTTTTGAGAGATAAAGTTAACATCTACTTGTTCTTGAGCAATCAAAGAATTTAAAGGAACATCACAAGGATCAACAGTAGATTGCTTCGAAAGTAGAGACATGATCAAGTCAACTTTTTCATTAAGGGAGGAAATCTCCTCGACAGAGTTTACCTTCCTACCTGTTGGAGCGCATTCAGTGTGCCATTGGGAATAGTTGGTCATCATCTCATCGAGAAGCTTTGTGGCAGCACCAAGTGTAGTTGACATAAAAGTTCCTCCCGCGGCCGAATCTAACAAGTTCCGCGAGGTAAAGTTCAAGCCTGCATAAAAAGTTTGGATAACCATCCAAGTAGTCAAACCGTGAGTAGGGCAGTTCTTGATAAGAGACTTCATACGTTCCAAAGCTTGGGCAACGTGTTCATTATCCAATTGTTTAAAATTCATGATGTTACTTCTAAGTTGGATAATTTTAGCAGGTGGATAGTATTTTCCGATAATATCATCTTTGCACTTGTCCCATGAATCTATGCTATTTCTAGGCAAAGACTTAAACCAAATTTTAGCTCCTCCTCTCAAAGAGAAAGGAAAAATCTTAAGCTCAACAATATTACCATCTATTTCTTGGTACTTTTGCATATCACAAAGTTCTACAAAGTTGTTCAAGTGTAAAGCAGCATCATCTCCAGCACCGGAGAATTGTTCTCTCATGACTAAGTTCTGTAAAGCAGGTTTAATTTCATATGAAGGTGCTGAAGTGGCAGGTATAGTGGTAGGTGTGCTGATAAAGTCATCGTTGTTGTGACTAGTGAAGTCACACAACTTGGTGTTCTCGGTGGAACCCATAGTAGCAAGCAAGCAAGATAACTATTTTTTGTGATTTTCGATAAAAAGGTACTAAAGCAAAAAAATGAAAGGTAAACTAACAAGACTAAAAAGCAAAGGTAAAAGATAGCATGCAACTCCCCTATCCTGAAGAGTGGAGTCCCCGGCAACGGTGCCAGAAAATACTCCTTGATGGGCCTCGAACCCCTCGTTGGTTACCCCAAGTGGAAGGTGTAAGATGCAGTAAGTAGAAGTGTTTTCCCCTAGCAAAGATGCCAAGGATCGATTCCCCAGAGACTCCTAGGTTCAACAAGTAGGTGTCAATTGCTACGGCGCCAGATTAGTAGCAACCAACGTGGACCTGCACACAGATACAAATAACTTTGCTCCCAACGAGTACAGAGAGGTTGTCAATCTCTCCGGCCTTGTAGTTCACAAAGGATTAAAAGCAATGATAGTAGTGATAAATAGTTTTTGCAATAGTAAGTAGATAGCGAAAAGTAAATAGTGGTTGTGATCAATGATGGTAATATGGACCGGAGTCTCCTGATGTTCACTAGTGATGTCTCTCTCCCAAAAGACGATAAAACAGCTATGTGAGGTAAACAAATTACAGCTGGGCAATTGACAGGACTACGAACGCAACCCAATGCTGACTACATTGCAAGAAAGGTTGAGGTTCAAAGCATGGGCGGTACGCCAAAGTAAGTAGACCGAAATCCATCAATATCTACTATTAATCATCCACCTTGAGATATCTATCCAGAACATCTCGCTGGTTTTAATTTGCGAGTCCCACCCATAGTGTAAACTCAATGCAACAGACAACTGCATTAAAAGAACTTTGCGTAAAGTAAACAATCCGTGCACCCGCGGGCACAAGCACCGTTGTTTTCCCCCTTGTGGCAACATCACATCCCCTAGACTCATGTTTCTGTCACTCAAGCTAGTCATCGAGGGGCATGAACCCACAATCGAGCATAACGTTCCCTCTTGGAGTCACTACTTACTACTCGGCCAAAGCAATAAATAACAACGGAGAACATGCAAGAATTACTTATGAACTAAAATATAAAAGAGGTGAATCAAATATATTACTCAAGATCAATCTGAACATAATCTCATAATCCATCGGATCCCAGCAAACTCAACATAGCAACAGCATAAGGATTACATAGGTGCCTCGATCATGTAGGGCAACTCACGAGGACTAATTAGTGAAGCACAAGAACGGGAGGAGAACATCACATAGCTACTGGTCATGGACTCATGGTCCAAGGGAGACTACTCACGAGTCATCCGGGAGGCGTCCATGGTGGTGGAGAAGCTCCCGGTGGTGATCCTCCCCTCCGGCAGGGTGCCGGGAAGAGTTCTCCTGGAGCTCCCGATCTTGGAAGCGGCGGCGGCGGCAGAACAGAGATGGGATCGCGAAAAGAAGTCCTGTTCTGAGGGTTTCGGAGGGTCCTTTAAATATATGCCAAAGTAGGGCACCGGGGGAGTCTCGGGGGGCCGAGGCGCCCCCCCCCCCGGCGCGGCCCAGGGGGGCGCGCCCACAGGGCGCCTGGAGCCCCTGTGGCCCCCCCAGGCTGCCCTTCGGACGCAGTGTTGTTTCCGTATCGCTGATTTTTTATATAATTTTTCTGGATTTTTCTGGGTAGTTCTCGAAACGTGAAAACCTGAAATACAAAAACAGCCGAAAACAAAAACTGGCACTGGGGTGCACTGGATTAGTAAGTTAGTCCAAATATGATCAAAAGTGTATGGAAGTGTATGAATATCATAGCAATATCACCCAAAAGTGGCATGGAGCAAGCAGAAATTATAGATACGTTTTGGACGTATCGGAAGTGCATCTAGTTTTTGCCGTAACCCTCTCTACTTTTTTGCACATGCTATGTGGGTGAAATGATGATACCATGCCAACTTTCAACCGTTTCAGAGCTCATTTGAAATGCTTTTCAATTTCAGGGTCATATAGCTCAATCAAATCAGTAAATGCATGAAAAATAACAAATGAAGTCAGAAATGGTTGAAAATTCATGATGTGGCTTTGATTGGTCCATTTTGAACACAGAAAAATTCTGGAGTTCAAATAAGTTAAAAAAATGAAATCCCTTTGTAACAGACGAGTTTCCGTATGAACCCCTGATACTTCGAAAGAGATTGTCCGTTTTGTACACGAAGTGCATCCAGTTTTTGCCGTAACCCTCTCTACTTTTTTGCACGTGCTATGTGGGTGAAATGATGATACCATGCCAACTTTCCACCTTTTCAGAGTTCATTTGAAATGCTTTTCAATTTCAGGGTCATTTAGCTCAACCAAATCAGTAAATGCATGAAAAATAGCAAATGAAGTCAGAAAGGGTTGAAAATTCATGATGTGGCTTTGAATGGTCCATTTTGAACACAGAAAAAGTTTGGAGTTCCAATAAGTTCAAAAAAGGTTGAAAGTTTTTGTTTCTGTTCAAAACATTAAAAGAAAAAAGAATTTTCTAAGAATTTATCTAACTAAAAGCAAAAGGAATCAACTAAAAAGCTTTTATAAACCTCTAGTATTTTTGAAACTAAAATTCTATAAAATTTATGCAACTAAAATTATCTAAGAATTGTCTGTTCAAAACATTAAAAGCAAAAAAGAATTTTCAAAAAGAAATTTTTTGTTAGAAACTTTAATAGCAAACTAAAATAACAAAATCAGTTTTTCATTAAAAAAGATATTTAAAATAACCTAAAATTACCGAATTGAGTATAATGATAAAACACAGTAATATTAAGTAGAAGGAAAAATAATAACTCAAAAATCTATTTTTATAGTAAAGTTATTCACAAACTAGTGATTCATAGAAATTTAAAAAAAAAATCAAATTTGAAAACTAATGACACTAACAAAAAGTTTATAATTTTTGTGACCTAAAAACAAAAAAAGAAAATAAATAATGCAAAAAACAAAACGAAAAAGTAAAAAAAAATGCCGCCTACTAGGCCACCACGGCCTGAATACGACTAGAAACCCAACCAACTATAGGTGGGCCAGGATTCAGGCCCGCAGCAGGCCCACTAGGCCCATAGGCATGTACAGAGAGGTTAGGCCCGTAAGCCTACTTTAGGGAGGAGCTCGACAGCTCAGGCGCACCGCACCTTATAAACAGGTGTGGCTCTCTCTCAGCTAGCGATGTGGGACTAAACTCCCACCACCATGCCGCTGTGCAAGGCCTTTGGTCCCGGTTGGTAGCACCAACCGGGACTAAAGGGCTGCATTGGTACCGGTTCGTGGCACCAACCGGGACCAATGCCCCCCTTTAGTCCCGGTTGGTGCCACCAACCGGGGCCAAAGCTCCCAGTTTCCCACCCTTTGGGCTGCTGAAAAGAGACCTTTGGTCCCAGTTGGTAGCACCAACCGGGACTAAAGGGGGCATTGGTCTCGGTTGGTGCCATGAACCGGGACCAAAGCCTTTGCTATATAACCAGCACTTAGGAAATTTTCACTCTCATCGCCAGTTGCTGCCCGACCTCCTCGACGCCGTCGCCGTCGCCCGTGCCCGCGAGCCCACGCCGACGCCGCCGCCGGGCATTTTTTTTCATTTTTTTCATTTAATGTGTATTTATTTTTTTTCTTTCATATCATTTTTTCATATATATATATAATGTATATATGTATGTATGCAAAAGTTAGAATTTTTTTCTGTTCATAGATTTTTTTGGTAATATTATTGTAGAATATGCAAATGTTTGTATGCTCATATGCAAAGACTATGTCATTTTTTCATAGAATTTTTATGATATTTTTCTGTTGTACTTTTGTTCATAATTTTTTTATTTTGTTCATCTAATTTTTATGGTTTTTTTCTGTTGTAATTTTGTTCATAAAGTTTTAGGATGAAAAAAGAAGAAGAAGAAAAAAAGGAGGAGAAGAAGTTTCGTTTAGTTTTAGGATTATTTTAGTTTATGTTTAGTTTAGGAAGAAGGAGAGGAAAAAGGAGAAGAAGAGGAGAAATAAATAAGAAAAGGAAAAGAGAAAAAAAATAGAGTAGAAGAAAGGAGGGGGGAGGGGTCGCCTAGGGTTCTAGGGGCTAGGGTCGGGAACTAGCTAGCTAGGGTAGAGAGGGTCGAGGGTCACCAAGGGGTCGAGGGTCGTCGAGGGTTCGAGGGTCGAGGGGTCAATTTTTTGTACTAGATGATGATGATATATATGGTGATATATGAAAACATTTTTAGATGTATAATATATGATGATGATGATGATGATGTAATTTTATTCGATGATGTATGATGATGTAATTTTGTCGATATACCCCCTCCCCGATAACTTCGACGTGAGGGGGGGTCGATCGATCTACCCCTTCCCCGATAACATTTTTTTCTACGTATATGTCGTCGTTGTCGATATACCCCCTCCCCCGATAACTTCGAGATGAGGGGGCATCGATCTACCCCCTCCCGATAACATTTTTTTCTACGTATATGTCGTCGTTGTCGATATATACCCCCTCCCCGATAACTTCGACATGAGGGGGGGGGGGGTAGCCGCGGGGTCGAGGGTTGCTGAGGGTTCGAGGGTCGAGGGTCACCGAGGCCACCGCAAACCCTAGAGAAGCGTCAAGGCCACTAATATGGTTTCTTGTTGTGATTAGCTAGCTAGGTCTACGTTTGCCACTAATATATCCGTCTGTCATGTTTGTATAATAATTGGCATGTCGTAATATTTGTAGAAACTATGGAGATAGGACGAGACGAGGTAGCAGAACAGGTGTTGGGGGACATAATCGCAGACGGAGCTGTTGTCGAAATGTATATCAATGTCGACTACAACGGTCATTTGGAAGGACATGGTGATGAACAAGCATACTACGGTGATTCAATAATGGAGGAGGAAACACATGATATGATGGCTCCGGTGACCAATTACTGGTGGAAGAAGGACACTGTGATGACGGCTCCGGTGACCGAACGGAGTCCGGCCAGGTATAAATATATATTAATTAAGCATGTTGACACTATAGCTAATTGATGCATTGATTGTTTTGGTATGTACATGTATTAACTCTCTTCTTTCTTCTTTTCTAGCCCTCCGGATTGAGCCAAAGTTCGGTAAGGACATGAGGCCCGAAGAAAAGGTTGCGCCAGGATGAAAAGTTCATCATCGAAGAAATCGGGCGCGATGGCCTACCGAGTAAACCCATTAAGGCCAAGGACGCATTTTCTGCTCAATGCGGGGTTGTTGTTAGGTACATGATCCCGATCAGCATCCACCTATGGTACGAGCCTAAGAACGAAGACCCCCAGGTGTCTTATGTCAACGATATGCAGAAAAATGATCTTTGGACCGCGCTGAAGGCCAATTTCACCCTACCGCCAGAGGAAGATCCGGAGAAGCAGCCACCAGTTATAGAGCAATTGGTCAAGGAGGCCGCTCTTAAGAAGATGGGGGAACTATTTAGGAGGTGGAAGAATGAGCTGAATGCAAAGTTTGTCGGAAAAAACAAGACTCCAGAATTCACCGGCCGGTTTGAGAAGATCAGAGATCACTGGGACTGAAAGAGCTGTATATCGACTAGAGGGGGGATAACGGTTGGATTATTCCCCCC